>OY982581.1:11848960-12085438 GCA_963859945.1 Euplagia quadripunctaria
AGTCGGGGATATTTTAAATTTATGATTATATATCGGTAAACAGGCACAGGGCCTGGTTCCTATAAACTTTCACAAAACCAATAGTGTAGTTCATAAATATGCAGGTACTCCTTCCTATCAATAAGAAATATTGATCATCTAGGTTAATAGTACATCTTATTAAAGTAATGCATAGAAATTTAAATTTAATTCCGAGGAAATAAGATTTACTATGCAATATTTATGCAAAAGTTTAATAGTTTCCTTTATAACGGAGTTGCCAATGTGACACAGGTCTTGTGTATGTGTCTGCCTTCCTTTTTCGGTTCAAAGTTGAGCGACACAATGGCATTGGCTAGAAACCACATTCAAAATACAATGACAACATTTATAAAGGATAGTTATTCCATTGACATTGAGTCAGAAATCGCTTGAGCGTTGTAAAACGTAACTGCATGAATAATTATGTCGAACAGGATTTGAACGTGCCAATTCGTTTACGTAACCGATAAATTTCTTTTAGCACTTATTTCGACGTATTACAATTCAAATTTGATCGTATAAAAGATTTTAGTTTGCAAATTTAAATCGGTAAATTTGGAACGTTCGATGCATTCGGAATACAAAATAAACTATGCCAGTGCGAGTCGACGCGCTGTAATCAGACGTGACTATAAAAACTGTGATGGAATACCAATGAATTAAAAGAACTGTCAATTGTAATATAAACTCTAATCTTATAGTTTCTAAGTTGGTAATCTTTTAGACAATTGTAAAAAGACAGGTGATGATTATGTGCCCAAACATCTTGTTTTAAATTTCGAACATTTTTAATATCAACTTAATAACAGACTGTGATTTCGGTGAATTACGTATTTACTATGATTATGAGATTGAAATATTTTAATCTGTATTCGATTTATTCGGTTAGAGGCACAGGTATGCGGCCCTGACCAATATATACCAATATATATTTCCAATTTTCCCATTTTTAGTTCCCAAAGTGCCCGATAGACAGCAATAGGCTTGCACCCTATTACGTGGGTGGAACCAAATTAAAGTTGCCGAAATGTGGGTGTTTAATGCGTCTTTGCGACTACCATTTCGAGGATTGACGATCACTTAGGTAAGACTGGGTTTGAAAATAAATAATGGGGTAAAGCAATCCAACCAGTTCTGCAAGAATTGAAATTGCAAAATGAGTACTGTGAAAACATAAATTCTACTATTATCTCAAAACGGCATTGTAAGGCGACACGGATTATACCTAACACTAGCAGCGCCCTCGCGGTTTCACCCACGTAAGTCCCGATCCCGTGAGAATATCGGGATGAAAAGTAGCCTATGCGTTAATCCAGGTCTCCAGCTATCTACATACCAAGTTTCATCGCAATCGGTTCAGTGGTTTTTGCATGAAAGAGTAACAAACATCCATCCATCCATCCATCCAAACTTTCACATTTATAATATTAGTGGGATTATTATTGTAATACATTGAAATTTTTTTTGGTGCCTGATACTTTTTGATTCTGGAACCATGCTGTCATGCTACCTTTAAAACTTTTATGTATTCTGGAATTAACACCATTATGTAATTAGTTAATTACTAGCCATCCCCGCAGCTTCACCTTATGGACACTGCTCCGCTCTTATTGGTTGTAGCGCGATGTTATATAGCCTATAGCTTTCCTCGATAAATGGGCTATCCAACACTAATATAATTTTTCTTTTCGAACCAGTAATTCCTGAGGTTAGCGCGTACAACCAAACAAACAAACAAACTCTTCAGCTCTATAATATTAGTATAGATAGTCTACTAATGACTCAATAATCGCACTTGCAGTCTTACATTATTGTGTAGTTTTTATCACCAACTCGTCGCACAAAGTAAGGCAGGACTTTAACTTAATTTTTTAGTATATTCTTGTGAAGGAAATATTTTTTTCTAAATTCATTATGGGACTACCTTTCCCATTTAATGTACTCCCAATTTTTCATCTTTATTTCCCACAGCGCCCAGTTGACGGCAATAGGAATGCCCCGTATTACGTGTGTGGGGCCAAATTATAGTGGGCAAAATGTGGGCGTTTAACATGCTTCTGCCTACCCTCTTGAGGGTACAGGCGTGAGTATGTGTGTATAAAACAAAAAATTAACGCCTTTTGGATTTTTCCTTTACTTGTGTGTGTTACTTTTACAAATTTTTAGGTTTTGATTTCATTGCTAAGTGTTAAAATGTAAGGTTTAAATGGCCGCAACTTTTTAATGCGTTATTTTAAAAGCTTGATTTTTTTACAGCTTCAAGGGAGTTAAGACACAGTTCCTCAGAAAAATTGTCTTAACAGACACACAGACGGACAACGAAGGGATTCTATAAAAAGGTTCCTTTTTATTATTTTAAGGACCCTAAAAATGGACTGATCACATTTAAAAGTGTCACTAAATTCTACATCCAGTAAGGAAAGAAATAATTTTGAGGCAGATCGACCGGTAACTCTTCTATTGTTGAACATGACTTTAGAAGTACTCAGTCTCTTTATAGAATCCGTGAGAGAAACGTAGATTCAGTTTCTAATATTTCAAAACCATTACTAACACTGCAAAGTTGTTATTTGCTGAGAAAATGCGTGATTGCAAACGAAAGTACGTTATTGTGTGTCAAAACTATGGGAAAGCCGTAAATTATGGCTCTTTGGTGTTTCTTAAACAATTGACGCCTTCATTGAGGTCTGTAGCTCATCACAATGTACCATGTACTTATTTGTTCTTGTTTCTAGGTCAAATATGAAGACATAGTTGGCACCCTTCCGTATCCTTTATTTAAAGGTCTTGAGTTTAAATTTACATGACGTGAACGTCAGTCGTCATATAATTAAAAAAATACTTAGCCTTAGAATAACTTCTTACATAAAATTTAGATGCATAGAAATACTATCAAACTTTGTTGAAGAAGTTATGCTATGCATGCTATAAAAAAGAATTGTTGAAGACACTAATTACACAGATTATAAGATCGATGGCTTACCCCTGATTGGTTAGAAATACTCACTTGCCTCGTTACATACACGAACTCACCCCTAAACTTTTTTTTATGGTGGCAAACGAGTAGACGGGTCACCTGATGGTAAATGACTACCGCCGCCCATGGCCACCTGCAACTCAAGTGTCACAAGTGCGTTGCCGTCCTTTAAGGTGGGAGTAGGGGAAAGGTGGAAGAGGGGGGGGAGGGGGGAGGGAAGGCTTAGGACCTCCGGTAACCTCACTTACTTGGCGAAAAGTAATGCAAGCATTCCTTCATTGCTGGTTTTCGGTGACGCCGTGGTATCACTCCGGTCGAGCCGGCTCATACGTGCCGAAGCATGGCTCTCCCAGTACATTCAAATACTCACGGTTTTTGACAGTACTGTCAAAAGCTATTTCAATTGTAATATTTATTATAGTTGTTCTGTAATTTTTAAATAATATAGTAGGTACGTAGTAGTAGTAACGCTTTGGTTAAAAGGTAAAACTCACAAGTGACATTTTTGGTAAAAATCACTTTATTATTTCATTATCGTCTCTAATTCGGTTTAATATATCATAGGAAAAACTCAGCAACTATTCTACTTCAGTTAGCTGAAGTTTCGAAAAAAGAATTTAGAAAAATACCTGAGTCCAGTTTTAAAAAAGTTAAACGAGAAGAAACAAATCATCATAAATGTCATTATCTCCTAATAAACTAAAAACGCTTAATGATTTTTACCTTTAAACCAACGATGTTTGTGTCAGCAAGCAAGTTGAATTTAATAATTTATTTATAAGGTTGAGGGCTTGAGGCTCCGAAAAGCTATATTTAGGGGAAAAGCTCTTTGCAAGTAAACCCTTCTAAATAAACGGCCTGCCTGATGGTAAGCAGGTATGAGGCTCTTCAAGAAAGGAGGTCTTTAAAGGGTCGGCGACGCGCATCCGAGTCCTCTAGAATTGCAAGCGTCCATAGGCTACGGTAACCGCTTACGATCAGGCGGGCTGTATGCTGGTTTGCCACCGACGTGGTAAAAAAATAGCGATTACTTATGTCTAAAATGGTCTAAATACTTCTAACACAAGTAGTTTGGCGATTTTATTCATCAATAGAAATACAATAATGCTAGTAGTGTATTCTAACCGGCAACGCGACGTCTTCTGAAGCATAAAAGTACTTGACTCACTGAACAGGGTGTGGTACCCCAATTGATCCACCACAGTGGATGTCGCCACACCCCAATTGGGTGGATCATATTCTAACAGGAAACTACGGTTTCATGGTCCTTGATGCTCTAAGAAAGCTACATTTTACAGTCAATTGTGATACGTTTTTAATAATGTTATAAATTAGCGTAATATTTTTTAATTTAATATTTTTTTATTGTTTGTTTTGTATAATGTTTGTGAAATGTTTCTTGTGTATAAGAAATTTCTAATCTAATTCTTATCTTCTCGGCCCAGTTGGTTAAAATGTTATCTCCGGTTTCGATACGGATGAATTTAAACATACATACACTGAGTAATATAACCGTTTTTTTTATTTTTTTCTAGTAATTTTAACTCAAGGGAATCGTGCCAAAATCAGTAGAAAGAATTGGCGGTTTTTTTTCACGCCATCCGTACGTAATTGTAGCGAACTCCTGACTGACGTCTGATCATTGGTTTTGGTCGTTTGCATGAAGTTGTACTACTGCATACTTACCTATTCTGTGTTAAATTAATCACAGGAGCGCCAAAAACACTTAGCGATTTACCCTGCTATTCCCATAATGTTCGTGTTTGGAATGTTGTCGTTGTGTTTATTCTAAGATTGTTATTAATGATTGGCTTGGACAGAATAACAGCGGCTGGCATGCTTTGCAATTTTATCCATATGCTGAGTCCAAGACCATTTTGTCTTTAGAGTGTAAATGTTCACCAAGTACTGTTTTAAATATTAAGTATGTTATGTAAAAGATAAATAAAGTTTATCTTTTTCCTATTAAGTATTATGCTACTTCATGCTGTAATTGTAAACTTGTGTGTCATTCTAAACGTGATTTTTTGTACAAAAACGAGTTAAATATAAAAATACTTAACAGCGATGTCTGTCTCGACTTATGTATTTAGTATGCACATTGCGAATGCTAATATTTCCAGAGCAACAGTCGTTCTCAGTAACATACTACACATAACCTGTTTCCCATGGGAAGTATAATTAATTTTATGGTGATGGATTGTTGTGAGAATTGAATTAAAATTAAATCTTGTCCTCGTATTAATTATTATGGTATGTGAAGTGAAAACTTCTTGAGGCACGTTGGGCAGTTTTGGTATTGGGAAAAAGCACTGAACTCGCGTGACCGTCACGTTCAGAAGTATATACACAGATGTGTGTGTCTTCACATCTGACGTGCAGTCCTACGACTGACAGTTGTGTTTTTTTAAATGCAATAGTTGCGCCGTAAAAAAAAAAATCAGAATATTTAATTACTTTTCGTATTAAAGAGATGTTAAATACATATATGACGAAGTGTAAATGGTAGTTTTCCGTATCGCCCATGGTGCAACCCAAAATAATACTTGCATATCAATACAAAACTCATATTCAAATATTAAAAAATACAACACTGCCCTATGTCACGGATGTAAACAAATTATTTTCAGAAACTAGTTAAAAAAAAGAAAGAAATTGGTAGAAGTTGTTCTTAGTAAGATGTGATGATGAACTGTTCTGTTGTTACTCGAATGTGCAGTGTCTTATTTGTCTCATGTTCGTGTCTCTTCCTGTCAACCCTTTTTTTTTAATAGAGCTACCCACATATCGCATCTCCGATCAAAATAACTTGCAAAATTCCAGCGTCGTCGATAAAAATTTCTTAAAAAAAAATATCGCTTTTTCTCAATTTCCACTGCCAAAAAGAGTAGTAATTGAAACTTCACTGATTCTTCAATACGTGGCTAACTAAAAAATAACGCAAACATTTTTGTTTATTCTGAACAATTGAACTTTTTGAGTTATTAACTACATTATTTTATCGGAAGTGCGATATATACGTACAATTTGCTTTTATAAAAGATTTATTATAAGGAAATGTAGCTCAATGGTAGACCGTCTAATCGGTACCGAGGCATGAATTTCCGTTTTGTTTGATTACGATCGTGAGGTTGCTTGTTTTTGGATTTTTATGCTTTTATCGATTGGGCGGCAATAGGGCTAAAAATGTTGATGTTATGTCCACACATGTATTCAAAAAAATAAATGTCTTATTCGCTTACAGCAAATCCGGTCTAAGAATGTGAGAATAACTGCGCTTTAATAAGCATGCCAGTCTTTTTGACAAATAGACCGCGTTGATTAGCAGTTAACTCACAGCACTATCTGGGGGTCAAGATTAATGGTCGCTGAGAGACGCAAATGGGAAGAGTTTAATTAATATATGCAGAAAATAAATGACTTTCAAGAAATTGAATTTTCTACAAGGTCTGTGGTCAAAAATAGGGCGTCCTTAAAACTTTACGATTGAAAAAGAACTACAGAATTGTATCAAGTTTTGTTTGTAAGTAATAACCATTTATGTAATGTTTCTGTCTGATATCTCCCCTACAAAGACCTCCTATAGAAGACTACGGGTGAACAGCAGCACTAACAGACTGCTGATATTTAAGTGTTGACTAGAGTCGCCAAAGCTCCTTAAGAAGAGGAAACGTCTCTATTCGGACTTCTTCATACCGAGTAGAAATCTACTGTACACTAGCTCCTTCCAAAAGTTATGGTGTATATGACAGGAAATAGCTGCTGGATTTATACTATTTTCAACGCACCTACATAATATGTGTTTAGTTGACTGGCCTGTTGGCCTAGTGGTTAGTGACCCTGACTGCTACGCCATAGGTCGTAGGTTCGATTCCCACCCGAGTCTGGGTGTACTTTGTGTCCGTTGTTTGTATGTTTGTAAAGTCCCCCGCGATACAGGAGTAATTCCTAATGCGGGAGTTGTCTTTAAAAAAAAAAAAAAAATAAGTTAAAAATGTTTTAAGAAGAGAGTTCACCGTAATACCAACTTCTAAACACAAAACTAATTATCAAAGTGTTCGCATTTGTATCTTAAAAGGGAAGCTGTCAGGAAATGTGTTATTAGAACCCCTGGTTACTGCGGGCCACTATACTTTTTAGGCACATAATCCAAAGAATATTATCTTAAAGAATTCCGAAATATCAGCTAAAATATTTATCGTCGGAGAGCCATACGTCGGCACGTATGGGCCGGCTCGACTGGAGTGATACCACGGCCTCAAAGAAAACCGGCGTGAAGGAAGGCTTGCCTTGTGTTTCGCCGAGTGACTGAGGTTAAAGGAAGCCCTAATCCCCCTCTTCCCCTACTCCCACCTTAAAGGCCGGCAACACTTTTGTGACTCTTGAGTTGCAGGCGTCCATGGGCGGCAGTAGTCACTTCCCATCAGGTAACCCGTCTGCTCGTTTGCCCCCTATCCCATAAAAAAGCTACTTCCCTCAAAGGCCAATCAACGTGAACGCAGTTTTATGGCCTTGGAGGTTGTACATTGTCTATTACCAAGTAATATACTATACGGACTTACAACTCGTTCGTCCCTAACATAATTAAATTTCTCATTATACGCATAAACAAAAGTGGCGTAAAAGTCATTTTTCGCGTAAGCGCTGTTAGGGTTGCCATAATTAAAGAGCGTAATTTGAACGGTCAATTTATAGTTCGCCAATTAGTTAGTCGGCCGCGTAATAATAAAACAAGCGGAGTAAAAACAATGCTTCTTGCTTAGTTTTTACAGGGACGGGTGTCGCATGACTGATACATTTGGAAATAAATTAGTTTCATTTAATACCCAGAAATAATGACTAATGTTATTTAATGTACTCCAAATAGACGAAATCACGATAAAGTAAATGTTGCGGATCTCCGCACAATTATAGCACACGAGAGATCCTTAGGTGGCACTTTTTGTTTATATTTCAATATAATATTAGAAAAGAATATTCCGGAAAGTCAGACTTTAAAAGCACATATTATATTTATATAAAACTTAAGAAAATGATACTGACATTGAAAGGGATTTAATAAGTATTGAAAATTTAAAATCGAAATATTACGCAGAAACCTATTTTCATCCTTTGGTATAGATTTTTTTTGTTTGAATTTCAATGTGGACCACCAAAGTATTCAACAAAAAGAACTTTTAAATTGACTTGTTTAAAAAACACTAGGCTTTGGAAAGAATCAGTTAATTTAAAGGTTCTTTTTGTTGAATACTACTCAAATAAATCCCGTGATATCATTAATAAATTATACTGATTATCTACTTATATAATTGAAATTTCCTTTACATAGATTAATTACACTACTATTCTTTACTCTATTAATATTAATAATTTACTTTCACTCATTTTTCTAATTCCAACGTTCCGACATCTTACATTACATAATTGAATAATTAAACTCAAATTGGTGACATGCCTGACTTGAGACAGTAAGGCTTTAGAGTTATTAATATAAATAGATAGCAATAAATAAATGAAATTGAAATTGAAAAAACATTAACAAATATTAACAGCATTTATATTCATTATCATCTCAGAAACAGCCCAAGACTTCCACAAATATCATCATTACGGGTATATGCCTTCTCTTTTTCCAATTTCATTTGGGGTTGGCACAATATATTTTCATTTTTCATTCTACTCTATCATACGTCATTTCACTGCTTACTTCCTTTATAATATCAGTCCATCTTTTCTCTAGTATTCATTTACTCTTGTACTTCAAAGAGGAAATTGTCAAACTATTATTATAACACTGTCACATGTCCCCCTTTTGACGAAACGTTCCATATTTTCAAATTTTGAAGCACATACTCCGTCAGCAAAACTCGTAAAATATTTGTATAATTTGTTAGACACTTAAAAACCCATATTGTCTCGGTGATGAGTAAAACTATTGTACTTATTTGTTTGACTAGGTCTTGTCTTCGTCACTGCTCGTACAGTAAGTCCTAAGAATATATTTATTTAGAATAATGGTTGTATTCAAATTAAACACCAAATAAACCATAGTTAGAACAAAACATAACGAGATTTTAAGCTCGGTGTTTAAATCTGCAAAAGCTAACCGTCTATAAACTTATCCTATTGTCACAAAAGCCTATATTTCAAGTAATATCTAAAGCGAAGACCCCTGTTGTGGACGTCAAACAATAATTTTAGTTCCCCAATAAAAACGAAATAACAAAAGTTTCATTTCCAAGTCGTGACAGCCCTTGCCGTCGTCCTAGCAACACGGTTCACCGAGGACACTGCCCCGCGACGAACGAACACGCCGAACTAACTTTTCATTTCAGTTGTACTCTAACACCATTGCAGAGAACTTAATTCTGCTTGAGAAAAGTACTTAATAAAATTTCTTCGGTCTATGCATTCCATTTAGAAGTGTTGTGAGGTGTATAGTTCTTGTGCACGATGAAAATAAGGTTGGTTATTGCTTGTGAATGTCCACTTAATGTCAGATCTTTACTGTCAAGATCCTGTGGCGTGTTACTATGGGTTGTCGAACAAAAATAGACAAAGAATTTAATGTTCTTTCGAGTGTAAAGAAGGCTTTTCTTTTTTCTTTTTTTTTAAATGAATAATCGTATAGTGTTCACGATCAGAGTATAATTTCACGTTGGATTCGAAAAAGAAATTAGTAATTTCAGGTGAAGTATATAATTTTTATAATAATAGCAGCAGGAACGTTATATCAAGCTTTAGCTTTTATGTATATGAAAAATTGAATTCGTTATTCAAGAAAAAAACAGTTTGTCAATTACGGTTGTTGGGAAAACCACCATTTCATCTTGGTTTGTTAACCGTAACGCTTGCAATGGAAAATGATGTAAGTGTAAAGAGCCAATCTCTGCAATTCTACCCGATGTGGACCGAACGATTGTTACCCGAAGGGGTAGCCAAGTATCACTCGTGATGAGCTCCTGGGTTCTATTCATATGTCAAATTAGAGAATAGAGTTCTTCCTGAATTCCATTAAGGAAGGAGTTTCAAAAATTCGAACACTTTGCTTTTAAAAAAAAACTTTTTAACGCATCAATACATACGTACGATTGTATTCATAGAACGAGTACGTAGGTTTAGATCATACAAATAAAAATAATTATAAATTATACGCACAAAAACATAAATTAAAAAATATATTACTTTCCTAATCCCTCTTCGGTATTTAATGTGTTTGACACACACAAGAATACTTATCCGTTACGATAAATGACTAGGAATAAATGAAATCGGAAAAATAAATAATAATTTTACAGTCTTAGAGATTTGTTTACAATCCTGTTTATTATAATCTCCTGTCGAATGCTGAAAACCTGGTATAATGTATGGAGTCGTTAAACGTTGTGTATTTGTCAGTTCAGAAATTATGTTATATGTATAATGAATCTACCAACAGGGATTATGAAGAGAGAGGAGGTCGCCAGAATTGATGAAGGGGCCATTAACGTGGGCTATGGGTCATTTTCTCTCCGAATGGCCCATGACCCACGTTCATCTAAGGTGATGCGAATGTTTAATAGGCATCGGATAAATGCTTACTGTCAGGGGATCGTGCGTTTGTTGAGGTACTTATGGAATTTATTTCAAGGTTACACCTGGGACCCCGGTAAGAGGCCATTACCATACCATTATTGGTAAGGTGATTAACAGTACATTTAATGTATCTAAAGCATGCTATTATTAATTTTTTTTGTAGCATTTTGATGGGCTAGTGCAGGGGTCGGCAACCTTTTGAGACGAAGGAGCCAAAAAGTTAATTCACAAAATTTTCCAATTTTTAAAGAGCCAATTAAATTCCTATAAATTTTTAGGTAACCAAGTGAATCAAAATGTAATTGTTACATATAGAACTTGAGAGCCACAACTTTACATCGAAAGAGCCACAGGTAGCCGACCCCTGGGCTAGTGTAATCAATAAAAAACATTTGAACAACTTTTTTTCCTTCGAGGTTTAGGTTTCTTGACATCAATAATTTCATGAATTACGCTTGAGTTTCTTCGACCTTTGGGCGACGACCAGTAAAGAAAAATCATTAAAATCCATTCACCATTTGACAAAAACACACACATAAAGCAAAATACAGTCGAATTAAGAATCTCTTCCATTTTAAAGTCAGTTATAATCATATTTTTTTTTTTAAATAACCCCGACTCTTACTACTTTAACGATTACAAAAGAGCTGATGATCTTCCGTTCGAAAACGGCTTTTTTAATTATATCTAAGAACACTGTCAATCAAGTCATCCTTCAAACAAAAAAAACCGCACTAAAATCGGTTCATCCGTTTGGGAGCTATGTAGCCGCAGATAGACACACAGACACGTCAAACTTATAATACCCCTCTTTTTGCGTAGGGGGTTAAAAAAAAGCAAACGCTGTCTAAGAATATAGATGGAGTTAATTATAATAAAATCAGAGGCTAGTCAATCTTCTCGTATATATCGTAAAGTTGTCGAGAACCCTTAGTAGAAGGTTGAACTATCCTTTTTGCATTGTATAGGGACGTGCCCTCCGTGATGGACTTGATTAATCGATATTAGTAGAGATATAAAGTAGTTAGTTATGTACCAGGTGAAATTGTGGTACAAGTCACAAAATGATATTAGTAACGAGTAAAGAGGTAATTAGAATGAATTGTTTTTTTTAAATTATTGTTTCTTGTAAAATACGTTTGTACGTACAAATTTTAATTAATTTCTAGTTGTTATTTATACATACATCTGCTAAGTTATTATTTATTTTAATGACGTAGCATGCATAACGAAACTCGCTTTTTATATGAGACATTTTACTTGAATGGAGAAATTAGAGTTAATACCAGTTTCCTTCGCTATGTGTGTATTGCAAACAAAGTGGATCGAACTCATAGCGTGCGGCAAGATGCCACTCTTATCTGTTTGTTTATCGTGAGCCTATTAATCGTTTTCTCAATCAACTCCAAAAGTCTCGCAATGGTATTATTGGCACAGTAAGAAAATGGGGATTGAAACATTTACTCAAGTTTAGTGTAAAATATACGCATTTTTCCATAAGGATTTATTTGGATTTATAATATTATGATTTATTTCTCACCACAATATAGTAGACATTACATTTTGAAAACACAAACATAGAATTTTTTACAATAATATTATGGGAGACTGGTGCCTAAGCTAGGCTCGAAGTCTGTGTTTCAGGACACCAGGTCTCCGCCCCGTGTATATTTACATTTCAATTAACTATAAGAAATGGGCACTACAAAATTGAATGTATTACTATATTTAAAATTTGTAAAGTATTTAGCTCCACTGGGAAAACTAAAGTGAAAGAACCCGCTACGAGCCCCGCTGTCATCAACGCTGTTTCTTGTTCCTTAACCCAGACGATTCATTACGTCGTTGGTCTATAAAACCAAAGTGGTTGTCCGTCCGTCCGTACTAAAAGGCAGCTTTAGAACCTCCCAGTTGTCTACTGCCTATTGTGTGCTAATTATATTTTGTCACAAATTCAATTGGGTTATAAATCGTCATAAATATGTGGTTAAGGAATCGTAAACTTCTGAAGCTGAAATTGGTTTCAAGATCAGATTAATGATACGTCTTTTAGCTGTATTAGGCTCGTTCTTAGGGAACTTTGTGTTGTCTCGTTATGAGAATTGACTTTGTTTAAGTATACGCCGATTTGTTCAATATAATGATGTTATATTGACATCATATAATAGGGAGAAGGGCTCGTGGCCAAGTGGTAACTGAGTAGGTTAGCACATTACAAGGTTAAGTAATACTAGCCAGGACAGTCTTAGGATGGGTGACCATTCTTAACACATTGAGACCTCTCCGTGCCTCGGAGAGCACGTTAAACCGTTGGTCCCGGATGCCATATGAACATCTGTGGCATTCGTTACGGGTAGTTGGAATCCGACAACGTGGTCTAACTACAGAACTTCGATAGCGCCTAGTACTTGAGTTGTGGAGGTCTGATGGCAGTCGCTTCACGTAAAATATTGAAGTTCGGCCGTTTCGTAGTTAGACTGAAAGCTGACCCCTAATTAGTTGGGAAAAGGCGCGGAGGATGATGATAAGTGATGTTGTAGGGAAGTAAAATATATGGAATTGTATGAAGAGAAGAGCTTTTAATAATTATACTATTTCTCGTATCGTCGTATCGAAATAAAACTTTGGATGACAATACTTTAATTCGGGGTCTTGGAGCTGATCTGATTATGGAGCTAGTAGGTGGATAGTGGAACTCCTCAGTAGCTGCCAGTAAACCCCTCGAGTTTATGCTGATATGATTTGTTTCGACGAATCCGACTGGTTGGGCTTAGTAACGATGGTCTGACGATGAAGCCAGGAAGTGGATACTGGCACTTTTTTAACCAACCAACAACAACGGATTTACACGGAATAACCAGACAGACAGGTGACTTTTTTGTAAATTGATATGCATTTAGTAAAGGCTGTTACTATGATATTCAAACAGACTCCAATTTTATTTATTGGATAGATGTAAAGCTACTTACGTTCCCCTGCGGATCTATGAGCTGAGCGTATTTAGGCGCCTTCGCCTTGCTGCCATCGGCGAAAACGCCGGCGAGGCGCAGTGGTGTACCGGGCCGAGCAGCCGCACGTTCGTATTGCGCACCCACTCGCCCGCTTTCTGTAGGACCAGGGGTTTATCTTGAATTTCAAATATTCAAATCAATCTTTCAAAGTCCTTCTTCAGTATAGTCTTTGGGTGAGAGTCATGATTAAATCAGAAGTGGTAAATTTGAGCACTTACCAGAAGCCGGTCGCGCTCTGTAAGCAGATATAGCGCGAGGTGACACAAGGGCGAAGGCACGCGCCCGCAACAGTGCGGAGATGGATCCCCTGGCTGCCGCTAAAGCTCCACCTCTGCATCCACAAGCTGAAAACCAGCCTGGAACAAAAAGGAAAAGTTATTTAGAGCAGCTACATAAAAGATCATACGTATATAGTTTTTACTTCCTAAACCAACATACTTGAGCAAAAAAATAAATTAGAATAACTTGAAAATAAGTGTTCAACTTTGGTGACAGGTGTATTTTATCGTCTCCTTTCTTGCGTCGTCTTTCTTCCAAGTCTCCATGTGTGAACGTAATTCTTATAGAATGTTAGAATTGAAACTGAATTTTCAGATGGGAGTATTGCTTTTTAGGGTTTAGTACCCGCAGGGTCCGTAACCAACGGGACTCTATTACTAAGCCTCCGCTGTCCGTCCGTCTGTCTGTCAGCGGGCTATATTTCATGATCCGTAATAGGAAGACAGTTAAAATTTTCACAGAATGTGTATTTCTATTTCTGTTGCCGCTATAACAACAAATAATAAAAATAAATTAAAAATTAAAGGGGGCTCCCCTACTAGAAACATGTTTTTTTTGTCTTTTTTTGCTCGATCTTAAAATTTTGTTCGACGATGGTACGCAACACTTCGTTGTGCGTCACTTGGCCGGTTTTTAATCATATACCTATCCATACCCAGCCTCATAAAATATCACTGCAGTGACCCACAAAACCCTCACGAAGACACAAGAAAATTACTGGAGAAGAAATAGGATAGAGGAGTACTTCCATGTTCAAAAAACGTAAAACATGAAATCATGAAACTATTCCAAATTCAAACATTTGACTTGTAAGTGAATGAAAAGTGATCCTTGTAATGTATCTATGTTCGAGGAACGTTTAAAAATAAAGCGTATATTATGTCGTCCACTACAATAAATTAAACTACGGCCTATAAAAACTGGCACGCGAAGGTTTAATACCTCAACGGACGACCTTTAATTACGTCAGCGTTACAAGGGTTACACGATAATGATTCCGTCTGACATTTGCAGTTACTTTACTTTTTTAACCGGCGAGACACAAAGGCATCAGGCCATTCAGTCTAGTACTTTCAACTTTTTTTACTTTTGAATAAAGGATAATGAAGGGTTTGAGTCTGCGTATATACATTTTATGTTTACATATTATATGCATCTATACAATGTACATATATCGGCACAGCTGTCTATACGAGTATGTATATCGACTGTCCAATGGTGCATTTTGAACTACAAATGGAGTATTTATATTTTCCATATTTTGCTAGGTTACATGATAAGCCATCTAGGGGACTTAAAATAGAGATGCTGTAATTTTATTTTATTCGATGCAATGTTCTAACCAATGACGGGACGTCACACACACACATATTTCGATTTCGGCCTCCGGTCTCACACTTCTATAATTTCGAAATAAAATTGATGTGCGTGTTAGAAATTTCAGTCTTTTTGGAATTATCCATATAGTAATATTCTTCTGTTACAAACACAGAGACAGTTTATGTTGAAAGGTTACCACTATTTATAAACTGTTGTCGTTTCCGTGTTGTGCAGACATTATTCTCCTTCTGAGTGACATTTGGGGTCCATGTTCTACCGACTCCTATAGACTATGGTATACTTTCTCAAGGTAAAAAAGCCCTGGGTTAGATTCTTGAATCGGCCAATATTCAATTTATTCATGGAAAAGGAAATGTGTCTATAATATACGACAATAGATGCGCTTTCTATTATGTGGAACAAAATCTTTATCTGGCGAAACGCCGGTCTAATCTTTGCTTTGTCGTTTTAGAATTCGTCATAATTATACACTTTACACGGTTTGTTACATTTCAATCATTTCACATGATTAAAAATTAAAGTCATCCTTGCTGACTCTTTCATGTCATCTATTTGATACTCAACTATGGTCAGCGGATGTCACGTCAGAGCGTAAGCGGTGATGATATGTAATTAATTGAAATTAGGCCGTATCTACGCAAGTGTATCTTAATAATCTTTAATGTTTGTCTTTCTACGTAGTGTGAAAATAGGTAATACGGCCATTCTGACATTCGGATTCAGTAAACTGCTTTAAAGTAAACTAAACATGTTTACTGTGAATGTAGCTTACTGTAGATTCATTATCCGATTCATAGAAATAAAATTTGGTTCAAATTTTTGGTCCTATTTGGCCAACGGCGTAAGTCTAACCTTTCTTTGGGTTATTTTTTCAGTTTCCTATCCCACTAATATTATAAATGTAAAAGTGGATGGATGGATGTATGTATGTATGGATGGATGGATGGATGGATGGATGTATGGATGGATGGATGGATGGATGGATGGATGTTTGTTACACTTCTACGCTAAAACTACTGAACCGATTGCGATGAAACTTGGTATGTAGATAGCTGGAGACCTGGATCAACATATAGGCTACTTTTTATCCCGATATTCTAACGAGATCGGGACCTTTGCGGGTAAAACCGAGGGACGCTGCTAGTAAAAAATAATACTGATGAATTTTAGCAAATTTATCCCAGAACTACCGCTACCGAAATATAGTGTTATGTCTCTACTAGCAAGTACAGAAACCAGATTATTAAAAGCGGATTATAGTCATAGGGTAGGCAACGAGTAAGCGACAGCGTTGGTATCCTTGGTCTCTAGAAGCTTTTAGTAATCAATTCACAAAACCTTCTTTTTGCATTTAAATACAAAAAGAAACAAAGAAAACAGTTAACTTGATGACGTTGCTTTTGTTCACGAAGTTATTTGGAGACAATTTGTCTTGACGTCTGCTTCTGGGCGCGACAGCTCGTCGGTGGCGCATGCGCATATAAAGCGGTTGTTAGCCGACGCACAAAAACAACTCACATCAGAACCACTCTCACTTATGTAGAGTAAACATGCTATAGACGTGACTAACGTAAGAGATATTATTATATCGATGGCTTAATTTTCAAACTTCGTAACTCCAACCACTGGTATTTTCTATTTTTAAATTTTTCTTTCTATTTATTAAAAATAAAACTAACCACTTTGTAAATCCATTACACATATTTAAGAAGTGTACGTAAGTCCATTTATTTAATCATTTTGATTTTGTCAGATATAAATCATAATTATAACAAACATAAGCACAATTAATATATTTAAATATGGCGCGCACCATTTAGCGTTTTTTAACCGCACCGAGGGGGGGCGAGGTTTATAAAAAATTGTAAAAAAAGGGTCACATAGTATGGGTACGTTCCCTTATAGTTATTTAATAAAATCGTTTTTTCATCATCCTGTAAAATTTGACTAAATGGAGATACGAAGTTTGAAAATTAAACCATCGATATGGAACCTCAAATCCTAAGTATTTATTTTTAAATACCTACATACATACACTACTGCATCCCTGAACGGATAGGCACAGACGTAAGTATTCAACACCTACATTCGGCCTTGAAATTTGTCCCCGAACCGTATATCTACAACATTGGTATCTTTCAAGTCGGACTTAAAGGCAAACTTAATTTTGCCGTTTTAAAAATACTCGGTCTAACATCGATATATGTCACAGCCAATTTTCCAAGCACAAAATATGCTAAAACGGGAAGTACCCTATAGGTTTTGATTTACTTGCGAAATGATAAAATCGCTTAATGTAAAAGAATTAAATCGGTTATTTAGGACTTTTATTTTAACCGATTTTATGATTCAAACAGATGGACAATAAAGGTGATCCTATAAGGGTTCCGTTTTTGCTCTTGAGGTACGAATCCCTAAAAAAGAAGGTAATGGAAGGATATTTAGATGGTTTAGTTAGAGCAGGTCAGGGTAACTCGAACTGGCTGTAGGCGGGAAGTCCGAACCCTCTAACAATTATTCTTTGTTAAGTAATTAAAGAAACGAAATATCTACTAGGTAAGCTCGTATATTTGTGCATAATATGCATTTGTTCCTAGCTTACACTTTCGATAAATCACATAAAGTTACAAGCGATCTCAACTATCAACAAACTCCATAAAAACGCGATAACCGTAAAACTTTCATTTCGAAATAAATCTTATAAGAAATAAATAACTTAAAACGCATTTGCGCTATAATTTTTACAACTTTATTTACAGACCATAAAAGTAAAGTTATAGTTTATGGTTATGAATTCTATATCCTTCATTGCTCTATGGAGGTTCGGACGCCATATTATGGCCGATTTTTATGGCTTAAAAAAACTAAAGAGCGGACACGGGCAACGCGTCCTTCTGCCAAGGACGACGGGTCGCTTGGCCCTTTTGTTGGAGTTATCTACGTGAAATGGAGAAATTCATTATCTTTCTTTTATGTATAATGTATATGTGTGTTTTATGTAAAATTTTACGCACAATGTACACGGAGGCTTTCCGTAAGATACAGATACCTATAGCATTAAATTAGATATTTCTAGAATTTTTATATTGTTATTTTTTTATGTTAAGGGGGCAAGCGAGCAGACGGGTCACCTGATGGTAAGTGACTACCGTCGCCCATGGACACCTGCAACTCAAGAGTCACAAGTGTGTTGCCGACCTACGAGATGGGAGTAAGCTCTTATTTATTGATAGTATTAAATGTCATGTTTTAGTATAGTTTAGTTATATACGAGTTGATTTGTGTGTCGGAACAGGTTCTACTGGTTTTGGAGAAGTAATGTATACATGTACATGTATATACTGACTCAGAATATATAGGCTATGTAACATCAAAAATTCAAAGTAGCAGTGAAAGAGAGAGTGGTGAGCAGTGAAATAAACAAGAGTGAAATTGTGGAAATCGGACACTTAAAGTAAAAATGTAAGGGTACATTCACACGACAGGCGTTAAGCGCGCGTTGATAACAGTCAAGCGTAGGTGCAGCGTGGAACGTGCGTTAGTATGGTGACGATGTGAACAAATATTCGTGTAGGTACTTAGTTCAGGTGCGTTATTAAAACATGCGCTCAACGACTGTCCCCTGAACATAGCTTCATGCATAATCATTTCTTTTACGCAACAAATTTCAATTGACATTTGATGTGAATTATTAGAGTTCAAATGTATTATTTTGGAGTTATTACCACTTTAAACTTAATATTTACTTTTGATATGAAATTGCCTATTCTTGTCGTAGGATTCCCAAGGCATAAGTGCATAGGCTAAAGGTGAGTGTATACTCAGCATAAATATTAAAGTTAACATTTTTGTCTGTGCGTTTCTTATATAAATATATGTACTTATTTATTTTGTAGTGGTGGCTATCCATCAGTTAATAAAGTAGTCGATATGTTTAGGATAGAGACAGGTAAATAAAATATACCCTCTATTTAAATAATTATACAATACTGTTTTCTCATTAAAAAAGTTTGTGCAAATTTATGTTAAAATATTAAATTATTCCTATCTTCTTAAACAACTTTTTTCGCTTTCTGTTTTGCAATATTTTGTCCATTTCCTAATAAATTTAAATGATTTTAATAGGCTTATAGTTGTTGCATGTACATTTGAAAAATATTAACGTGTAGGGAAGGAACAGCTTATTTGTTGTTGAATTTCATGTATCTCATACAGTAAAAAAAAAAAAAAAATATACTGACTGATCGAGAAAGAAGTTACAAAATATTCCAGTTGTAAAATTAGAATGTGTAATAAAAATAATTCATGTATTTTATTACAGTTGTAACTGTGTAATTCGTAGCCATTTTGCAGTTGATCTAGCATTCACCATTACACAACAGTGATGAGCGATGCAATCGTGCAATCATCGCACAGAGGTATTATATCAATGTAATGCAGTCTAAATGAGTGTGGGAAGTGAAACGGACTGTATTTGCTAATTTATAGGGTTCCGTTCCTCGAAAGGAAAAAGGGAACCCTTATAGAACACATTGTTGTCCGTCCGTTTGTCTTTTTGTCAAGACCCTTTTTATAAGGAAATCGTAGAGGTATCAATTTAAAATTAACACCAAATGTTTATCAATGTGATTTCTTGTAGCTGTAAAAAAATCAAGTTTCTAAGTCAACGCAATCAAAAGATACGGCCATTTAAGTCTTAGATTTTAACGAATTTGAACATTTCGCATGTAAATCAGAACCTAGGATTACTTTCATTTTACCTAGAATCATGAATTTAGCCAGAAGCAAGTCTTATAGCACAAGTAATGGAATAATTCCGAAAGTCATGAATTTGTTGTTATATAACATAAAAAATAATTTATTTATAAATTAACTGTGACCTAAATCGATGTTTGTGAGAGTATTTTTAGAACTGCAAAGTTGAGTTTGTTTTCGGAAAAAAACAGCAAAAAATCTTTGAGGATCGATTCCCGATTCGAGATGGATGAACTATCTACATACAAGTTTGTTCGCTCACGGAACCCTCGGAGCGCGAGTCAAACTCGCATTTGTCCGGTTTTTTTATCAAATGTTCACGAGTCACTTGCCACAGAAACTGTTTTGCAAATCTGACCAGAAAGAAATAAATGTATTCGTAGAAGATGTCACATCGTAACATTGGCACATCCGTCCATAATAATATAATAAAGCTCAAGAATATTTTTGTTTGTTTGTCTGTTTGATGCGCTTATCTCTGAAACTACCAGTCGGATTCAAAAAATGTTTTGTATTGGATAGAGTATTCATTAATGAAGGTTATAGGCTATGTAACATCACGCGCTACGACCCTTAGAGGTGGAGCAGTAACCATAAACGCAGGTGAAACTGCTGGGATCGGCTTGTCTCCTATATCCATATACTGGACAAGAGAGATGAACCATGAACTAGTCTCAAAGATTTCATCGGCCTTGTTCGTCCACACACACCTTTCAGCTTGTAACTCCTGCTTAGGATAACCTTGAGAGTAAACGCTTTGTTTCAGCAGGTGCAAGTCAGGATACCAAGGTACCAAGGACATTAAGAGATACCACCGTAGATTTCTGATAAAATCATTCATACTGTTACGAGCTGAAATTTGGGAGTAGAAAGAAATTTATTTTAATAATTCACAAATAACACAATACTTTAATTATCACTATTTCCACCTGTTAACTCGTATTATCCGTTGTTACTCGTAGTATCGCTCAACTAGAACTCTCTCACTTTCGCAATGCAACTGCCTTTTTATACCCGAACCCCCTATTTCAATGAGATATTTCCCAAATACTCGAAACCATTCTGGAATTTTCTAATATAATGTGGGACATTCTAGAAATAAACTACTAGTTCCGCATGCCAAAAGATGGCGTACATTTCAATTTAGGTAATCGTAACCTTTTATGACTTCCACCTTCTCTTCTCTTCTTTACCCGACAATAGGTGGCGCCCGCGGGTTAGACTTTCGTAACAATACATATGTACTCACGCCTGTATCCGCGGAGGGGTGGGCAAAGCCGTAATAAACACCTAAATTTTGCCAACTATAATTTGGTCCCACTCTCGTAATAAGCAAGCCTATTACCGCCAACCGGGCACTTTGCTAATTATAGATGGGAAAATTGGGTGTACCTTGAAAGGGAAAGGTAGCCAAGAGGGTAAAAAATAGAAGGAAAAATATATTGCTTCGGATGGATTGAAGAGTGTAAGCAACAGCTCGAGGGTCACATACTTGTAACTCGGACTGGCCGTTACCGGGAGGTCCAAGCCCTCTGACTTATTGATATGAATGATAATACTGATAAATGCCAGGTTCCTATAATTAAGAAACGATTCGTGTTGCTTACGGACGGTAAAATTTCGTTAAATTGTCAACGAAAATTTTACCGTCCGTAAGCAAAACGAATCGTTTCTTAAAAATCAGTGCTGCCAATCATAGAAAGTCTTCTATGATTGGCAGCACTGATTTTTAAGAAACGATTCTGTAGTCACAGAAGACCGCTGATAAACTACACGCATGGTGTTTTTCATGAGAAAAAGGATGCAAATTTGGTAACTCGAGAGGGTCAGTGCTGGTGTTGCAAACATGTATAATATAAAATATGATGACAGTTTACCTTGAGCCTTATCGTGTGACTATAGCCACTTTCTATTAAAAAATAATAATGCGAACCGAATTAAAAATTAAAATAGAGTTCGACTAATCCTGGCTTTGTCATCAGACCTTCGCTACCATGCAAAGTCTGTTGGACTCGTTAAACCGAATCACATGAGCCCAAATCCAAGGGGTTTACTTGTAGTCACTGAACACATCAAATGTTAAAGTTTTTCGAGTTTAGAATTAAGTAACACCTCTGTATTATAATTTCAATAGGTAATTAAAAAAAAAAAGAGTCACACTATCCTCTTCCTGGTGCCATCATCAGATCAGCTCCAAGATTCCAAATATGGTATTGTCATCCAAACTACATCTAATTTATAAAAAACTCGTGTCACGGTGTTTGTGGTCGAACTCTTCTGAAACGGCTCTAGCGATTTTAATGATTTTTTTTTTGTAGGTAAGTTAAAGTTGACTTCGTAGATTTTTTTTTTAAAAGAATACTAATAATGTGGGTCACATATTCCTAGTATTCTTGTTAACCCCTTCAGCTAAGCTAAGTGCTTATGTTAGGAGTGGGTTCACGTCGGTAGTGCACTGGGTGGGGTTCGAACCTGTAACCACTTGATCGCAAGTCCTACCGCCTCATTTTTTTGTCCATATTTACAAGTGATGTTAATAAAAGCGAGAAAACTGCAGCTTTGTGATCTTACGCCAGCATTGAGTACACGTTAGCAAACAATCATTGTAGCTATTATTACATTAACATATAAATATTTAGGCAATTTCTAGAGATTTCGACAATTTCAAACAAACAAAGAAGCAAGTAGGACAGATTGTAAAAATTAGCAAACACAAAGTGGGCCACGAACCGCTGATGACCTTTATTACAAAATTTATAAAATAATTAGTTAAAAAAACTTTGCAATTTTTGTTCTTTAGTCTACTGTTGTGTTGTGTTTTTGCGTACACCGTAAGGTCTACACGGCCCCTAAGCAGGTGTTCATTCTCAGGCACGGCCAGCTTAGCTACACTTTTTATAGGTTTGGCAACACTGGTAATAAGGGTTCTTAAAATAAGTAAAACAATTCATTTCATTAATCACAATGAAATCAATTGTTTTCTACCTTGTTGTTTGTACTTTGGATTATGGTTAAAAATACAGATTTTCAGTGTTTACAACCATAAACCATTTTTTGAAGTGAAAACTTCTTTAGCTTCTTTTGTGCACTTTTTGGGATGGGTAAAAAATATTAAACTCGCGTCAGGACCTGATCGAAAATTCGTAAGACGGAGCCGAGTTTCTTATATTTAAAAAAATATAACATTCGAAATTTAAAGATTTATGAGCGGCTAGGAGCGTAGAACTTCCAATGTACCCTATGTATACATTTAGATATGTTATTACCTACTTTTTATTTTTAACCTAATTATATATATACAGATGTGTGTGTGTATGTATATGCAAATACATTGTGAAGTTATGTTTTCTCTTCTAACGTGCAGTCTTACGACTGATTGTTTTTTTTTTCTCTGTGAATGTAGTATCGCAGAGAAAGAAATGTTTTGTCTATACCTACTGATACACTTTGTATCCATAGAACATTAGTTAAATGGTAATGAACTCATAGATTAACCTTTCTTTTTTACACGAATGTAGATTTTACTTATTAAAGATAGTTTAAATCAACTGTAACTCATATGGCTTCACGCTGAAATCATCGCTTTTATATCATAAATCAACTCATTTTATTTACACAGTCTTGTAAGACAATTTACTTGCTCCAATAAACTCAAAAGGCGAGTTATCAAAAGCCTGAATCAGCAGAATTCTCGGCGTCATGTCGCCAGATATGCGCGCGCGCACTATCGCACTATCTGCGATCACTACACCGAACGAGGTCGTTCAACCCAACCGGACAGAGAGCTATTTCAAGAATGCCCTACTGATAAGGGTGGTTTATGTTTATGCAAATTTTCTATTTGATATAGGAGGTACTAGGAGCACAGATTCGTGCAGCGGTATTTGTAGTGTGCCTTATAGTAAATCTTGTTACACTCTAAGTATAGCACGAATGGTGAACTGTAAATGCGGATTATCTTGAAGCATCGTGGCTTGTTTTTAGCAAGATTTCACACAGGAGGATCATACAAGCTGATATATTATATATTTGATTGATGATATATATGATATATTTTTATTTATGGTTTGTACAATATCTAATACTCTATACTATTTAAAATCTTAGGTCTTTTCAGTGAAGCAATGACAGTTCTTTCCTGTAGTTTCAGTAGAAAAAACGAATTAATAACTTTTTTAAGTCATTTCCGGACTGCTATCACTTAAATATGTATGGTAGTAGTATATTTTAGAATAATAGGTATGTTACATTGTCCTCACATTTCATTTACGCTTATAAGCAATGTAACCAGAAATATGTAAAAAACTTTTTGAAAAAGAGTGTCCCTGGAGTTTCTTGCCTGGCAACTTCACGACTGACTTAGTCTGACTGACTCCTACTCCTGACAATTCAAAAATACCTATTATCGGTTTAATTCAAATAAAGGGTTTTGATTTTGATTTTTGGAAAATTGAAGAACAGAGACGAGGCGGAAATTATATCCCTCATTCCCTCAATTTTCTTTTTTTCAACGGTCTTAAGAAAGTTATTATGTTGCATTAAGCGGCATATCGTATTCGCCAACTGGCTAGTCTCCTCAACCCTCAATACCTTCTTATTCCTCTTCCTGTCTCTGTAACCAATCCTTTTCATCTCCCTCCACTATATCTTAAATACCTCTATTAGGAATATAATGCTATACTCCGGGCATGTGTTCATGAATCATTTTATAAATTCTGTAGAAGTTATACCTGGGTGTTAGATAATGTATATGTTGTTATATCAGACATATATGTAGTACTAGCTGCGCCCCGCGATTTCACCCGCGTAAGTCCCTCGTTAAGTTTTCTTTTTTGTGCAAACTTCACATAAACCATATACTAAATAGTTCGAACAAAGCCTAAACATTTGGTTTGGATAGGTGAGCCCGTTCTTGAGTTATAAAATTACAACGAAAAGTGGCATTGATTTTTATGGATGTACATCCAGAAATATTTAGGTATTATAGATATTAGCTCTAGATAGATTAGGTAACAAATGGCTCTGGAGTCATTTGTTAATGAGCTACCTTAATATTTAAACGTACAAAATGATGAACGACATCAAGTATATAAAGAAACTGTTTCTGAAGTCGGATAAAAAGTGTTTTGGCATTAATAACCTGATTGGGGACGTTGTATTGACCTCTCAATAAGAAAGCAGCTACAGTAGTTCTTCAGTGCATTCAGCTCAGCAACTCTCTAAGCTTTAAGTACCTATCTTTATTACATAATACTTAAATCATATAACCACCCAACCATCACAAACCATGACTATAAAGACCATGATTGTAGAATACCAAAGAAAAATTACACTTGCTATTTATATAAAAAAATAGATTTCGTAAATTAGAACGTATGGCCATTTTTAGTCAGCGACTTTCATTATTACCTAAATAAGTTTCCCGAGTTCAAAAGCGGCAATCGGAATTCAATATTTTCGACCTAAACTTCCGTTGATCACTGCCGCCTCGCCTCCCACACACAGAATAGATATTAAACAGTTTGACCAACACACCGATTGAGCAATATTCGAATATTGACATTACGATAGCTTGAGTACATTATGAGAATATTAGGTAAACAGAAAGGCCGAGACATGTCTTGCTTTTTGAATAACAGTCCCCACGAAGAAGTGCTTTTTTGTCGATGAAGCTAGCAAACAAATATCCGATCTGAGATATATATATATATACATGTATATATATATATGTATATATATATATATCTCTCTTTTGCACAAGTGTATAAGATTAATACCCATCACTATTGTACTATTTGTAATAAATAACCACTTCTGGCACAGATTACTGAGTAGTTTGCTTCTGGTTTAATGTCCACTAAGTGTTTAGGATTATTTCTTAGTTATGTCATTCTTAAAGATAAGTGCGAGTTGACCATTAGTCAAGACTCGGTGATTTCTGGGATTTGTTTGTGAGGATTTAGAATAAATGTGATTATAACAGTAAAGAAATAAAATGGCTTATTAATTCTGGAAACATATTAAAAATATTTTTACACGACCGCCCAAAAAGGAGTGTATCGTTTTCAGGGTAGGTACATGTATGTATGTACGTATGTGAGTTTTTATAATCTACCATAACTTCTGAATGCCTAAACAGATTTGGATGGATATCGCACAGTGTGGTAAGAACTTCATTTTTGTTGCATGCAGTTTTCATTCAAAAAGTCGAAAGATTTCATGATTACCAAAATATCAAAGAAATATAAAAAAAATCTGAAATATCAAAGCGGGAGTTTTACTCTTGTATTTAAAATAATGAAAGCTTTCGACTTTTTGAATAAAAACCAAAAAAAGAATTGATTGTTACGATAGGTACTGTGTATAGATAGAATCCTTACACTATCCCAAGTGACATTGGCTACATTAAAAAAAAACAATATGGTGGCTGAATGGTTTTTTCAAAGAGAAATTAAATTTTTTTCGTAATCGGGTTTTTTGTTTCACTTAACAATTTCTTGTTCTTTTATTATTGTCTTACATTAAAATCAAATACAGTTCTGTTTTGTCTCTTTTGCAAGAAGCTATCGTAACGTCTATTTTGTAACGAAAGCATGTTATTTTAACCACCCAGAATGTACAATTCCAACACAAATATGACAACAATAAATATAGTATTACGAAACAGTACGCCCACAGTCAGCTTACAGCTACACAACAACCTCGTCAGGTCATCGTAGTGATAATAATTTGCATGAGCCCGAACCGGGAAGCTTACTTATCAATGTACCGAGAGTACATCAGGGCTTTCTCTGAACTATCTACACGCATATAACTCAAACAATACCCGTCTCTATTTTCTTTACACCTAAGACTGAGATTCCAGTGGGATACGGTGAGTATTTGTACACATAATTCTCGCAAAATAGAACGAAATGCGCAGCCGATTATGCAGCGGACGAGTTATATCAAGCTTGATATACTGTACTGCCCTTTTTGATGACATAACGCGCTTAAGTGAAGTTAATTTATATTTAACTTTCATCAATAAGTTATTAAATTCGTACTGTCAAAATATATCGAATATTAAAGTTATCGACTTACATTCTACATTCTAGTATCATTAGTGACGATAACACTATTCATTGATTAAGTGATTAGAATCTGTTAACTATAGAACTTTTTTTTTTTTTCTTAAAAAACAAGGGTTCCTATTTAACAACAGTTTGAGGAGCGCCTTCCTGTACAGACTTCAAGAGTAAAAAATCACTCTAACTCGAATCAAACTCGATTTCAATCTGAATTTGAGAATGGGGTGAGGAAGTCTTACCTACTTGTCTTGCCTTGATAGTCGGCCTGAGGGAGATCCCTAGAGGGATGTAATTATTTTTAAAAAACTAATTCAAACTAGAAGAGTGTTACTTAAGCGAAACGAATGATACATACAGTATGTGTTTATCTCTAACTACTGACATGCTAGACTATTATATACTTACTAAACAAATACAAGTAGACCATTAGAGACAATGCGCATGCGCAATACAGTGTATCATGGACGATGTAGTTTATATGATAATGTTGGATTATATAGTATAGATCATTTATCAAAACCTATTGATCCATAACGCTTACGGTCATAGATTATTATTATTTACAGAATGGGAACTGTTTAGTACATAGAGTTTTCCTACCGCCTTTAAAATGTGTAATTCACTTGTGATCTTATTTCGTTACAAATGATTGATGAACTCTGTAGTGATGATTGAAAGATTAAAACTAGAGTGAAATATATATTTTGACAGTAAACCTAACTATTAATATAAGTGTGTTTGTCCCGTTTGTTTGTTTGTTAAGATTTCACGTCTTAACCTCTAACTAATCATAATAAATATTAATAATGTAGGTACACGTTGCCCAGGGGATCAGAAATGAACATAGGGGTACCTTTCATCCAAAAAGCACTGTTCTTGAATAAATTTAAATCTGATTTAATTTTTAAATCACAATGAATTGGAGTAGCCCGTTGCTGGCACACCGAGATTGAACAACAAAATTTATTATTGTTGGATGGTTGGTCGGTTGGTCTCATTTCGTTCGTCATATATATATAAAAAAAATGAATTTTTAATAAAAATACAATGTTTTATAGGTACTAAGCTAAGATGGTGCTCCGTCTACATCTTTTTTTAATCATTGGCCTATCATACGTCGACCAGCGAAGCGTGAACCTATTGTTTACATCTGACAACGTGCTCAGCATTGATGGGTGCGTCTGACGTCTTACATCACTCATGATGATGAGCACGAGTTCGATCGCTTTGTTTTGTTTACTTGTCGTGGTACAAAGTGGTTTTGCCACACGATTGCATTCCATTATTTTTTCACATAGTCATCTACACAAAGGAAGGAAATGTAGTATTTGTTCAGAAATTATTCGTGATTATGCTAATGAGTTATCAGAAAGTACATAGTGCTTTTTCTTCTGAGAATTATGAATTTTTCTCTTGCCCGCGGTTTCGTTGCCGTTAAAGTATATTTTTGAAGTGAAAACTTCTTTAGCGGCGTTGGGCACTTTTTGAGATGGGTAAAAAATGTTAAACTCGCGTCAGGACACGTGACCCTGATCGAAAATGTGTCCGAGTGTCATATATTTAAAAAAATGTTTTTATGACGAGTTTCTTATATTTACTTACTTCTACAGCGTCAGAGAGACATGGAGAGGGAGGGAGGGAATAGGGAGAGAGAGAGAGAGATAGATTTTTTTTACCTAATTATATTTATACAGATGTGTGTGTATGTATATGCAAATACATTGTGAAGTTATGTTTTCACTTCTTTCGGCAGTACCATGACTACCTAGTTTTTTTCCTTCTGGAGCATTAGATAGTTACGTTTTTGCAAGTGGTTGTTGCATGTTGATCGGGTGAAACAATCAAAAAAATTCACAGTAGCGTTTAATAATATTAGTTTGGATAGTTCAAAGTTTTATACTAATTCTACCCAGATTCCATCTCCTGTAATTCCTGTACACCAGTATCAACAATGGACAACAGTAACCCAAGAAAACACCGAGCATGACACTCGGCAAGTCCGAGGGAAAGTTGAACTGTCTTGAAACACGCAATGAATTTAACGAGCAATATACTGAATTCTATATATACTTATAAATAAATATATATATATATTTAGGTATATAAATTCAGCTTCCGTATGCTTGTGGTCGGGAATCTCGGAAAGTATTTGATGAATTGAGTTGAAATCTTTACACAACATAATAATTTAACAGAAGTGTTTTTGCATATTCCGAAGTTTCAAATGGGAACGGAAAATATTTTAGTTTGACTTACAATTTATCATAGTTACATTGATATGATAATTGTTAATGTAGCATCGGTTGTCATAGCAACATATAAATTTTACCGAGCTACAGCAAAACGTGGCTGGGTTAAGCTAATCTCACTATCTCACTAATATTATAAATGTGAAAGTTTGGATGGATGGATGGATGAATGGATGTTTGTTACTCTTTCACGCAAAAACCACTGAACCGATTGCGATAAAACTTGGTATGTAGATAGCTGGAGACCTGGATTAACATATAGGCTACTTTTTATCCCGATATTCCCACGGCATCAGGACTTACGCGGATGAAACCGCGGGGCGCTGCTCGTTAGTTATAAATATAAATCCGACTAATGTATCGCGTCCATCCAAGTGCGGCATAAAACGAAGATGTCATTTATTTATTTACTTCATATTTACGATACACTGTCTCATGCTAACCACTCAGGTGCTCAACCGCACGTCATCAAAAAGTAGTATGTTTCCTTTTCTAAGGTCCTGTCTGTCTCTATTCTCTATACTAAAATTTATGAAATCTTTCCTTTCTTTCTTTCTACCTAACCAACAGACAGACAGAGTTACTTTCGCATTTATTATATTAGTTTAAATTAGTTTGTCAAAACTGCACCATAACTTTATTTTACATATATGATATATTGGTGTCTATTATTTGTGTACAAATGCGTTATACATCAACAATAGTGTAAAGACTATTAGCAGAATACAAGTGAACTCTGCATATTTTATTGTATTTATACATGAAATTAAAACTTTTATATTATATCCTAATACTATTATAATCATTATAACTCTATTTGAACCGCTTCTGACAACTTGGTCTGAAGACCTAAGAAAAGACCTGATAAAACCTTTGTGACGCCAATTTTTTTTTATCCATGACATCAGTGATTAGTCGTGCAAAGATGAAAAGAGATTTAATGAGACAGTCTGGCAATTTCATGTCCGTTTGGCAAAGTTTGAATCAATCTCCGTGTCCACTTTCCCGTCAAAGGCTTAGTATTCTGAACTCGCTCAGATCAACAGATTTAAAACTGTAGTCGACGTTAACTTTCTTAGAAATTACGATGCTTGCGTTAACTTTAGAGATTTGTTTGTTTATCTTTGTTACTGAAGGTAAATTTCAATATTATACTTACTTAATAATATCTTTTAAAATGAGTAGCAACAACAACAGCGGAGAGATGATATTTTATTTTTTACTACCAGTTCCCGTCGGGTTTCGCTCGCGTGTACATATTTATATATTTTGTGCGGAACCCTAATTCTTTTTCCAAAATAAAAGTAGCCTACGTTACTCCTTACAACACCAGCTAACTGCGAGTGAAAGTCTCGTGGAAATCGGTCCACCTGTTCCGGAGATTATCCGGAACAAACAGACAGACAGACAAAAATTTTAAAAATTGATTTTTAACCATCGATATCTTGCAAATAACTGTATCAGCTTAAAAAAATTATTATTTTGACATTACACACAGACACTTCAATTTTATTTATTTGTATTGAAGATGTAAAGCACGTCAGAATGACCTCAAACCGCTTGATGGAAAGATCGAATACCACCATTATAGATACGGATGATACTAAAATGGTGGTCCACAGTTTGACGGCCAGAAGAGATGCTTTTTCACGACCCGCTTAAAGGAGAAATGAAGTGCAGAACCTATTTGACAATTCGTAACAGGTTAGTTGACAAAGTGATTGTTGCAATGGTTGTGCAACAATACGAGTGCTTATTACATGATTAAAACACAACTGCGACTAATCAGTAATAAGACAAATGGTTGCAGTGGTATGGTCGTACTATAAATTGTTTGTTTGATATGAGTGACCCATTTAGTTTAAATAAATTAGTCGGTAATTTTTAGGTTTAATTTTACAGTAATGCTAAAGTCGACCTATGATAGGCTGATTGATTGAAAGTCGACCTACTTCTTAGGAAAGCGCTTCTTTCCTGTTTTGGATTTGATTGCTGCTTTTGGTTAATTGTCTGCCAAGACTGGAGTGTTTTTCTTTAGATTTGACAAAGCGCTCCGCTCACTCTGACACCTACTTGAGTGGCGAGCTGCTCTACTTGACATAGTCAGGTTATCTGGGTCTTTTTATCCAGGCTTTTTTTAGCCTGTCCATTACCCAGAGCGTACAAGGAGGTTCTCTGTCCAAACAGTCTACTATAGTATATTCCTTGTGATGCTATTTTGACAGTGGTTTTTGGTTTAGCAAGTAATTTTAAGCTCAAATACCATTTTAATGTACTATTTTCATTGAATGTGTCATTTTAGATTTCGAAATAAATTAGAGTGAGCGAGGCATAGGAATACAAACATTAACAGAAAAATAATAAAATAAATGTTCATCAAGTTACTTGGACCTGCGCTACTTTTAAAAACTTATTTCTTTCGATCAGTTAGTTACGAAAAAGGACGGTAGATTTATCTTTCCGAAGCTAAATGTAAAATAAACATGGCGGATTTTTTTATGACAACAGAACTTAGTGTTTATTTTACAGCTTATCGATCGCTAAATAAACATTTATACCTGTATTAAGATAAACAACAAACGTTATGAAACTGCAAATAAAAAATATTTATAGTTTGCGTAGGATTATTTGCATAATTCGTGATAACAGAAGTGATGGTCAGATTCAATATGTTTTTACACCCACAACATTTCATAGGTTACTTCATTTAGTTTACATCATTACATACCTATCAGAAATTCTTTTCGTTTGATGTGCATAATCATAAACGTTGACGTTTGAAAATGACCCCAATGAAAAGTTGAGAAGTGCGCCCCTGTCATATTATGGACTAAACATATGAGGAAGTGCCCTTTTCTGAGTGGGGATAACAGGAATATAGGAAAATGCCAAGTCAGGGTAATGCTTACGTAATTTAAAAGTGTAAAGCGGCCGTCGGTTCTGGATGTATAGATTACAATAAATTAGGTTTACATGACAAACATATCTAGACACGCGGCAGCGTGTCAAGCCAAGTTAAAAAAAAAATGAACTGGCGACGCAGCAGCCGTGTGTTATATTTATATTATTTTTACATTATTATTATATTACACGAACCATTTGGAGCTACTTTTGACCGCTTAATAACTCATAATCTATTTAATATAAATACTTGATGGTGTTTGTGGTGATTGTGACAGCACACCATCTTTTAGAAGAGTAAGATATGTTGACCTTACAATTTAAATACAGGGATGCGAAAACTAGCTAAGTCAAATCTTCAGGATTATCTGCAGAACTTGGCAATAATTTAGATCTCAATTCTTTTGTCGGCGTAGTCGATAACCACGTATATTCATATTATTGAACTTGACTCCCATTTTCACATTTATGTTTTTGATGGGATAATAGAATAGAATAAATATGCTTTATTGTACACCTTATACATAGAATTACAACTGATCTTAATGTTAATGTTAGTGTTAGGTATAATGGGCGGTCTTATCGTTACATGCGATCTCTACCAGATAACCTTAGGATGGATTTACTGGAATAAATATATTCATAAATTTAAAATACCCCGACTCGACAATCCCTTCAACGAATGAATTGAATCTAAGAAAATTCTTGAATTATATTAAGGAAAACTCTCTATCAAGTCGCCTTTCAAACAAAAAAAAAACGCACTTAAAGCGATCCGTTCGTTTGGGAGCTAAGCCGATGCCACAAACAGACACACAGATACGTCAAACTTATAACACCCCTCGCTTTCCATCGGGGGTTAATAAGTGGTAGCTGTCGGTGTACTAGCTGTATCTGTACATAATTAAATATATACATACATACATACAGACGAGCATATACCCAGATTTATACATATGCATACAATACATTCATACAAACATAGGTTATAATAACAAAAAAAGACAAGCTGTGAAAACTCCTAGGTACTAGGAGCGCAGTAACTCAGTAAAGTATCAATCTCAAATGCTGCGCACTAGCGTAACCATACTTCTTAAACAACAATAAGCTGCCTTGTAGGTGTCACTTCACTACAGTAGGCGCGTCGAATCGCTCGATGACCCGTGCGCGTGCCCACTGATTGCGAAATATTGCGCGCTGTTATGCGCTGCATGTGATTATACATACGTGCTTGTATCTTTACTACGGGAATGCAGTGTCTAGCTTAGTGCAGACCTTTCGTAAGGATGAAAGTTTCAACGGTCAAATTAAGTGGAAAGAATTAAAATATGATGCTGAAGCTAGAGCGTGGGTAGTGCCACAGTGTATTAACTAGAGACCATGGTTATTAGACACCAGACGCCGATGTACATGGTTTCAAGGGCGGCGACTTCAGTCTGTGGCATGACGTAATCTCCGCTTTCTTCCCTCGACAAGTCAGTTACTTTATTTCACCAGTGGAGAGAATTCAGTCGAATAAAATTGATTTGATGACTTTAAATTGTCTCGACATTGGTGTCAATTCTGTTGTTTTACTCTCTTGACTATAATTGACTAAATTTTCTTCACACAAAATGTAAACCTTGTACACTTTGAAACAAGGTCTTATTTCAAATTTAAACAAGTAAGTAACATATGTCACTATCGAAATAAGCAATTTATTTGTCGACTAAAGTCTGACACGCTTAAATAAACTTTAATACCACGTAGCGAGAGCCGCTACCCGTTGAATGCCATCTCTTTTGCTCTGTGTTTTTAGTAAGCGTCTTCGTAGGTGTCGATTAAAATAACGTCATCTTAGTTCGTTTTGAACAAGTTTTTATACGGCAATTATACGGCATTTGAATAAATGGGGACTCTCGCTGCGTGGAAATAAAGTTGAGTATATGTTGACAGATTTTAGTGAAATTTAGTGGCGCTGAGAAATAGATGCCAGTAACAAATAGACCTTGTTGCGAAGAAGACAGGGTTGATTTCATATGAAGAAATGAAGTCAGGTTTTAGTTTAGTCGAGTGTACAATAGAATCGGGACCATTGTCTGAAAATAACCTCGAAATACGCATGTGTGAATAGAACAGACACTCCAACTATAACTAATTTAATTACATAATATTGTCGATCTGAGACGATTTGAATGACCCTCAATTAAAGTCTAAAGAAACAAAAGCACTAAATAATAACGTACATAATAATAGCTTGACACATCTCACACATGGCCGTGTGATCCCAAACTAGGCAGAGCCTGTACTATGGTACTGTAACATACTTATTTATAACTATACTTATAAATATATACATATCATAGATAAATGTCACTCAGACACAGGACAAATGATCATGCTCATCACACAATTATTTGTCCTGAGTGGGAATTGAACCCACGACCTCGGACTCAGCAGTCAGGATTACCAACTACTGGACCTACAGGCCTGTCACTACTAAGTATTTGTTTCTTTTACGTACTGGTATTAATATTAACATTTAATATTAATACCTAGTTGCACTGTAGAAAATAAAAGGATTATCGTCCTCTCAAGTCCTCATGTAGAAACTTTGCTGTGCCCGACAGGGTTCACAATTATACCTAATTTAAGTCCTACCGTCTAAGAAAACATCGTAAAACGCAATAAAATATTGAGTAAATACGTCAGACAATTATCCAATCGAATCCAATTATATATAATACTAGCAGCGCCCCGCGATTTCACCCGCGTAATTCCCGATCCCGTGAGAATATCGGGATAAAAAGAAGCCTACCGTTAATCCAGGTCTCCAGCTATCTACATACCAAGTTTCATCGCAATCGGTTCTGTGGTTTTTGCGTGAAAGAATAACAAACATCCATCCATAAATCCAAACGTTCACATTTATAATAATAGTGGGATTTCTGTACTAAATAACATATGTTGAAATTAAAAAAATCAGTTTAACTATAGAATAACGTAACATGTCGCACACAAGTGTTATCAAAATATAATAACACAATAGCCCATTAAAGACTACAAGAAAGTCAAATATCAAATAAAGAAATGTAGAACAACATGTACTATCACACCCAAATCGATACAACATCCTGCTTACACAACACGTAAATATTATAGCATTATTGCAATGCGCCCACGCATCATATCAGACCATTGTTTGAAAGATCAATATCTGTTAAATATACAGATGTTTGTTTTGTGTGAAAGTTCTTTTTGATTATGTATATTTTGGCGTTTAGTATTTACCATGATTGACAAGGTGGCCAAAATATGTAAGCTTTGACTTCTCAGGGGTGTAAAAATCTTAGAAAAACTTCTATTATTATTAATTTATTTAATTAATTTAATTTAGTTATTTATCACAATCAAAATCGTCGTACGCACATAAAATTTCATCTTTTGTTAAGTAAACTTTCAGTAGTACAAAATAATGTTTTTTTTTTTTTAACTACAGATGAGGCGCTCGTGGCTAAGATGTAAGCACATTGCATGGTTAAGTAATGCTAGCCAGGTCAGTCTTAGGATGTTTGACGATTCTTAACACATTGAGGTATTACGGGTAGCTGAAGACCTAAAAAGAATCCGACAACCTGGTCTAAACTAAAGAACTTCGATATCGCTTATTACTTCGGTTGTGGAGGTCTGACGGCAGTTGCTTCACCTTAAATATCGAAGTTCGGAGAATAAAAAAAATAAAATCACAGATCTTCCAAAAAAAAAAATTCGCTCTGCGATTTATGCGACACAGGGTTTACTACAATTAAGGCTACACAATTCTGTAACATTATGTACCTATGTCATTTCGCTTCAATTATATTGTATTTAGAATTTCTTAACGATCAACTCGATAATTATTATCAACATTTTCCAATCGACATCTAATTAGATATGTTAAGAAAGTCATTAGGCACTTTCTGCATAGCACACATTCTCCTAGTGACCTCTGCCACCCTAGTAATTGGCGAGGTTAGTGTACTAGGCTCCCAGCTCTTGAGACACTCAAACTAATTGCTAAATGGTGTAACTCGACATTCTGAGTGCTTATTCTATACTGTGTACTTGAGTAAGGTATGTGTCGGTATGCGTGAATACTTTTTGTGTTTTTAATAAAACTATACTAATATATAAAGACGTAATTAGATGTTTGTTCTAACTTCATAAAGTAGCAAAAGCTACTGGGACGACTTAACAGATTATAGTATCCAAATTTATAATGAGACCTACAAACGTGGTAGACATTTTGTCTTCATAAAAAGCCAGAGAAAATTAGTTTTATTTAATTAAACTAAATGTAGACGCTCTATATATCTACAACTCAAGCAACCCAAACATAGAATAGACTTCTAGAGTTCATGTTTACACAAATCGGAAAGACGTTTTCCTAAATCATTAACTTGAACTCATTGCTAACCATTTGAAATTATTCTAAATAATATTCTGTGTTAATATTATTTACAAAAAACATATCGTGTAATATATTATATGATCTGTTCATTCATTCAGTCTGTGACCTGTTGAGTTGTGACCTTTTGGACTACAATTGTGTCTTATATATGTCTGTACGTGTACATATGTTTGTAGGTTAATGTTACAATGTGTGTCCAATAAAGTATTTTACATCCACTATGTCGTCACCACATCAAAAACTCTAATTTATTTTATTAAAAATAGGGACAAACTATAATAGACGATAACACAGTTCACTATTTAATAAGAATAAGTTAATAGACATTATTTTGACTGGTTATACAGGTAACGCAATCGTATTGGTAGATTTAAAATTAAAAATTAATGAATAGTGGGGTTATAAAAGGGTAGGAATAAGTTGAGAAAGCAGTTACTGTTAGTGATTTTCATATTTTATATCAGTGGTTGAGACTGTTTCTTACAATTATTTTATCTATATATGTTTATTCTGTTGATAAAAACATTCTATTTCATCATTGTACATGTTTGTATGATCTCAGTTTTCGAAAATAAAATAAAAAATATTTTTGTGCTCTTGAGATTTGCCATCACTTTTATTAAACCATATAGGTATACTAGTAATGAATATTGTTGTAGAAACGGCATCCACCAGCCAAACGCCAGCCAAACAGATTTAGAGTGGTTTATAATGTAAACAGTTAATTTGTATGTACGGAACAGTTCAAACTTGACTTATCTGCCTTGAACTGACTGCCTTTCACTGTGTGTTTGGAATATCTAACGCTTTGTGGTTCACTGTGTAATGATATTTGTAGTTCAGGAGCTGCATTCACTGTTAATTTCTAACATCCCGAACTTATATAAACGTCTATGGTAACAATGTACCTACTTCATGCTTATGAGAAGTAAGGCACAGTAGCAACCTACAACAAACTGAATTTGGTGGGTGTAGTATTTTTGCAGGGGGGATAGGCGTGTTACGAGTCTCATCAGAAACGTAATGAGTGTTTATACCTTCATGGATAAAAGCCTCCACGCGGTCTGCACTGAGGGTGCTTTTATTCCATATTTTAGGCAGCAAAATACATTTTCAAAATTAGTAGTCGTGCTTTATTTGTGTTGTAACTTGATACCATAATCGAAAAAGACGAAAAAATTAAACATTTTAAATGATATTCAGTAAACAAAATTGAAAATTGGTAGCTATAAATTATAATGTCATGTTTTAAAAGTCCTATTTTTATAACACGACGTTGTAATTCCTTTCAACTAAATGCCCAAAACTACCCATTATTATTATTTTTTATCTGTTATCGATTTTGTCCATCCAAAGAGATCGCTCTTAGCGATAAGGCCGCTTATTATATCCACTTTATGTATTTATGTTAAGCAATATGTCGTTGGTGTAAAATAAAGATTATTCTATTCTATTGAATACTCGCTCTCTGTTATAAGTGGTAAGAGTGAACTTGAGTGAACATTAGGCAAATCGTGCTGTAATTATTCATCTTAATCATGATTGTACCGACCAATTTATGTCAACCAGCTCTTCGACTTCGAGTAACTAGATTATTCGCTATGATTGATCGTTGATTCTTTCACAACCGTAGTGTTCACTATGCTGAGTTTTATAATTAAAATTAAATACTTTTGCTATTATTGTTCTTGCTATTGAAACACATGTGCCTTCTAAATTGCATAATGATAGTAAATATTATAAGCCGTTGGCAGGTGAAACATTGGCCTTGCAATTATATAAAGAAGATTAAAATTAAGCAGCAATTTGTATGTAGGTATGTGTAGCATACAGTATTGTTTACCTATTTTTTTTTTTTGGGTCCATTTACATTTTTTTACTCGATGGGACTCAGGAGCACTCACCATTTCCTTATTTAATTTTCCATTAAACTAATTATGCTTTTTATCAACTGCCTTTTACTGCTTAACACTATCACATACGATTTTTATTTACGCTAACAAGGGTCCCTGTTATTTTAGATAATGGTCCATGTATGACCACATTGCGACCACACGTCGCCAAGAACATGACTTTGCGCAACCACACCGGATGGGCAATACGACCATTTTAGGTATAAGGGCCCTCACGTGAAATGATTTCTAGTAAGGCGTTCTTTACTTTCTGTTATGCTCCATATTAAAATGTAGGAATGTGCTTACGGTAAGATACGCACAAATCCCACTAATATTATAAATGAGAAAGTTTGGATGGATGGATGGATGTTTGTTACTCTTTCACCCAAAAACCACTGAACCGATTGTGATGAAACTTGGTATGTAGATAGCTGGAGACCTGGATTAACGCATAGGCTACTTTTTATCCCGAAATTTCTACGGGATCGGGACTTACGCGGGTGAAACCGCGGGGCGCTGCTAGTTTATAACATTTTACAGTGTAGAGCCGTCGTGGTCTGCATCAATCTTCTAAGTTTTTTCAGTCACTACAAAAGTATTTAACCTTCATGGCACACATGGTATCCTGGTATTCAAAGCGTCATTATGAATAGCGAATAACCTTCCTTAATTACCAAGCTAATTAAAGCAGAAATACATTTTTTTATCGGTCAAGTCGATTCTGAGTTTAGGGCATTCAAATATACAAACATAGAAACAGACTCTATAGTTTTACGGCATTATCATCAAAAATCAGCGAAATTCAAATATTATTACGGGACTCCGCGAGCTGGTGCTTCCCCACGACAATGCGCTTGCGCACTAGGAGCTCAAAACGAGACACTTTACAGCACACCGGTCAAACTTCTGTGTCTTTCTTCTTGCGGCCCTGATTTGCCAGCGTGTGACATGAACATTATTTTTATTAACTAATATAAAAAAATCAACTCAAAGGGATACAGTTGTTATTGCTGGAAGATGCGGTAACTGAGTTCGATCAGGCTGAGGAAGTGTCTGAGTTGTATTAGAAAAAGTGTTTTGAAAATTGGTTTAGATGCGTGAAACTTTGCATAAATAGTGGTAGAGGGTTATTTAAAACGATTTAATAAAAACAATTGCTCTATACAACATTTTTTTTAGGTTTCGAAATAATAATAATAACTTGACACATCTCACACATGGCCGTCTGATCCCAAACTAGGCAAAGCCTGTACTATGGTAATCAGACGGCTGATAAACATACTTAAATATTAATTTCTAAATACATACATAGTATATATAAATTACACCCAGACATAGAACAGATGACCATGCTCATCACACAATTATTTGTCCTGGGTGGGAATCGAACCCACGACCTCTGGCTCAGCAGTCAGGATCACTAGGTTAACCACTAGCCCAACAGGCCAGAATTTAACTGAGTGTCCCACATTTATAACTAACGGGTACAAAGTACATCCAGAATCTTAAAGATCTATAAAATTAAAAACATCTAATATCTTCTTCCAAATATTACTATTTATTTATATGAAGATATCCTACTAATATTATAAAGGTGAAAATTTGTGAGGATGTATGGATGTATGGATGTTTGTTAGTCTTTCACTCCAAAACTACTGAACCGATTGCGATGAAACTTGGTATGAAGATAGCTGGAGACCTGGATTAACATATAGGTTACTTTTTTTCCCGACATTCAAACGGGATCGGGACTTACGCGGGTGAAACCGCGGGGCGCTGCTAGTGAGGAATAAGACATCATGGACTTGTATAGCAAGGATTGGCTCGAGTCCAAAATCTGAACTCAATCGTTATCAAGTATTTTCTCTATGAACATGAGTTAAGCATATTAAGAGATCAGTTTACTTTCAACTTACACCTGCGTGGAAGATACGATTTGTATCGTGCACATTACGTGTTTTGAATGCACTTTCACAACTTTGCCTTGTATTTTAAGTTCAAGGTATAATAATTGTTTCAGAAATCTCTAGTCTAAAGAACTAATGTGTACAATGAGGTATTAGTAGACGAGGTTATGAGCATACGATACTTTCAACAAAGCTTAATGAACTGCCGTTTGGGCATAATTTACCTGATCCATTTCTATTAGGAGGAATAGATGTGAGATGTATAAAATATTATAAGAACTGTTTAGATCATGACTCTTTCTTACGTTAGAGACAAAGAATTATTTGATACATAAAATAATGAATTTTTAGAAGTTCGTTACCAAGGTCAAGATTACACAGTCGCAGTTCCCAAAACAGTTAACCACTGCAACAGAAACAAGTCTGTTACTTTGAAACTAATTCTTGTTTATAAATATGTAAGCACATACATTTTAGATTTCGGGACCAAATGTGTCTATAGTATAGTTCTCTAATTAACTTTATTTACTTTATATTTAAAAAAAATTAAGGTTATGTCGGTACCTAGTGCAAAACTCGCAATCTCATCATCGTAAGTTACCATCGCTATGCATTAAACATTACTTACTATATACACACATAAATTTATGAATCCTTCCACATCCAAAGTTTTATCTTAGTCTAGAAAGGTCATCCTCATGGACCATAAAGGATCATTCCTACAGGAAATTCCAAAAGAAGCGGCGGTAGCGTAATAGCTAAGGCGTCGGACTTACGATCGAGTGTTTGCGGGTTTGACACCCACCCAGTGAGCTACCCACGTGAACCCTCACAGCATTTAGCTTAAATAGTAATGTGTGGCCACGTTACTAAACTTCTAAGTTCTTAAAAAAAAAACAAACCCGCGTGAGATGTCTTAGGGACACCCGGTTGCAACGAAATTCCTTTCAATGTATATAAATATATTTAATGGATTGCATAAATTATATGAAAATATAAGCATAAATTAAAATTGCGCCATCTGTGAAAGTTACTCGAACTAATATATGGATAATTACTAAAAAACCAACATCAAATAACATTAGTATCGCAGAATCTACAGATGGCGTAAATAAAAATCAACTCGCGGTCAGCATTTTTCATTACGCTAACACTTTTTTCCGCCCGAATCCGCCGGCGTCTGAAGTGTAACGTGCGCTAATGAACTTTGTTCCGAAAATCGCCGATCGAAGCTAAAGATCGAAGATAAAGAATAACTACATTATATTCGTCACCATCCAATAGCCACTTCAAGTGTTATTTGTTCGCAATATAGGACAACCATTGTGTGAACTCTAGATTCTAGATAGTTGTTTTGAATGTTGGTGAACTTTTTGTCGGTATCTTCGCTACCCGAGAATAACTCGATGAGCGAATTACACCGTTGTGGCATTTAACCAAACAAAAACACAAACAGAAAGCCGTGATAAGTCGTGACATTCCTTGATTGTAACTATTAGCTTCTGTAACTGTTCCTCTAATATCCTGTCGCCGATAAATTGAAACAAAATTGCATGTCACTTTTAGACATGAAATCATCCATTGAAGTAGAGTGATTTATAAAAAAGTAATCGTATGTCAGCAATTGGTTATTGACTGACATTCAATTATCGATTTGATTACCAATGCTACTACACTATACGGAGGTGGAATCAATGTTTTCATGCATCGCAATAAAACCTGAATAGCTTTAGCAAGGCAGAAAGATGTTTTTCTTACCAATATTACACTACTAAGTTAACAAAAATTTAAAAATAACACAAAGTGATTCGATTCAATTGAATTCTTTGATGTAGAATTAGATCGTAAAAAATACGATCTAATAAATAATGGCCTTTCTTTGCATCTTTGAAACATCTATTTAAGATGCAAAGGTCTTTCATGAAATAGTCCCAGGAGATATGTGGATTGTGAGAAGCGCCCCTCCGTATGTGCCACCATGGGACACGGTCAAGGTTAAATGGTCGCTCTGGCTGGAAAGACCACTTGCTGGCTTTATCAACCAAAGACGCTCTTTGTCAATTCAACAGTTATTCAGTGCGTAACCCTTACCTCCCGGCTTTTTACCGATCTCTGATTCATAAAATCTAAGGAATAAAAAAAAAAATTGGAGGCAAGGAATGGTTTGTTCTATTTTAAAATTAATTTTTTAAATGAAAATGGCGGGCTTCTCTCGTTATGATATTCATGTAATTATTTTGTATAACTTTAAGTTTACGATATTTTCAGTACCTGGTTTACACGTAGGAAGACTTGTATTACTACCGGTGAAGACTTGAAAAGAAAAAAAAATCACAAAGAATGACAAAACTTATGTTACCCTAGTACTGTAAACTTTTTTGTCGAACGTGCCAGTTTATTTACGTTTAGGCTGATAACGATAAAGTCCTAAGTAGTATCACTTGTGCGTTGCCAACCTCTATCCTCTAATGTCCCTACTCAGTGGTAGGGAAAACAGCACTACTAGTTACGCTGGTCGTATCGTCTAGCAGCGTCTTCTGTAGAATGGAGATGCTTGTTTTGAAATCTTGGTTTTTGCCTAACTTTACTAACTCCTTGTAAAAGGCGTACATTAATTTAAAATTGCAAATGTTGAGTTCGAGGTCTATAAAGGAAAAAAAAATATTTTAACTAGGTCTATTCCAGAAAATTTGGAGTACAAGCCGCTTTATTTTTTACACTGGAATACACAGAATATGTTTGCTATTTTTGTGCATCAATGTTATTAATTTAGCTAAAAAGTGTTATTACAGCTGGAGAACACGTGAGATGATGCTATCATATTATCAATTAATCGTGACGTCATAATCATGGGGAAAGTTAACACCCACTATAGAAAGTGTTTACTATTACCAGGAAAGCATATAAGTGCAGGCAGTGCAGTGGGACGTTCACACGTGATAGGTAATTGTTACCTCAGTTCCCAGTAGTGAAAACACCCGGATGTGCCGCGATAATGTTTTATCTAACTAGTTCGCGGTTATGAGAGCCCGGTACCTTGGCTTTGTTTTGTTCTACTTTTTATTGAGCAAAGATAAGCTCAAATTTGTTTGGACAGTTACATAGACCGGGTTGTATACATAATATGAAGACCGCATTCTGACTTCTTGTATACGTTGTGGCGATACTGAGCGTCGTCGTTAGAACCAATGTTGTCAGACGTTTGGTCCGAGACAATGAGAACATACCAGATGGTACGTCGTTACTGCCATGGAACATGGGCAGGCCTTCGGTGTGGGACGCAAGTTGGCTCGACAGTGGTTGTGCCAACGGTGCATCCTCCGAAAGCCTTAAACCGCGTAAATTAAATAACCTATTTAGTGATTACGTTCTTTGAGCCGTTTGCGGTCGAAACGTTAGGGTTATGGGCTCCGAGTGCTCGTTCTTTTCATAAGGAGCTGAAGCTGTGTGAACTTCTCGTGACCAGAAGGCGGGCCTATTTCTTGCACAGATAATTCTCATTGCCATTCAGCGTGGCAATATTTTCAGCTTTCTGGAAATAATCTGCATAATCGTCGACTCGTCGAGGAATTTTATGATGCATGCATGCACTCGTATAAATTAATCAATTTTTTTGGAATTCCTTATCCTTTTACATTTCAGATACTCTGCGCGAATGGGGGCTGGACGGAATTAAGTAATAGCGTGGATTCTGCGCGATAATCCTGTAATTTAATATTGCTGTGAAAGTTTTGCTTCACTGCCGGTTTTCTGTGAGACCGTGGTATCACTCCGGTCGAGCCGGCCCATACGTGCCGAAGCATGGCTCTCCCACAAAGGAAGTTTACATTTTCTCCAGAAGGCTATCCTTAGTAAAACGATTTTGAGACTACTTTTTCAGCCAGAGCACCAGTATATATGTTGTATCTCATTTCTCATAAATATATCTTTATTTACCTTGAATGGGTTCTAGTCATTTAAAATCGAGCATCATCGTATTGTGGATATCATTTTCAACTTAAGCAAATCTTGATGCACACAAACGCACCACACGTGTGCGTCGCAACATGTTATTTTATGCAGCCTAAGGTCTTAGGCACGTATATCACAAAACTATTTACGGTTCATTAGAAACCGACCACTAGAGTTGATAAGAATGTTGAAAATCTTCAAATAGGTATAATTTATGCAAGGCCTTTATGATTTCCCGTGCGACAAATATTTTTATGATAATCTCTTAAGAAACATATTGCTCATTAACTTAGTTTAATTATTATTACATTCATATTAATACATTTTATTAATCTCTCTTTTTATGTTTCCTTAGGAGGTTCGTTTTTATTACGTAACTTACTGCATTCCAAATAGATTTCAAGAGTTCTCATTCTCACAGAACAAACAATTTGTAGCAAACTAATAATTAATTGGATGCCCGTTATGTAAACGGTAACTTACTGACTCAATTTCATGGTTAATTTTAACCATTATGTTTCGATGACCAGTAGTGGTTTTTATTTGTAACCGATTAAGCAATGTTTAGCTAGTAGACGCTTTTTTATTCACGCAGTTATCACTTCGGTAAACATAGTGGAATATACTATTTAAAAAACTATTCTCATTCTACTATAATTAAGGTAGTGATTTTATTTATTGATATACCTCCAACAATTGATTTATACTAGACTTGCAACGAATAGTGTGTTCGGCCACATGACGAATACCAAATATTCTGCAGGCTTCCTGGCCGAATAGCCGATTATTTGGCAAAAGTATTGCTGACGCTTGGTAGGAAAATTTAACGACATTCTTGTTACTACTTTCCCTGTTTTAACGCGTCCCGCAACGACTCACCCAAGCGCATCTATCTTCTTTTGTGGATTGCTACGAGGAGTATTCTGCAGGGAAAGCATATCGAAAGATAAAACTCAGTTGCAATTATTGCCGGAAAATTCAGAAATATTAGTTCACTGCAGCACAATCTTGCACTACAAATTTTTTATTGCGATTCAAGTGCACGATGTTGTTTTTTCACATTATGGAAGTTAATTATGTATGAATATTTTCTTAATGTTTTATTTTACCATCGTTCATCGTATCGTTTTTTTTATACTCTCACGGCTTGCTGTTGCTGTCATAAGACCTTAGAAATATATAAGTATGTTTATCAGCAGTTTGGTTACCATAGTACAGGCTCTGCCTAGTTTGGGATCAGACGGCCGTGTGTGAGATGTGTGAAGTTATTATTACTATTACTAGCTGCGCCCCGCGTTTTATTCGCGGGAATATTTGGATAAAAAGTAGCCTATGCGTTAATCCAGGTCTCCAGCTATCTACGTAGCAAGTTTCATCGCAATCGGTTCAGTGGTTTTTGCGTGAAAGAGTAACAAACATCCATCCATCCATCCATCCAAACTTTCACATTTATAATATTAGTGGGATTAGTAGGATTTCTTAGCTCTTCTTCAGTAAGCTGCCGATCTGAACAGTAAGATGATGCCAAAAAAACTCTTGAACACGCTCCAGACGTAAGGAGTGGGTTGCGGTGTGGCCGCCAGACAACACTGTAATATACTAATATGCTCCAAATAAGAGTATTACAAAGCAATATTTTAGTTTTTTTGTTATTTTCACATAACTGAATGATTTATTAACTGTATAAAAAGCTAGAGAGTCCGAAAGTTAAGTCTAATTAAGGTATTCGTTGAAATAATTTAAATATTTTGCCATTTGAGTAAGCCGACACACAGACAATTAGCAACAATTATTCTGCCATATGTGAAAGTCTTCAATCTGTCTTTACAGTTCGTAAACATGTTCCCGGATCTCATGGATATATATATGTATAAGCACCAGCAAAACCGGACCGTTTCCGTGGAAAAGACACGTTAGTTTTAACGGTTTTTTGAAAGAAATAGCTCCGTATCTACTAACTTAACCGGTAAACGGGCATAGCTAATTGAATACGGAACTGTAGAGACGTCCCTGTAGCCTTTGTTTCGCTTACAACATTCAACAAAAACATATACACTTACCAAAAATTAAAATATTTTTACATGAAGAATGGTGTCTGTTTTGCGTGACATTTCAATACTAAAACAACTCAATATATAATTTGACGAACTCTGTGCCGCGGCTGTAGAGCATACGATTGCAAGTCAAGAGTCAGGGGTTCGATTCCCGTACAGTGCAAATATTTATATGCATGGATATGTCTGTTTGCATTAGTCTGGGTATCTCTGTGTATAATATCTATGTATGTATGATGAAGTAGAGGGTATGCTGAGTTTGGATCAAGATGGTGCTGTGGAATACGTCCCAGTATATTATATAATCTGTCTATATGTATAACATTTGTATGTATAAAAATTTACCAATGTGACACAACGTTATTTATTCGCGATGAACTCCTAAAGTAATCAACCGATTTCAAAGAAATTTTGAACACTATGTACAGTTTGCTCCAACTTAAGAGACAGGATATTTTTGTTTTAAATTGCAAATTACCTAGCAACGCGTGGCCAGGTAGCCAGTACTATATATGTATTTCTAAAATACTTCCACAAACATTTAGGTCGAGTGCTTTACGGCAGATACATATCGGTGATAAAAACTATACGACGCATCGTCAAACTTGTTCGCGGACGCAATAACGAGCATAATAATAGGTGTTGAAAATATAATTTAACTATTAGTAGTAGTACTTTCGAATACTATGGCAAAACATGTAATGAACAGTATACATTTCAGCACCACAGTAATATTGATCAATATGTTATAGAACAGTGCTGTATTACATTATTTAACGAAATATTGTTATAATTATGTATTTTATAAGTGGAAGAGCCATGCTTCGGCACGTATAGGCCGGCTCGACAGGAGTGATACCACGGCCTCACAGAAAGGCCTTATAGCAACGCTTGTGTTGTGTTTCGCCGAGTGAGGTTACCGGAGGCTCTTCCCTCTTCCCCTTCTCCCCCTGTCCTCCCCCCTCTTCCTTCCCTTCCCCTACTCCCCTCTTAAAGGTTAGCAACGCACTCGTGACTCTTACGTTACAGGTGCCAATGGTTGGCGGTAGTCAATTATCATCAGGCGACCCGTCTACTCGTTTGCCACCTATCCCATAATATATGTATATTTTTCTGGTGATTTAAAAGAGTGGCCGTGAGTTTGTTTGCCCGATTTCTTCTCGCTAAGCTCAACTAATTGGGAACAGGCGATAGCGATCTTACCTATTTGCAACGCGATATTATTTATTTTTATATATATATTTATATTTTTTTACTTTCGACAAAGCAACCAATTATTGTGACATTGTGTTGATCGATAATTTTTATTTAAAAAAAGACGTTTGCAAACAATTTTTAAAGAATTTTATAAAATAAAGATTTTTGACTTTGAATAGTTCGTAAAGAAATCTTTTTATTCTATGAAGTATTTTTTTAAATAAAGTCATCACTGTGATGACTTTATTTAAAAAATACTTCATTCATCATCACCATACTGCTATCTTACATGTGCAACTACATTTCGTCTGCGCATCTCAGCTTAAAACTATCCAATCATCTTTTCTTATGTCTCAATTAAACAAAAATGATTAAATTAAGGTTGATGCGTCTCTTAACCGTGTAAAGCGAAACGCACATAGCCGGTATCGTTGGTCATTAAGAGACCGTTAATTAAACATCACACAATATGTCTTAACATTGCAACTAGAGTCGAAATTATCGAAGTAAAATATCGATTTTTATGTCGATGTAATATAATTCATCTATAAGATTATCGACTATGATAGGATTTTAACATTTATATTCAATTGATATCATTTTTTGGTTCTGGTGTTTTTTTACGAAGCCCTTAATGTTGAGATATAAGTTGTTTAATTTCTATGTATATCAATTTTACATGCAAACATCCCAGAATTCGGGACTCATTTTTAATTGAGTTAATATGAGTAAACAAAACATTTTGTTTAAAATCTTCTTGTTTTTAAATAATAGGTAGGCATTGTTTTTATTATTTTATGAGAGTAAAGACGACGTTTCTTTCGATATAATCAATTATTATTCATATCTGACCGGTGTCGAAATAAATATCGTAATTTTTTATCGATATTAAAATAACTTTGCATCTCTAAATGCAACATCCGAGATGCATCGGCGATTATTTAATTAACTTATAATTAATGTTATTTTGATAGGATCAAAAGATTATGCAGCACGACATTATTCATTAGTTGATAAGAGAACAAAATTGTAGTTGGTATCTAAATGTGTTTTAATTTTGGTAAAATGTTAATGTATTTTAATGTTACCCGTTAATGGTTTTTGATGGGAAATGTTAACCCGCGCACGCTACTTGCAAGTAATTCTGTCACCATCATTATTTAAGCCATAGAATTCAGTGGTAAACTAAGGATTCCGTAACCCGCCCCGGCTTCGCACGGGTAGCAGAGATATCTTCAACAATCATCATATTTCAATTAATTTACACAAAATCTTAACAAATTATACACCTAAACCTTTTTCATGAATCACTCTGTCTATTAGTGAACACCGCATGAAAATCCATTCATCAGTTTTTCAGTTTATCGCGAACAGACAGACACACAGACGCGGCGGGGGACTTTGTTTTATAATATGTAGTGATGATTGCAAGTATTTGGTAATTAAAGTTGAAGAAATGTTCAAAAAAGTAAATTTGATATAAATTTGTCCACTGTACGTATAACTTTAGGCTTTATGAGATTAGGGCTTATATCAGATAAGGACAATTATAAGAGTTATATATTTTATTTCAATCATAATGCACTTACAGGTGATCTTTGACCATCTTGTTCGTTCATCTTAGAAGTTGGTATGTATATTTGCAAGGAATGGAAAGCATGATAAAGACATAAAAGAAGAGTCCAAAAGGGAGACTCAGTGAACAGTGCCCTGCTTTAAGTGTCCATAAAAGCACGGGGCGGCGGTTCACGTTGGTGCTAACACTTCCTGTGTTAGCACCAACGTTGATGAGTGAGCGAGAGTTGGGTTAGGCAGAAGAACCATAAAAGTAAAATTAATACCTTGGAAATGCGTTTACTGAGCAGTATGTGTAATGTAATATTGATTGATAGAGTGAAGAATGATGAGATAAGAAAACGGTGTGGGGTAAAAGAAGATTTAGTGACAAGAATTGAGAAAGGAATGCTGCGATGGTTTGGGCATGTTGAAAGGATGAGTGAAGAGCGAATCTCTAAAGGAATTTATAAGGCTCCTGTGAATGGGCGAGTCAGTGCGGGTAGGCCCCGAAAGACGTATACTGTCCAAATCGGCAGTATTGTAAAAAGGGTCTAAGTTACAAGCACCCGTAATAAACGAGCGTGTATGAAAAGTCTGATGAATTTGGAAGAGGCGCAAGCTGTGTGCCAGGATCCTGGTAAATGGCACTATATCGTATCTGCCAACACCGGATGTGAATAAGATATGAGAATATGTATGTATATAGATGATAGTCTAGATGCCTTTAAAACGTACGTCTTCAATTTTAAACAAAAACAATCCTGAACTTATGGTTTGTGTAGCGCGGTAGGCTTGATTCTTAATCTGTGTAAATATTTGAACAAAAAATTAATTACAAATACAGATTTTAGATAAGAGAAAATGGTGCTTAAGTGCTTGGTTTTTGCGTATTTATATTTCATAGGTGAATGGCGATTATCCAAGGTTTTAACGTCGATTTCAATAATGATATACCTGCATAAGAATAAGGATAGAAGATAAGAATATTTACCGTTCGATCTAAGCTACATTTTAATAAATTCGTGTATATAATAAATGGATTCACGTCAATAGTCTACTAGGTTAGGTTCGAAAGTATTATAGTTCAAAAATAGAATATTAGCCCGTTAGAGAACCAACATTAGAAAGAAAGAAAGATAAGTAGATAGACCAAGAGAATAGACACAGCTCTCTCTCTTTCGATTCTATACTAATTTTGAAAGTGCACCAAGCAATTGAAAAACAAACACTTGCTTGTAGCAGGAGCCAAAAACAATCTGGAGTATTACAAGTAATTCTACAACTGAAGATAAAAATCTTGCGTTTGATTCAATTGTGTTTGTTATCTTGATGGAGACGTAGCGGTACGAGTTCGATGCCCAGTTGTATCAACAATCAGATCGAAACTGGACAGCACTTTTTTAAGATTTCCCGTGTATTGTGTTGTTAATTGTAAAGCAAATATACAGAGATGATTTCATATTTATGTTGTTTAATAAAGATGAAGAATTCAAGTGCTTTAAATGTTGTTGGTTCCGTTGGAGGGTTTCAGAAGCAGTAATGTTTTATTGATATTGTTGGTATACAAATTTCGTGTGTGAGGTTATGTTTTAATACTATGCCAGCTGTGATCGTTTCGCCTGCGTTTACTGATAAACTATGTTACTCTAGCCTTCAAATTGTATAATAATTATTAAAATCAGTAGTTTCAGTTCTCGTTTCAAACAAAAAAGTTTTTCCTCTTTATAATTTAAATTTAGATTTTCAAGACTCTCACAAAGGTTTTTGTTTTTAAACTTTCGCGTTCCATGATATAATATTATTTACGTGGTCACAGGCTGACTCAAGCCTGTGACCACGGCCAGTGCAACCTAGTCGAAACGTCAGGCAATTCAGAGGTATGTGATACCTTTTCGTGATCGCGTTAATTCCCGTAAACACGTAAATAATATTATATCTCACAAAGGTCTTTATAAATATCTATATTTTAGAACTTGATATTGTTACATTGGGAAAATGAAATAAATTATTATTATAAATATTTTTAAAGGTTATACAGGCCCTTCACAGATAATACTAACAAATAACGGTTAATGACGTCACAGTTTACATATTTATAAATGGTTACCCATTTTGGAACTTATACTAACAACCTCGAGATGGCAACTAACGTTATTGAAGCTATATATCTTCGCATTGCATGAACATTCAAGTACAGGCAGTGACTTGTCTCAAAGTCGTTGTAACCAGAGCGCAACGGTCACGGTATCACCTGCCTATGACGTCAGAGTTTAGAAAAATACCGTCCTAGAGACAGTTTTAATAATAAACTTCGTAAACTACCTAGAAGTAAATAATGCAATTAGTTTCCCATTTTACAAACAAGTTTCCCATTTTAAATATTAGCAAGGATGTTTTTTTTAATGTGATAAGGGGTAAACGAGCAGACGGGTCACTTGATGGTAAGTGCAACACAAGAGGTCACTAGCAACTCAAGAGGAGTCACAAGTGCGTTGCCGCCCTTAAGGTGGAAGTAGGGGAATGGGGAGAAGGGGAGTAGGATGCGTGTGAAAATCCTCTCGGGCCGTCACTCACGGGGGTTTTCGGTGGGGCGGTGTGTAGCAATCGAACCGACTAAAACCACACAAAGTGCCATACTGCGCCTAACATAGGAGGGATCCGGGAACAGTTTTTATTAAGACATCCGGAGGGAAGGTTAGGGTCTGCGGTAAGTTGACTCACTCGGCGAAAGCATTGATTCACGCCGGCTTTCTGTGGGGCCGTGATATCACTCCGGTCGATATACGTGCAGAAGCATGGCTCTCCCACTATTGCGGAATTGGTTATGTTTAGGTATGTATAGAAAGTAGACACATATTATTAGGTATGTCTCGGTTACCTAGGTGAATATCTTCATCATCCTACTGAAGTTGGGATAAAAAAAAATATAATGTAAGAGCTAGAGATTCCAATTTTGACGGTTGAAATTGGATAGTTGATTTTAAAGTCAAATCGGAATTATTTTAATAAACGTCAAATCGGATGGTTTGATAGGTACATTTTTGTGTGAACACATTTGTTGTTAAAGCGGCAATAGAAATACATACTGTGTGGAAATTTCAACTGGAAATTTAACAAGATACAGCCCGCTGACAGACCAACGACGGATGGACAGCTTAGTAAAAATGTACGGTGGATCCATCGAATACAAAAAATACTGTCAAGACTGCACGTCAGAAATAAAAACATAACTTTGGTACATATGACAAAGATGCGAATGCGCAAGTCGGATGATGCTAAAGCTCTCACAACACCCTCACAGATGACAGATTTGAACGTTGTACCTCGATTTCATCGACCGTGTCATATGACGTTTTCAACAAAGTCTAGTCTAGAGTACTTGGAGTAAAAAAATACTAGTACTACTTTTTTTTTATTCATTGAAAAAATAAGCGCAATCACTTGTATTAAGTTGTTTACGTCTAAGTTTAAAATTAGAAAAAATACGGTCTTTCATTTACGGTTTTTCATTAATAACTTTTTTATTTTTTCAATCAAAAGATCAAATTTTTGAGGTATCAAACATATTGTTATTCCCCATCGATTCCAAAAACTCAGATAATCAATTCCCTGCCCGTGACACATTTTATACACAATCGAAATTTTCAATTAACAATTTTACAATAGGCTGCCATTTTAAAATTTCGCGATCTGACTTGGCGTACAATGAAAAACATACTAATGTCTGTAACATATTTGATTTTCATTCAATTTTGAATATTGCGACGTGCATTTTCACGCATTTTAATTTCTTTGCGTTTTTCATCTTTCTCGCTTATTTAAACATTTACAAAACTTTTCAAATTTTTTTAATGCCTAATTCTTATGTAAAATCGTCGGATAAACAGCTTTTGCATTTAACATTTTGCTCTAAAAGCAATACTTTTCTAGATATTTAATGAAAACCGAAAAAAAAGCCGATTTTTAAGTTATTTTGCAATAATAAACAATGACGGGTATCTCCGTCGAAGTAGACCACTTTAGGATGTTATTCTAAGTATTTTCCTGCAAATTTTAAGCCAAGTACCGTATTGTTATAAAAGACCACCACCCTCTATTGCTCTGACGCCCGGACTATAAGTAAAACAAATCGTATACATTCACAAAACTTATGTTAGAGTAAATGGCTGAAGAAATGTGGGAGTACCACAACTTATAATCTTTGTAGGCCTTGAAAGGTGAGGTTGCAAAGTCGCCACGCACGAGTTACAGTGTCCGCTTACTATCAAGCGTTTAATAATTGTTTGCCACCCTAGTGATACAAAAATATATTCTATATTCGTTCATATGTATAATCCGCGGTGCCTATGTATGAGTTGTACGTAGGTAAAAATTACATGAAGTACTAGGAGCTCATAGACCAGAAAGAAATAAATCAATGTTTTCATGCCTACATACATAACACCTTACGTATGCATTCATGCTATTACACGTCGTAATGCCATGCAATAATGTTCCTTACTCATGTAGAATAATTAGGTATTGTTATGTGGGTGTAATATAGTACGATTTCTAATACCATAACTAAAGTATAACTCTGTTTCTTCACTTTTATAGTAATAATATCTTACTAGCGTAAAATTAGTTTTGTTTATCGTACATCAAGCTAGAGCAATAACTAGTAGTTCAGTTAATAAATTGAAGGAAATTGATGTTGAGTTAATAACCTAAACCTCCTCCGTTTTCTAATTTCCTAATCGTAAAAGTAGTTTTTAGAGTTCAGTTGTTTATAAATAGTATAAATACACTTCAAGCTGTCAGATAAAACATAAAGGTATTGATTTTTTTTTAAAGTGAAACCTTCTTTAGGCACATTTATGCACTTTTGCTATGGGAAAAAAGCACTGAACTCGTGACCGTCACGCTAATAGTACATCTATAGGTCCACTAGAGGGCGCTAATCTAAACATTGAGTTCTGTCAGCTCCTTATTAATTAATGTCACCAACCTGTTAATGTGACGTTTTAAGTTCGTCGTGTCGTTTAAATTTTCACTTCTGTTCGGCAGTCCCATAACTGCCTATTTTTTGACTATACCAACTCAGTGACTCGGTCTACTCCAGACTATAATAGTAATATACTAAGTTTTTATTTATTGTCACTAAGATGATAAACGGGCATACATAATGTGAAAACATAGATGTCTGTAACACCAAAAAGTCAATTCAATTCAGTTCACTTCAATATTATGTTAAAGAACTAATGATAGAGAATAGAGGAAGAAAACAAAATGCGTTGACCCTAAATAAATTTGGGAAAAAAGCAAGAAGATGATGATAGTGATTGAAGAACCAAATTTGTTAAATTTTTGGGAAAACCTTGGCTGGCTTTTAGTGAGAGGTTAAACCCCTTAACGGTAACGTAACGAGTGATAGAACAATTGGACAACTGGGTACTTTAAATAATTAAAATCATTACCTACTTTAACAAGAACTCAATATAAATATAATACTACGGCCAAACAAATTACGTCCATTTTGACATTTAAAAAACATTAGACTTTCAAGTCAAAACATTGACTTCAAAGTCAAGTGTCAAAAGTCAAAAATGCCAGTGCTCATGCAATTGCATGCATAATTGCATACATTGCGGCTATCGGAAAAAAAATATCTAGCTAAAAAAATATAGTCGATGATGGTTTTTAGAAAGTGATAGAAATACGGTTTCGTGGTATTGGGTTTGAGCGGATTTTATGACGTAGTATTTATTCACTCATTGTTACGATAATTTAATATTAAATCACTAAGTATATACGAGATTTAGAATAATAATTCATTGTAAACACCAGTATACACGTAAAAATCTGCTGATAAGGAAGAACCCTGATGGTTATTATTATATTTTCATTTAAAAAAATATAAAAAGAACAAAATCTTAATAGGCTACGAGCCGCTAATAACTTCCTATCTCTTTTTTGTTGGCACTGGGTACTATTTTTCATAAGTTTTCCATTCTTCAACTCAAATACGTGTGTATGACTACAAAATAGGAACTTACTATCAAAAACAATCAGTATGTAATCAATCAATAAATAATAGTTTGACGGTGCACCGATTATTTTAGTTGGCAACATTATTAATAAAGTGTCAGAAGTTAGGACACTGACGCAACACCGAGCGTTGGCGTGCGACGGATGACAGTTACGGTTAGGATAGGCCGCTGATAAGGCAGAATCGATTTGCATCTTGAAGGCGCACCACGTGTTCTGTGGAGTGTCGTGATTTAAAATTTGATTGAAGATATCTAACGATTATTCAGAGTATATTTTTGTGTTTTAATAAGTGTAGCAAAATTACTGTGTTAATCACGTTTTTATTCTCCTCGCCCGCCAACTCACGTCTACCCACAACATAAAACATAAACACGCCCAATGTTTCCGATAAACGAGGAGAAGTTTCTACAAGTTTGATAGTCAGACTATATTTACAAAAACTGTTACTATATTAACAAACAAATTATTCACCCCGTAAAGTTTTCTATACAGAAATTATACGGTACTCCATAGAAACACCGACATTACTTGCCTAATATGATTGACTGCGCAGGCGGAAAGGAGATCAGCTTTATGATCATTTAGGTTAAAATATTCAAAGTTATACATAAACACTTACATACACACATTATAATACGTATGATAATTACACACATATATGTATTAAGTAGCGCGTGGGCACCTTCAGTTGCTTTGTTTACGTACCTGAAACAAACACAATTAAAAATATATATTTTTTTTTATATTATGTTATACATTATCATTGTAACTAATTAATTAAAGTGTTGTGGGTTAGTCTCTCTAACGGGATAGCAGTGACCTGAAAAAACATAAAAATCCCTAGGAATTTTCAATTTTTTTTGAGGCTCGTTTAATTTACTTATTTGTTGCTGAAATTAATCAAAAGTAAATTTAACGGGTTACACATAGGCTCCCTCATCCCTCAATGTCTTGGAAATATAAATGTACCTATCAAATTAACTTGAACCGAACAGAAGGTTCCCCACTCCTTAGTTAACCTGCATCCCCCAGACTCCTCCAGGGGATCCATATTAATACCGGGCTTAGTGTGGAGGTCCAGTCAACATGGGCCACTCAACACCAGAAAAGAGTAAATATATTTGCAAGCGATCTCTAAAAAGGGATAAGGTAGGTGCCGATTATCCAATAGTTTCAGATAGATTCAGTTACGGATATTAGATTTATAAAGAATTGTAATAGGAAAATACAGATAGGTGATGATTAGACTTAGTTCTAGGTTATCATTTTGTAGTAAATTCACTAAAAAATATCGTTATAAGTGATAAAACTATTATAGTTACTAATAAATAAATGTCCTTAGAACACAAAGGGAAGTTCCTCTAACTAGGCAAGACGGTCACGCTGCCGCTGGTCACGTCTGTCGAGACAACGCGGCGACGACCCACTGCCAACGGTTCATTTTGAATTTCATTTATTAGTACCTGTGTATGTATACGTATATTATGAATGTGTTCTATTTTTAAAATAGAATAAAATTATAGAAAATGTAAATAAAAGAAAATATAACCCACCAAGGGGCAAAGACTAAAAAATATAATAGGAAGTAAGAGTATAAAGTAATAAAAAAGAAAATTATAAAATGACTGCCAAGTGCGAATTCGAGTCACGAGTAAGGGGTATAAATAAAAATGTATTTGTATTTATTATACACTTACCAATACCTTATATTTGCCATTCCTAAAAGAATCATTTTAAACACATTATAACAAATGTCTCAACTCCGTCCACCCCAAGATAATACGTAGATCCATAATACCCACCAGTAGAAATTAGATCTTCAAGTAACCGTGAGATCCGATTGGTTCTTATCAAGGCTGAGAAGAACCATGGGGTTCAACCGCAAACCCAATACGGATCTGCATAATATTTTTTTTTAATATTAATTTTTTTATCTGTGATTCTTGCAATCGGAATGATGCAGAAAAATTATACGGTTATTTTTTTTTTACTTTCACAGATTTTTTTCTTTTAACTTCGTTTTCTAGCGAGAATTATTTATAAAAAAGAACTGGATTGATTTTCTTGAAGTATTTATTAAATTCATAAAATTATCAGGGAAACATATCTCTCGGTTTTCAACAGACCACTAGCAAATTTATTCTAAGGTCTCCACTCTCCAGCACAATGTTCGTGTACTGTACAACTGTCCAACAATACCGAAAGTCCATTTGAAAAGCTTCACGATGAATATACAAGTCTCATTGTCCAATAATGGGCAGCTTAAGCCAAGCTTAAGCCTGAACATTCATGCATAGTCAGAAAACAACCTTTTATATGGAAATTAGTACATAGAAATGTAAGGGCTAACTGTAGCCGTTACAGGAGGGTTTGATTTATTTGCATGAAGCATTGTTTTTTACACGGAACTTAAAGTTGCCTAGTTTACCTATTTACAGAGTGTTACTGGAAATAATTAACATTTTCTGCCGTTTCTGAGCGGTTACTTCAATCTTAGTTTGTAAAATAAAGCCTTAAGCATCATGATTACCGTTGGGTGGAAGAATATTAAAGAATGTACAGCTTTAGAGACAATCGAATGTCATTAATTTAGTCATTCTAAAACTCCTTACAAAAAAGCGTAGTTCCTATTTTAAATTTCAAAATTATTGAATTTAACTCGTTTGCTGTAACGAAGAACCATGTAACACGCATAACATGTAAATATGCTGTTGCAAATCCAAGGCTGTGCACATTCGATGCGCGATTATAGTGCCCAACACACAGATTTGTGTTAAATTATTTCAAAAGTAATCCTTATAGCGCCATATACACACTTTTCGAAGTGAAACTTCTTTAGAATCGTTGTGATTCGATGAAATGAAAAACTCACACTAAAAAGAGACAAAGATTCATAAATAGAATTTAGCCTGCGAGAGAAAGAGATAGAATACAAGTATACAGTGTTTCCTATATAATCTTTGAAAAGAGACAAACATATTCATAAATAGGATTTAGCCTGCGAGAGAATGAGATAGAATACAAGTTTACAGTGTTTTTCATCGGTTAAATTTTTTGTTAAAGTATTTATTTTATAATTTTTGATGCTCGCGGCATCTTTTAATACATTTAATAATAAATACTTTTAAAATGCTATCAAATGTATTTTGTATAATTACGATCATTATAAACACAAATAAAATCTTAAGGCCACAAGTCATTGACAAAAAGCCGGCATTAGAAAGCTCTTTTTAGAAGAAATTTTATTACTATTCTCGTAATTATTGTCCTCTGTTCAATCAAAAGTATGAAATAAAACAACAATTTTCATCAACTGTCACTCCCACCGACGCTATACTTTGCGTAAAATCTTCGTATGCTAGCACGTGTCTGTGCACCTGCGTACTACCACAGATAACATAATAGGTACTACGAAGCCTTCTTTTGTCATTTTTTGTGCTTTGCGTATTAAAATTCCAACGAATTTTAATACGCAAATGCACTCACAACTCACAATGAAAGTCAGAACTCTTTAACGCCAAAACCAATTACACTAAACTAATTAATTTTGTCTGGCATTCTTATGAAAAGCTTTCCTTACCTTTTAATACATGCAGGGTGTAAGTGATAGCGTAGCGAATCCTGAAATAGTGTATTCAGACCATCATTCTGAGTGGAAAATCATTGGAAATTTCTGCCAGAAAATTCATAATTTTTTATTTTAAATTTTTTGCATAAAAGTGATGTCACAATGAGTAAACAGAACATTTTACCGAAAAAAAATCAGTAAATACTCCATATATTTCTAAATACATACATATTTTTGATAAATTACACTACTATTATTTATGTAGATATAATGTCTACAAGTTAACAGGGGAATTGCATAGTGTCTGATTATATTTGTGTGGATTACTATGAGATTAAAAAAATATATATACATAACTAAATGTTGGCGTAGCTATTTCACTGTACATCAAAAGGGCCACCAGGGCGTTGACAACCCAATAGGGTTATCAATGCGCTAGAGACCCCCGACTCGAAAATCCCTGCAACGATTACAAATGAGCTGATGATCTAAAAAAAAACCCCTCTCAAATCGGTTCATCCGTTCAGGAGCTATGATGCCACAGGCAGACACACAGATACGCAGACGTCTTTTTGCGTCAGCGTCGGGTTAAAATCGGACTGATGGAAATTTTTTGCTGTATGGCACATATTGATAATTTTTTTTAGCTTTCTGCACTTTTACGTGTTAACTTAAAGTAGGTATTCCAAATTTCACATTCCTGTCTGTGCGCGTTTGGTTAAAAATGCGTACAAAGAACTCTCCGCAGGTATTAATATATGGATTTTATTTAATGGGATAGGTGGCAAACGAGCAGACGGCTCACCTGTTGGAAAGTGACTACCGCCACTAATGGGCACCTGCAACTCAAGTATAGGGGAAGGGATGGAAGAGAGGGGAGGAGAGTAGAGGAAGCTCGTGGGGTATGTAAGACAGAAGCAAGTGGCAATTTGTTGACTCTGCCTACGTTGAAGAGAAAAAGCCGAGATAGAATATAAATATATGTATATAAATAAAGAAAAAAAGAATCATTTTGTGGGAGAGCCATGCCTCGGCACGTATGGGCCGGCTCGACTGGAATGATACCATGGCCTCACAGAAAACCGGCAGTGAAGCAATGCTTGCATTGCTTTCACCGAGTGAGTGAGGTTACCCAAGGCCCTAACCCTTCCCTCCCCCCCTCTCTTTTCACCTCTTCCCTCAACCACATTTCCCCTACTCCTACTTTAAAGGCCGGCAACGCATTTGTGACTCTTGAGCTGCTGGCACCCATGGGCAGCGGTAGTCATTTACCATCAGATGACCCGCCTGCTCATTTGCCAACTATACCAAAAAAAAAACATTCGAAAATAAGATTCCATTTCCGTTAAAGCACGTGATGTAGACACCCACTCAAGCATTCGTTTCTTCTCATACATACACTAATTAACACCTGCAGTCTTATACAGTGCGAATAGCTTTGGACGTGTCAAGTTTATGGCTAGTAAAACATAATAGTCATTAATAATATGATTGCCGCTTCATCTTCCACTTTATCACCATGGGCATTCTATAAGTAGGCCCTTGCCTAGCGAACAGACAACCACTTTGACTATGAACGTAGTCTATGGTGACCACGTTCTGAAAAAAAAAAGTACGAAATAAAAAAATCCGGGCCCGCAGCAGGCCCGTAGAAGTAGATTTCGTCTTTTTAATTTTTTTGAAAATCTGCTCCCCAGTCCCCCCAGGGGAACTTAACCTTCATTTTTGCCCTGTTCATTTTTCGTCCAAGTTTGAAAGCAATCAGTGCATAATTGCGACCTCTATCGTGCCGGTAAAATTGAGGTACATACAAACATACATATATACATACATATATACATACATATATATATATATATATATATATATCTATATATATACATATACTTTTTAACTGGCGGTTGTTTTGGGGTCTAGAGATCATAACTAGACCTCCTGTGAAGAAATTTTTGGAAAACTCGACAACTGGTACAAAACCAATATGAACTTCGTGAAAGAGGGTACGGCTAGAAAAGGAGTTGGCAGCGCAATAACGTATGGAAGAGTGGAAGAAGGAAACATATTGCGAAGACCCCAAATAAAGGGAAAAGGGTACGAAGTTGACAATATTGATGATGATGATTAATAAACAACATTGTATTCAAAATAATTCGAAGCCGGGGCGGGTTGCTAGAACCCGCCCCGGCTTCGCACGGGCATATTATGTCTACATTTTTTTCGTTATTATGTCTTAACCTTAGAAGATAGACATATGGCTTTCCTATATTGTAATAGCTATTATTGTGAGGAATAACTCCGCAATTCATTGTTTTCATACAACTCTATTGGTTTACGCGGCGAACGCCAGTAAAGCTTCCAGTCGGCATGATTTTTTCCGACTTCTTCAACAATCGTCGTCATATTTCAGAAAATTTATACAAATCCCTAATAAATTATACATCTAAACCTTCCTCATGAATCACTCTATCCGTACGTGAAAAGTGTATGAAAATCCATTCGATACTTTTGCAATTTATCGCGAACAGACAGACAGACGCGGCAGGGGTCTTTGTTTTATAATATGTAGTGATGTATGACGACAGATATGTAGCTATAGTCAAGCACTTTGTTATTTCTTGTTGTGCTAATGTTCTACACACTCATCGATTAAGTATTCAATGACTAAACTTAATTAGCATATGTATTTATTTTATGACTGATTGTAAGACAGCCGAAAGGAGAAACAAATATTGACAGTATGTAAATGAAGTATATTCGACAATCGTATAAAGCCAAGGTCACATGACCGTTATTAAGTTTTTCTCACAAAAGTACTTACGGATGACTGAGTCGAACTCATCACCAGGAGTGGCTAATATGTAGGTATACTAACTTAGCTCCACTTATTGAAATACTTATATATTTTGGATATTTTAAGTAAAATTAATTAAATCATAATTAGTATTTGCTTGGAACGTAACGCGAAATAATATCAACTCAAAGTTAACTTATTTAAACTTTTGAATAATTAATTTGAGTGTGTTCAGATTTTATTTCTGAGATAAGCTCATTGCCTTTAACATTTTTGGAATAACTTTAGGCCTGTGTTTTATCCAAATAGTAGTCAACTGAAAAAGTATGGGTGCGACATCCATATACAGTGAAACACGTACTTCAATGTCATCTAACGAAGACACGCTGAACTACGCAGTAACCAGTGATCCTGCATCGTGCAATGAAAGTTCTCGCCCCAACAACTTCCTAACATCAACCGTTGGGTACGGTTGGGAGCACTAAGCTCACCGTCAAGTCCGCGTATAGTTGTATATAGCCACGCGGCTTACAAACAAAGTTATAGTTAGACTGTCGACAGAAGTGCAAACTAAAACGATACGACGAACTTAAAACGTCACATTAACAGGTTGGTGACATTAATTAATAAAGAGCTCTCTGACTGACTGACTGACCGACCGACCGACCGACCGACGAGACCGACTCACTCACTCACTCTCCCACTCTCCCACTTCTCCACTCTACCTCCCTAGATTCCCTCCCTCCCTTCCACTCTCCCACTCTCCCTCCCTAGTTTCCCTCCCTTTCTCCCATATTTTTGTTTCAATATATTACACTCGGACACATTTTCCATACATTTTCGATCATGGTGCACGTGACCCTAAATTCTGAAGCGAGTTTAACATTTTTTACCCATCTCAAAAAGTGCCCAACGCCACAAAAGAAGTTTTCACTTCAAAAAAACAACCATTGGGCAGCGGTCCGCCAGGCGTGATTATCTAGCCTGGTCGAAATATCCTCTCTTTGTCTTGGAGGCGCATAACATCAGTTCCTCCACCAGAGTATTGCAAGAATTTTTCGAGGTCAGAAACGCGCATCTGACCACTTATTTATCAGGCGCGACCTATGCTTTTTTTGAAACTATAGCAGTTCAAAATATTTTACAAACGTACAAGCGAAGGACACGAGTACAAACTAACTGTTAATCTAACAATAAATGTATATACGTGATTGTTCGATGCGGAAATCAAACCAGTATCAGTGGGCGAAGTAATCACTTAACTCTAATTCCCCAGCCGTGCCGTCAAATTATCCCTGTTGTAATTTAATAGGTATTTTATGGCACGTAATGTGAATTGTCACATCATTCAGCGTCTCATGTATATTTATAATCATGTAAAAGTAAGGCACAAGGGATTTCTGGTAGAATTGGAGCTGCCTAACCGGAATATATCACCACCGAGACCGCTGCTATGCAAATGTGTTAATGATTGTTTGGTAGAGGATAGAGTCGCATTAGCTCCATGAAGGGAGAGGCTTGGCAACACCAGTAATACTGGTGCACCACAAAAATCAGGTAGTCCACTTTTTTCTTTAAACCCACTTATACCTTTTTAATTGATACTAGGAAGGGTATAATTTTCTTAACAATACCCTACTTAATTAAAACCAATAAGTAATAATAAAGTCGTTCTTAATTTTTAACTTTTTTTGAATTTAATCATTAATGAATAGAATCAAATCGTAAAGTATTTTTTTGTTATTGTTACCAAATACTAAAATAAAATTGTTGTTTACTTGTATACCTCTAATGCCCGGTTTCTGAGGTACTTTTACCGAAAGTTTATCTATTCGTTAGCACTATTGGTCCGATAACTTGCGAAAGTGCGTTTCCGAACACCGCATCAAAAGACAAACTCCGTTTAAACTGAGTTTAACTTAACTGACCAATGTGTGCCGTTTATCGGTTCCATAACTTGGGATACAATAGTAGCAAGGGCCACAACAGATGACAAAGCAAAAAAAACACCCACAAAAAGCAAGGAACATAGGTACCCACAAAAAAGGGTCGACGTTTTTGTAGAAAAAAAATTACAATCACTGACGTTCGCTAATAAACGAAGACAATTTGTTAACGAATGAGCATAATATGTTATTAAAACAGCGCCAGGTCACCTCATTTTATTAAGAAATAATTATAATATAAATAAACCTATTATTTATGACTTAATAAAGTAACAAAATACATTTAAAACTCTCAAACTTGAACAGATCCATCTAGCGGCAGCTTTTGCAACTGCTTATCGATCGTATAGTTATTGAATGGTCCGTTGCGTATTCAGAAACCCAGTGACAGTTAATCGAAGTTTATCTAATTCATATCTTTATTGAACCAATAGTTAACTGGGATTTGACTGAGAACTTCAGAAACTGGGCATAAAACAGCACAATACGATCAATCTCGAACTTTTCACCAACATTATTAGAAAGTAGGTGTGTGTACATATATATTTTTATAATATTCCTAAAAAAAGTAACCTAAGTTACTCCTTATAACATCAGCTTTCTGTCAGTGAAAGTCCTGTGAAAATAGGTCCAAATATTTCGGAGATTCGCCGGAACAAACAGACAAACAATTTTTTCTGTATAGGTACCGTGTATCTCCATATTCATTTATTAAAAAGCTGATATTTTGACATTGCAAACACTTTCAATTTATTTATTTGTATAAAGTATAGTATACAGATATTCGTAGTTTAGTAAACTGTAGTACTTACTTTCTGTAGTGTTTTCTTTATTTTAATGAGCACACCGTATAACTTTATCCTGGATTTCAAGTATTGAATGCCTTCACGCTGATATCTGTGTGCAAAACCAATTAAGTAATAAGTCAGTTATTTGCAATTATTCATTAGCATAGAATAGGGCTCCGCGCTTTCTAGACATATTGTTATTTCATAATTGAATGTAGCTAAGATGTTAAGTCATGAGCTTTATTACGAACTGGAATGTCAAATACTTTAAGAATTCCTTTCCTGTTCGCTTCTACCTTCTAAAGTAAACCGCCAAATTTAGGTAGTGTGTGCGTATTAGTGTGTTGATTTCTAAAAGAAGGAGGTTCTCAATTCGACAGTTTTTTGTGTATGTTATGCGATATCTTCGCTATTAAATTTCATTTACATTTGAAGAAAATATTCCACCTCTAAGGGCGGAATAATAAGAAATGAAATTTTTTTTTTATGGTATAGCGGGCAAACGAGCAGACGAGTCAGCTGATGGTAAATGACTACCGCCGCCCATGGGCACCTGTAACTCGAGAGTGGAGGGGGGGAAGAGTGGGAAGAGGGCAGAAGGGGGAGAGGGGAAGTATGGAATAGGGGAAAGGGAAGGGTTAGGGCCTCCGGTCACCTCACTCACGTGGCGAAATGCAATGCAAGCATTGCTTCACAGCCGGTTTTCTGTCCGGCCCATACGTGCTCTCCCACGTAAACAACAGAACAAAAATACAGCTTATTACAATTTATAATGATTTAGACACATTGAAGTCGATAATTTAAAGTTTATCATCATCCGTAAAAGTCCTATTTTATTCTCTCAGACACGTGTCGAATCGAATTGAAGTCAGTCAAATGAGAATGTACCTCCTTCACCGCGCAGAAGGTCGCAGTTAAGCAGAATTCTATGACAAATGGTATATTGCTGGCAATCAGTTAAAATATTTGGACTTATTTGGTAATAAAAATAGGCAAAACTACTGGCCTGTTGGTCTAGTTGTTAGTGATGTTGACTGCTGAGCCAAATGTCGTAGGTTCGGTTGCCACCCAGGACAAATAATTCTATGAAGTGCCTGGGTGTAATATATATAATATATATATAATATGTATGTATTTATTAATATGTAAGTGTGTTTATCAGTAGACCACCATAGATAGATAGATGTACTCTTTATTGTACACAAAGCTATAGGTTACAATATTTGACATATATTTACTTACTAGCTAATGTTGTGTACAATTGGCGACCGTATCGCAATTTGTAGTACAATTACGTAGTACAAGCTCTGCCTAGTTTGGGATCAGACGGCCGTGTGTGTGTCTCAAGTTACTATTATTATTAAACTTAAAACGTAAGCGTTATTCTGTATTGACTCGTTTTCCACAGTTGCGTAAGTTATAATCAAATAATGGAGTGCCATCGAGGAGAACCTGTTTAGGATCTGCGCCCGAAGTGAGATGGGGCGTGGTGTTAGAAGCTTAGTGTGCTTGCCACCCGTGGATGTGGTATTATAGCATTATACTACTCTCATAAACAAACTTGTGCCTCGTTTTACGATAGTCAAAGTTACGTAACTAGCAACCCCAGTACCTTTTGTATATGTTTCTTATCTGCGGGTAATAAATAACTTGATAATTTTTTACTACTTTTAGGAAATTTTTCACTTTATTCAATGATTCTTTTCGTAGTACGAATGGAGATCCATTGAGGTCCATTCTAATCATCACCTTCCATCCCTTTTCCCAATTTTATTTGAGGTTAGCGCAATGTGTTGGTACAGTCATTATTATTATTATTTCTCTATATTTATCTTAAAACTTATAAATTACATTTTTAAATATGTACAAAACAAAGTCTTTACATATATATATTTCTTTTGTGCGTGTGTATATCACTGAACTCCTCCTAAACGCCTGGACTGATTTTAATGAAATTTTTTTATGTTTTCAGGTGGATTCGAGAATGGTTTAGATTTACAATTGGACCCGGTAGACGACGCTACGACAGGACAACGTCTGTCGGGTCCGCTAGTATATATTTAAAAATATATAAAGTAGTAGACCACCGACATCGGGTACAGGGACCAAGACACCGGTGGTTAGGGCTCCAAAGGCAGGAACCTCCTCACTATACGGGCCGTATCTAGAAGAACTGCCTTCTGCATCAGTCCCTTGATCCAGCCGTCTAACGCGAGCCTCTTAAGGTGTTGATCAAGGCTCTTAGCTATCAATCAAAAAATAAAATTAAAAATAAAAAAAAACATTTATTTTTTTAAACATTGCAAATGTATATGGCTTGTTTCTGTTATGGCCGGCCGCCTGCCTGACACTAAGTCTCTTTGGGAATGTAGTCGTTTTTAGACGGGACAAAGGAAGAATGTAAATTGGGGTAAGGAAATCGGATAAGGCGAGGGAGCTAGGGTAAGCGATACCACAAGACTCATGGGTAACGGGACTAAGACTGCAGTAGCACCAAGAGGCCGGGGTCGCGTACCTGTATGTCCGTCCTGTGAATGCAGAGGCCACTAGGACAGGAACATCAACTGGTCCATTCTAACAAAACTATTGGAAATAAAACTAGTGTTTTATTTACAACTAGCAACCCGCCTCGGCTTCGCACGGGTAGTAGGGACATCTTCAGCAATCATCATCATATTTCAACCAATTTACACAAAACGTTAACAAATTAAACACTTAAACCTTTCTCATAAATCACTCTGTTTATTAGTGAAAACCGCATGAAAATCCGTTCAGTAGTTTTTCAGTTTATCCCGAACAGACAAGCAGACAGACGGGGGACTTTGTTTTATAATATGTAGTGATATGTTTTTTTTAATACTCAGTAGTTTTTTGTCTTAAGTTGTTAAGGATTAAGATAGATTTTATCAGCTACAAATGGCTACAACTACTTTCTAAATACCTTGACAGTTTTCGATTAAAATCCTACTAATATTATAAACGTGAAAGTTTGTGAGGATGTATGGATGTATAGATGTATGGATGTTTGTTGCTCTTTCATACAAAAACTACTGAAGCGATTACGATGAAACTTGGTATGTAGATAGATAGCTAGGCACCTGGATTAACACATAGGCTACTTTTATCCCGATATTCCCACGGCACCTGGACTTATGCGGATAAATCTGCGGGGCGCATCTAGTAATAAATATATCAAAGTCAAGATCTATATAGTGGAGACATCATATTATACCACTGTCCCCCGCAGTGCGTCACGTACCTCCGTGCGGAGTTCCTTACAGTTGTACAAAACCTATTGTATTGCACGTATAATATTGTTTGGTACATCTCTTGGTTGAAAATGCAAGCGTTTTTGTGTCTAAATGGTGGCAAGAGTTGTGGGTCAAGTGTAGGCACAGTAATGAATGTGCCGAAAGCGGCCAACACTTGCTCAGATTGCTCACTTCAATGACATGCGCAACTGTCCTTCAATCCTTACTTCACGGTCAACTTAGGACGCGCGACTTGGCGCCATCCTCTACATTGAAACTAAAAACCTCGTTTCTCCTTCCTTGTTATAATATAACCAGCTGGCGTCCGCGATTTCGTCTATGTAAATTCTTTCCTATACAAACATTCATCCCGTATTTCACCATCTTAAAGTTTTATTTTCCCAACAAATGGTACCATAGGTCCTTCTCCTTCTTTTTCCTCTCTGTTTCTATACAAAATAATTCAAAATTTGTTCTTCGCTTTAGGTTGGAAAACGTGACAGACAAACAGACAAACACATACTTTCGCATTTACAATTTTATCCAATATTTGTATTCAATATTTATGATTGTATCCAAAAGAAAAGGTTTAGTTCAGTTCTTAATGCAAAAGGCTTAGTATATTAATGATTTAGGTATAATAATAGCTTGCCCTATCCATCTTTTCATACTTCTTACTGTCCCACTTCGCGTGTTTCGAATAACGGTCCCGTCGGTTAACTAACTCGATGTGATAACAGAACTGGGCTACCATGGTAGGGGACCTACGATAAATTTATTTATTTATTGAATACAAACTATGTACTACATATTATTACATATTTGGAATACATAATTGTATTTATGAAGTAAACAAACGATCAAAATGGCGGACATACATTATGGAGAGTTGTCAGGCCGGATATATTCTTAAGACGAAGTGGAATATTTTCGAAGGAAAAACATGTATTGTGTCTTCTAGCATAGTGTTTACGCTAGTTCACGCTAACCATGTTTTTTGGCAAATAGCAATTCTGATTCTGATAGTGTCACGATAAAAACACTAAATAAATCAAACTACAAAAACACACAACTACAAAAAATTACTAACGCCGTTTGCTAAGGGTGATGGAATACAGAATTGGTTTAACAAATGGATGGAACCTATTTCCTGTTGAACTAATTCTGTGTTGGATTTCTACTCTTACTTGAATAATAATAATGAAAACAATTTCATTCTTTATGTAATAGTGAATGTAGTAGTAGCGAGAGAGAAATCTCCCATACTAACTTTTAAACTTTCGCGTTCCATGATATAATTATGTATTTGCCGTGGCCGTCGTCACAGGCTGACTGAGTCAGCCTGTGACCACGGCCAGTGCGACCTGGTCGAAACCTCAGGCAATTCAGAGGTATGTAATACCTTTTCGTGATCGCGTTAATTCCCGTATAAATACATAAAAAGAAATCTCCCATTACACATCAGTGTTGGTTTTAATTATACATTATTATTGCCTTAGGAGAAAAACGTCTGGCGCATTCCCAATTCTATTCTAAATATGGAATAGCAATGGGAATTTTACATACTTAATAGTCTTTAAAGGTTCTATTGTACTGAACTTTTACAAATTTTTTAACTATTTTGTTTATTTACAACGTGGCCATAACTTAAATAACTTTTAAACATCATCGCATAATGAATTCAAAGAATTTAGGTTTAAATTTGTAGAAACCAAGAAACCAGTAACTAATTTAGTATTCATTATAAACATTTTACTTTTTAATTAATGGAGTATAAAGTTAGCGCGTGGTTTTGCATAATTTTCTATCAGCGGGCATCTTGTCATAAAATATGTTTTATAGCTATCTCCATCTGTGACACATAGTAAATCTCTATATCTAATTATTATGTATAAATTATTTTTAGTAAGTTTTAGCTACTCATTTGAAAACATTGCTTGCTTAAACTAGCCTTGCCTAGCCCGATTGTATATGGTTAGATTCTCGAATTAGAGGATCTATAAAATTAAATTTAACTAAATCAAATTCATATATATTCATATTTTATATAGTTTAGTAAAAAAAGTGTAGAAACTTTCTACTTTCTGCCGTCTTTTTTTTGTTTGGACAGGTAAACATCTCTTGGGACAACTAAAACTCAGTCTTTTTTCCGTGGTTGTCGATTCTTTGGTCATTTATTTTATGGCTTACTTATTGATCTAACAGACATAAATACACAGCACGCTTAAAAACAAGTAAGAATTTTCCACATAATTGCAAACGTCCTCATCTCTATAAATTTTAAACAAGTAAAACTAGTCTTACAGATTTTTTTGTGATAACTTTGGTGGTTTAACAAGTTTTCTAAGCAATCTCGAGGGTATCAAATAATCTGCACATTGTTCAACATTTCTTTTAAGAACAGACAGTTATTTGACAAAAAATATAGTTCTAGAATTAATTTTTCTTTACCGTTTTTTTTGTTGTCTGCGAAAGAACAAGTATTGTGTGATGAGCATGATCATTTGTATTGGGCTGGGTGTAATTATCTATAATATGTATGTATCCTATTAATATTATAAACGTGAAAGTTTGTGAGGATGTATGGATGTATGTATGTTTGGATGTTTGTTACTCTTTCACGCCAAAACTAATGAACCGATTGCGATGAAACTTGGTATGTAAATAGCTGGAGACCTGGATTAACATTTAGGCTACTTTTTATCCAGATATTCCCACGGGATCGGGACTTACGCGGGTGAAACCGCGGGGCGCTGCTAGTTTAGAAATATAAGTATGTTCAACACTAGTTTACCATAGTACAGGTTTTGCATAGTTTGGGATCAGACGGCCTTGTGTGAGATGTGTCGTGTTATTATTATTACCTTAATTTTGACTTTACGTACTACGTACACCACTGTTTACGGTTCGTACAAATGCAACATCTATATATTAATACGTGAAGATAATTCTTTGTACTTCTTTTTAAGCAAATATTGCGATCGGAAGGATATGACATTTGGAATACTTTAAGTTTATATCTTACACGCTGCTGTCTGATCCCAAACTAGGCAGAACCTATCCTATGGTAACCAGACTGCTGATAAACATGGTTATATATTGCTAAATGCATACATATTATAGATAAATTACACCGAGATACAGAACAAATGATCATGCTAATCACACAATTATTTGTCCTGGGTGGGAATCGAACCCACGACCTCTGGCTTAGCATTCAGGGTCACTAACCACTAGACCAACAGGCCAGTCAAGTATATGTTGAACGAGTACAGAAGAAATTTTTACTGTTTTCTGCTATAAAGTAAAAAAAATTAAAAACGAGCACATAAAGCTGTAAGGTTCCAGTATATGTTTTGACCTGACATGGTACAAAAGTCTATAAAATGACAGGTCAAGTTATACTGGTCATCGAAATGAAACAAGAGATTTAAAACGGTCGAAATTCGACCGCCAGGCGATCTCTAGCAGTATGGCACACTACACGTTTTAGTCGGTTCGATACCGACCCCGAAAGAAAACCCCAGTTCACCCCACTTTAGGGAAGAGGCGTGTAAAAAAGGATCTAAAAAGCACTGTGTAATATGTCTTAGAACATTATTATAAATACCCGTAATAAAAACTTTGTGCATATGCAACCCTTACAGTTTTAGACCAATTGCGGCACCTAATATTTATCTACTAAAAATATTTAAGAATATTATGAGAACAGGAAAGACGTTCTAATACAAGTACGGACATGTATCTCTCGGGATATTCCCGTTCATAACTATAAAAGGAACGCATTTAACCTAGGGTTGCCTACTTAAAAGCTTTCGAAATGAGGTAGTAATTTTATTATGTTACTGATCTCCTGTATGAATTAAAGTAAGTTTTAAAAATTCTGCATGACCTTTAATAGAGATTAACTTAGCGGACTTTTCTTAACCTACCAAAATATTTTGATTGTTACGTAAATTCATTATACCCACACTGTACCGATATTTGATACCGTAAGGGTATTACTTTATTTGTACTGGCATGCTCAATTAACTTTATGGAAAAACAGGTATTGTTAAAGGAATTTATGTGTGAGAAAATGACGTAAATGTGCACCTTGAAGCATGATTCATCTTATAATAACGAAAACGAAACTCCAATGGCTGGGAGATCAGAATGATGTATCTTAAAACTTTTATTTAAATTTTTCAATGATTAAAAACAAGTATATTTTTTTTTGTTTACATGTTATTCAATATCGGTATTAGAGGATAGTGTATAAATTTACTTTAAAGAAAATATAAATAATGGAAATTTTGATTATATAAATCATATTTTAATGTATTTTTTATTCTCCTGTCAATATTGTTTAAAAATTGATTTAGTAGCCAACCCTAATCGAAACGTAGTTACGTTGTAATTCTTTAACCGCACACAACCGATATGAGTAGGACATAATCGATGCTACTTTGTTTTGCATTCCATTGCGTTTTCTTGTCGTAGAATTTGTTTTGATGCTACTCATTTAATGTTATGAACTACAATCATGTAAAAAATTTGTAAAATGTGAAAGTAAAAGTACCCAATAAAATATACAACATAATGGTTTGCATGATATCCTTAAATCACAGTAATTAATATTAAATAAATTATTTTTATAAAAAAAGTAAACCGACTTGAAAAACCACAAATAGGCACTCAAAAGCGAAAAAGAAATTAATATAATTATTATAAGCGCTACCCACTCATCTATTTGAAGTCGGTACCAGCCAAGTCTAATAGGTAGTAGATAGATACTACCTACAAGTATCTACCTACTTACTACATATAATTATGTATGACTTGTGACACTGGTCCCTAGCGTCGGGCCTGGGGTGGAGCGAGTGGAGCGGTCGCTTTAGGCGCCAGGCAGCAAGGGGCACCAAAAAGCAAAGACGATTTTCAGTGGAACGTAAATTTTTTATGAGACCTGTTGAGAGCTGGCCTTTAATTAGTTAATAAAATACTTACATAAGTAAAAAGTTTTATCATTTGACATATGACTATAATGTATGAGTGATTGAAATTAACATCAACAGCGGTAGGAACTTTCTTAACGTTACAGAAGCAGGGGTATAATAATAAGAGCTACTTAATTTAATTTAAATCCAAGACGTGTTGATTTTTGCGATAAAAGTTAAGTTTTATAAGTTTGATATTTAATATTTATTTAACCCGGCGCGGCGCTACTGTTCTCCGTACTAAGCATAGGGTCATTTCCCTTATTTTTATTATTCCGTAGATTACTTAATTTATTTACTTATTTGTTTTAAGGAAACTCTACAGCTATTTTCTTGGTTACAATTTCATACTATTATGCAGTCAGCCTCAGCTGGTTGCATTTATAATAGACTTAAGCCAATTCCAGAGTTCCACGGCAAGTTGTTGTATATGATATTATAACTGAGAAAACAATATCTAACATATAAATAAACATTAGTTTCCAATCCTCAAAAGAAAAAAAAAATATGAAAAATTGTTTTAATTAAGGAAGTACTCTATATTGTGTGTATTACATGGATTGCTTATCAATAGTAGGAAACAGCGATTAGAGCACGCCGTTATACTATCATTACAGGCACTATAGATGGTTACCGGTGCCTACAGACACTTAAAAAAACACCAGTACTCTATCTAACAGAGCTCTATCGGCCATAGTCCCCAGTAGCAAAACAGAAGGAACTGAGTTCTCTTGTAGGGAGGAGGTATTTTCCATGTTGGCGTTGTTACCATGATCAGAAATCTGCTCGTAACTCTTCCATCGAAAGCACAATACTTTGATTTACCCTACTTCGTGTTGGCAAACAAGCATGGTAAATGGTGAATTACACAATGAACCATTACCGCAATCGCTCGTAAAACCTTTAAAGTTCTTACCAATTAATTTCTACACCAATTTATAGTAAACAATACAAAATTTCTAATAATTACAATTAACTAATCGTTGCGCGGCAAACGTCCGCTGAAGCGTCGCAGTTGGCTGCGTTTGCGCACCGTGAAAAGGAAAGTGTTCCTTATAATCGTCTGATGCGTACGGTATTGCATACACGTATAGATAATGAGGTCTAATTACTTCTTATTGCATTTATTGTTTTGTGAATAGGCGTGAAAGATTGTGTGAAGTGCTTGTTACACTGAGATAATGGGTAGATACTAATTGTACCACGAAATTATATACACACATTATATAATATAGTGTAATTAAAAAAAATCAATACTCTATTCCTTATATGATTCCCAATGAGTATTGTCAAGGCGTAGTAGCGAATGTATGGAGAAGTCGAAGATATTCATGGTTGAAATTGTGACACATTATTTTTGAAGTGCAAACTTCTTTAGCGGCGTTGTGCACTTTTTGGGATGGGTAAAAAATGTTAAATTCGCGTCAGGACACGTGACCCTGATCGAAAATTCGTAAGACGGAGTTGAGTTTCTTATATTTAAAAAAATATAACACTCGAAGTTCAAACATTTATGAGCGGCCAGGAGCGCAGAACTTCCCGTGTACCCTATGTATATATTTAGATATGTTATTACCTACTTTTTATTTTTAACCTATTTATATATATATACAGATGTGTGTGTGTGTGTATGTATATGCAAATACATTGTGAAGTTATGTTTTCACTTCTGACGTGCAGTCCTACGACTGACTGTTTTTTTAACTTTATATTCATTTTAAGAAAGTTCACCGACCGAGATATACATTCCACGTCAATATTATAATACATATCTCACACCTAGATCTAAACAGGTATTAACTCAAACAAGCACTTTTTTCAGAAAAGACTAACAACTAATTACGGTTCTGTTTAGATTTATGCTTTTTAAATGCAGCTAGAAGAAAGATATTGGTGTCGATTCTATTGTCAGACTCACTAAACTAAAACCTAACTTAATTTCGTCATATGAAATGAACTTTGTCTTCTTCGCAACAAGGTATATTTTTTTTACTGGCATCTATTTCTCAGCGCCAATAAATTTCACTAAAACCTGTCAACGTATACCCAACTTTATTTCCACGCAGTGAGAGTCCCCATTTATTCAAATGCCGTATAATTGCCGTATAAAAACTTGTTCAAAACGAACTAAGATGACGTTATTTTAATCGACACCTACGAAGACGCTTACTAAAAACACAGAGCAAAAGAGATGGCATTAAACGGATAGCAGCTCTCGCTACGTGGTATTAAAGTTTATTTAAGCGTGTCAGACTTTAGTCGACAAATAAATTGCTTATTTCGATAGCGACGTATGTTACCTACTTGTTTATATTTGAAATAAGACCTTGTTTCGAAGGGTACAAGGTTTACATCTTGTATGAAGAAAATTTAGTCAATTATAGTTAAGAGAGAAATACAAAAGAATTGACACCATTGTAGGAATCTTGCGTTTTAATCATGTTTTGGTGCTGAAAATTGATTTTTTGCAGTTATTTCCCTATTTCTTAACAATGTATGTATATTTGTTTCATTATTTTTGAGTTGAGCCGGTGTTGGTGAATTTTGCGACGAAAAGTGGTGATATTTTTAAATCTGCTTTATTGGTCGGTAGGTATTGAGATAAGGAATTCGATGGTGTGCATAACTAAAAAAATTGGCTCCCTTTAGATCTAGGTGTGCGATATATGAACATGTATATTGGTAGATCTGTGAACAGTATCTTGCGAGCAGAGTTTAGGGTGCCAGAATTTATTGCAAAATTTTGGCCTTCCCCTCAATAATTTTTTGAGGAAACCGAGATATTATAAAATATCAATTAACCCGTCTAGAATAATTGTAAACTGATCTGTATGGGGCTCGTGGCCAAGTGGTAACTGAGTAGGTTAGCACATTACAAAGTTAAGTAATACTAGCCAGGTCAGTCTTAGACTGGCCTGTTGGTCTAGTGGTTAGTGACCCTGACCGCTATGCTTATAGGTCGTGGGTTCGATTCCCACCTCAGTCTGGGTGTTCTTTGTGTCCGTTGTTTGTATGTTTGTAAAGTCCCCCGCGACACAGGAGTAATTCCTAATGCGGGAGTTGTCTTTTCATTTAAAAAAAAAAAAAAAAAAAAAAAATCTAGTGACCATTGACCATTGTGTGACCATTCTTAACACATTGTCTCAAAATATCCTCCGTGCCTAGGAGAGCACGTTAAACCGTCGGTCTCGGATGCCATACAAACATCTATGGCATTCGTGAGGGGTAGTTATAGCCCTAAAAAGTCCGACAAGCTTGTCTAACTCTACTTGGGTTGTGGAGGTTTGATGTGTAAGAAACATTCTCACAACCACTGATATAAAATATGAAAATCACTAACTACAGTAACTGCCAAGTTGTTCGTACCACTCTTCGCACTCAAGACAATAGTTCTCGTCTTATTCCTACCCTTTTATAATCCCACTATTCGTTAATATTTATCAATCGACCAATAGTATTGCGTTACCGGTATAACCAGTCAAAATAATGTCTATTAACTTATTTTTATTAAATAGTGAACTGTGCTATCATGTATTATAGTTTGTCCCTATTTTTAATAAAATAAATAAGAGTTTTTGATGTGACGACGACAGATGGCAGTTGCTTCACGTAAAATATCAAAGTTCGGCCGTATCGTAGTTAGACTGAAAGCCGACCCCAACTTAGTTGGGAAAAGGCGCGGAGGATGATGATATGATCTGTAGAGGATTACACAGACACATACAAACAAATGTTAGCTTATTACTGGGTTCTAATGTGATCTTACCAATATACTTTTTACATTTTGTTTTAATAAAGAACACTAGTAACGTTGGTCACACATTACTAGTATTCTTGTTAAACCCTCCAGCTAAGCTAAATGCTTGTGTTAGGAGTGGGACACGGCGATGGTGTACATGGTAGGGTTCGAAAGGCCACTTAATAAATAAAAGAACACTACCGGCGCTTAATTCGCAATATTGTTACCTTGTTTTTTGACTAAGACTAATGAGCTACAAATGGATAAACAATGAATGGGTGTTGCATAGGTACACCAACCGAAGAAGGATCTAAATAGACTCTTCCAAGATTGTACCTATAATTAATCACCAAGTACTTAATAGTATTTCGGAATTAGATTGAACACGGGGTATTAATTAGGCAAATCCATTATGGCCGAGTGAAATCGCAGTGAGGCCGTCACGGTGGCTTGAACACCGTTAACACGCTTACAAAGCTAATGTGTACTTCTAAGTAACCTTCATTAGTTCCTACAGTAGGTGAAGTATTTACTCCAAATACACTTCTAAACACAAAACATGTATCAAAGATTTTTAAGTAGGTTCTAAATGTGTCAGCAAATTCATTATTTCCGATGTCATTTCGTGGAAAGTACCAAGCCCCTCCTGTTCGACATTATTTCCTAGGTTAATAATTGAAAATAAGCACAGATTAATCAATAAAATAGATGGAGCACAGGTGTCCGAGATCCGCCACGTTATTTCTATCGCGAATATATATCAACAGATTGAATGACCAATAACGTAAGTTTTATTTTGTACATATTAATAAATACAACACTTGGTTTACCAACGTTAACTAAGTGTTGCGTTGTAGCAACCTAACACATTTTATTAACACCTGTTCCTCTACAGTGCTAAACCTGAAGTGAAAATGAGGTTGCCTGGAAGAGATTGCATTTAGCACTAAGGCCGCCCCCTTATTGCTACTTGCAATATCTTCTAGTGAACCTTATTTTCACATCGGGTTTTGTACATCATCTGTCTAACACATGTATGTATGATACTGTAACTATAACAATGGTGATTAAATAAGTGTCCATCTATGTATATATAAAACCAGAAGTATTATAGTCGCCACCGTCATACTCATTTCTACAGAAATAAGCGGTATTCAAGATTCAGCCAGTATACTCGGTCTTGACACAGATACCACACCGCTCCAGCCTGGTTATCTTTACAGCCCCACCTCGAACAAAATAAGTAGCATCTTCCGCTACAAATTTTTTGAAGTAAAAACTTCTTTTTACACGTTGGGCACTTTTGGAATCGGGAAAAAGTATTGAACTCGCGAGACCGTCACGCGCAGATACATCAGATGTGTGTTTTCAATTCTGACGTGCAGTCCTACGACTGATTTTTATACATTCCATAAAGTAATTTCCTAAAACTATGAAACACAAAACAGATATTTAAAAAAATCAAACTGCGTTTCATGATATTTAATTATGTGATCGCGTTAATTCCCGTAAACATAAATATAAGCATATGACAAAGATTGTGTTGTGTAGTGTTTTATAACAGTATTGTGTTGTTTTTTTTAACAGTCTTGTGTTTTATTAATTAGTGTCCCAAAAGAAGATTGTGTTTTGTTTTACTAATCCTAGCATATCCCGTAGTCTACGATGTTCTAAAAAACATTTATATATTATATTAGTATCGTTTTCTTACAAAATATATTTAGGGATGTTATACAGGTGTTGTGCAAAGTTGCAGATTATACCTACCTACGCAAGGGCACTTTCCCTTTGTAATAACTTGCAATGAGGTAAAATACTCTTTGTTAACACGTTGACCGTTGACATGAAAATCAGTAGCAGATTTCTTAAATAGCTTGAAGCTTGTGAAAGGTTCCGTAGATATTACTTGTTTTTTTTTTATTTTACTACAAGGTGACAAGAAGCGTTATAGCCGCCTATAGAAAGTTGTTACTTTAATCTTTAGGCGGTTGCATTATTACAAAAGATGTCGAAAATGAACTGTGTTAAATGATTCTTTACAACCTAAAAACTCTGGCTATTTAATTATGGTAAATTTACTACAAAAATATATTTTTATAAATCTTTATTAATATTGTAAAGCTAAAGAGTTTGTTTGGTTGAACGCGCTAATCTCAGGAACTACTGGTTCGAATTGTTAATTTATTTTAGTGTTGGATAGCTCATTTATCGAGGAAGACTATAGGCTATATAAAAACACGCTACGACCAAAGGAGCGGAGCTTCTATAAAAAATGTTGCAAAAACGCGAAAAAATTATCTATCTTTCTCATGCAACGCAGAAGACGTTGCGCCGGTCAGCTTGTATAAAATACAGGTAAGGCTCACAGTAATTAAAATAAGTTTTTCAAAAATTTAACATGTCCATAACATTCAACAACTTTCTGTTCTTGTCTGTATCTTTAAGATCTATACTAATATAAAAAAAACCTGAAGATATTTTTTTCTTTCATTGTTTGTTTGTTGAAACGCGCTAATCTCTGAAACTACCAGTTGTATTCGAAAAAATCTTTTTGTATTGGATAGAGTATTTATTGAGGAAGGTATTAGGCATGTAACATCACGCTACAACTCTTAGGAGCGGAGCTGTAGCCATAAACGCGGGTGGAACTGCACGGAACGGCCATTACTAGTAATATTTTAAGGCGAGTTTCAGTATCTACATTGCAAGGGGGACGACTCAGTACAAAATAAAATAATAAAACATGTGTTCTGAAACTAGAAACAAACGTAAGTTATTTCTGATTAAGCGATTGGCCTGTTGGTCTAGTGGTTATTGACCCTGACTGCTGAACCAGAGGTCGTGGGTTCGAACTCCACCCAGGACAAATAATTGTGAAAACTAGCAACCTACTTCGCACGGGTAGTATAGACATCTTCAACAATCATCATCATCATATTTCAACCAATTTACACAAAACCTTAATAAATTATATACCTAAACCTTCCTCATGAATCGCTCTATTTATTGGAGACAACCACATGAAAATCCGTTCAGTAGTGATTGCGTTTATCCCGAACAGACAAACAGACAAAGACAGACGCGGCGGGGAACTTTGTTTTATAATATGTAGTAATATGTGTGTATTTAGAAATATATAAGTATGTTTATCAGCAGTCTGGTTACTATAGTACAGGCTTTGCCTAGTTTGGGATCAGATGGCCGCGTGTGAGATCTGTCAAGTTATTATTATTATTGTTCAAGTAGTATATATACCTTTATGTAAAAAAACATATTGTCACGTTAAATTGAAAATTTTTAATTGGTTTTCTAGTAAGGCATACGGTACTCTAAAACTAGCAAGTTAATTATGTGGTGGCAGCAAGGTTGTGAAACCACAGACAATGGACGTCTATGGGACAGGCGCCCCACGTTGCGCCATTACAACAATGCTTGATGATAATTTGTTACTATATTAATGTCCTTATTACATAAACTAAAGAGCATGTGTGTTTAAAGTTTTCAATGAGAAAAGTTGATAATTTTATTTGTATGATGTATCATTTTCGTCATTTTGTTAATGGTAATCAATTTTTGATAAAATACTTCTTACATACTTATCAAGCAACGGTTTGCTGGATTTAAAAGTTAGTTCACGTTGGCTTGTGGGTCTAGTGGTTTGATTCCCAGAGGCCGTGGGTTTGATTCCCACCCAGGATAAACAATTTTCTGAAGAGCACACAGAGAGTTATTTTTTTCTGCGTCTGGGTGTAATTTATTAACTGACTTCAAAAAAAGGCAGTTCTTTGTGCCGTATGTATGTGTATGTCCGCAATTTTCTTAAAATACAATTTTCATGATTGTTTCAATAATGTATTCTACATATTTTTAGGAAGGATTTAGTATATAATACATTAGGTGTTTATAACTATGTATTAAGTTATATGCATAGGTGTATACTAATATCATCAATTTATACTACATCTATCATATCTGATCTACATCATGAACAGGATTTTATGATTCAGATTTCAGATTTGGCATTTGAAAAAAAATACCTCTTGCAATTGCCCATTTTTTAAGGTGGTTCGTTCGTTTTCTTTATAAAATATATTTATTAGTTTATTAGTTTCTTTACTCTTTGTAATTTGGCATTTTTAATTTTGTACCTAATTGTCAACATAATGTTGTACTTAAATCCTATATTTACGAAAATACCTAATTAAATCTGAATCCGAACTTAAAAATTACGCACGATTACGGCTTAATACTAAAGTGTTTCACGCCACCTTAATATTAATCCGTAACCCTTATCGTACGTGACTCAGGCTACCTTCTACAGCCCCCTTAAGCTCTAGTAAGTCTCCTTATGGTACATTTCCTACTACTGTGGCGCAGCAAATGACTAACGAACGTAGCTTTAATATTATTAGACGCATTAAAGGAAATCCTATTTGTTTTTTAACCTACTACTAACCTACTACTAACCTACTACTAACCTACTACTGTAGAGATACATTGAACTAAATTCAAAAATTTACGACCATTGTCAATTTGTCCAGAGGTTGGTGTTTCGAATAGTACCAAGTCCTTTACTCTAACCCAAGCATATTACTCATATTAAGTTTAGGTTCAGCACTGGCCATTTGTAAAAAAGTAACAAGGCCAAAATAACATTTAATTTAAACATACATGCGCATTTGAGGCTTACCCTGGTGTAGGGTTCGCAAGTCTAGTTTCTTTTTGGTATAAATATATATATATATACACACATATATATCAATTGTATTCTTTATCTGGCAAAGAAAATAAACGGTTTTAGAGAAAGTTATTTAAAAAGCTTCTATTTTTAAATCAATTGTTAGTCTACATTAAAAGCAAGGGCAACAAGACACTCAGACTTAATGGTTTCAAATACGAAAAAAAACTTTCTTTTTCTAAATCGTTTGAAAATGAAAAGTTAACGCGTCGAGCATTTAGTTACATCATTCTATTATTAGGCTAAGTGTATACCATAAGTAATATAACATTCATTATGTGTGCACGCGTCTTAATGCGGTGCTTCGGAAACGGCGAATTTTCTTAAGCGATACTGTTATGTAATATTATAAGTGGAAGTCATTGTGAAAATGAAGCTTTAAGAATTTGTCAACATAATTAGTGAGTGAATGAGCATACGCAGTAATATCAATAATTTTAAATCCAGTCTTATTAAAATTTAAAATATATCCACGTTAAGAACTAGTAAATGCAATTTTTATGATTGTTTCAATAACGTATTTAACTTATGGAACACCTGACGCGGCAGTTGCCTTTACTCCTTGATAATGGCGCCCGAACGTAGTCTGTAGGTACCTCCAAAATCAACTTAATTATAATAACAAACATAACATGCAAGGTTTTAGACCCATTTTCAGATAACTCTTATGTCGCAGAGGCTTTACAAACTCAACTATCGGACGTAAAGAATGTACGTAAACATGTGATGAGACAATCGACGCTTACGACAAAATTTATTCCCAGGGATTTTGTTCTTAGGTTTTATTATTACATTTATATACAGAATCGGGGGGAGGAAAATGAAAAGAAGATGCCCGCATGTTTTGTTTGAAAGATAAATGTGTCTGTATGTTTTAATACACAAAAATATAATAACGACATAATTGGTCATTCAACGCGCTTGCGACGTCATTACAACGAATAGCTAACCGCTAGAGTAAATATTGTGAATCTTTGTATAATTGTGACATAACAGGGATATTTAAGTAGCATTGCTGCGTTTTATAACTCCGTCGTTGTACTAATTTTCGCTCAGACACACCGCTCCGAAACTAGTCGGTCATCCCCGAAATATACACGTGAGTAAAACCGTATATCCTTCATTAATATGATTTTCACTTAGTTTACCAAAAGTACTATAAATGCTAAAAATTGACATAGCTGAATATAAAGACAGTAAGGCAGTACAAATCAGTATTTGCTACACGCTAGTTTCATGGCCCCATACTCAATATGAAGTCTAATAACGGGCTTAACTGTAGGCTGGTCGGTTATTTGCCTTATTACGGGCAAAGTGACCATGTACAATGGCTGAGACATCTTTATCGTGAGCCCTTAATGTCTATCATTCGCTGGTAGTAATACTGTAATAGAGATGAGATGGATAGTGAGAGTATTGTTGAGGACATTAGTATGTGTTGTGAGGGTTTATATGCAACGGTAAACATACTCGTCAATTGTTTTAAATTTTGATATTTTGTAGTACTTTTTCAGAACTTCGATATCGCCTAGTACTTGGGTTGTGGAGGTCTGATGGCAGTCGCTTCACGTAAAATATCGAAGTTCGGCCGTATAGTAGTTAGACTGAAAGCTGACCCCAACTTAGTTGAGAAAAGGCGCGGAGGATGCGGATGATGTGGTACTTTTTCATACATTTCCGAATTTTGTTGTATAAAAAAAATCTAAGTTAGCAGACAAGTATGCGGATCGCCTGATTTCAAAATGTTACTAGTTCCAATAAACTTTTTTAATTTTTTTTATTTATAACTCGCTAGCTGCGTGGCGCGATTTCACCACAATATTGGGAAAAAAGTAGCCTATGTGTTAACCACGTCTCTAGCTATCTACATACCAAGTTTCACCGCAATCAGTTCAGTAGTTTCCCGTGAAAGAGTAACAAACATCCATACATCCATACATCCTCACAAACTTTCACGTTTATATATTACTAGCAGCACTCCGCGATTTCACCCGCGTAAGTCCCGATCCCGTGGGAATATCGGGATAAAAAGTAACCTATGCGTTAATCCAGGTCTCCAGCTATCTGCATACCAAGTTTCATCGCAATCGGTTCAGTGATTTTTGCGTGAAAGAGTAACAAACATCCATCCATCCATCTATCCATCCATCCAAACTTTCACATTTATAATATTAGTAGGAAGTGGGATTAGTGGGATAAACGTGAAAGTTTAGTAGGATTTAGTGCGTCCGTAACCACTTACCATCACGCAGACCGTCTGTTTCTTTACCAGCTTGTTAAAAAAGCTACTCCACAAACATCTTAAGAAATACGCTTAGAGATAAATCGAAAGATTATTCATAGCCCTTGAATTATATCTGTCGAAATAATGACGGCCGGCGTATAAAACCACCATTAGAAACGCCATAGATTTAACGGAAGTGTTGCAACGTTGCTTAGGAAGCGTGTTAGACCAGGAAACATGGTTTTATTCATGCAATTATGTTCTTCGCATCCTAAGACCTTACCCTCAATAGGCTCAGAACCTTATTGACTAAATCAAATGGATGTGCTTGCGGCAACATCAACATAAAACAATAACATATTTCAGCTCCATCTGTAAAAGACAGCCGAACTGCATAGTTCATTCGATTGGCCTATTGGTCTAGTGGTTAGTGACCCTGACTGCTAAGCCAGAGGTCGTGGGTTCGATTCCCACCCAGGACAAATAATTGTGTGATGAGCACGATAATTTGTTCTGTGTCTGAGTGTAATTTATCTATAATATGTATGTATTTAAAAATATATAAGTATGTTCATGAGCAGTCTGGTTACCATAGTACAGGCTCTGCCTAGTTTGGGATCAGACGGCCGTGTGTGAGATGTGTAAAATTGTTATTATTATTATTATAGTAACTACTGATCCTGTATGACGCAATGAAAGTTATTTTATTTTCGTTGCTATATTTACAACCATTTGGCCGGACCCTGGTTAACCAGGCAAGATCACCTAGGCGCCCGGATGATACTCCGTTTTGAGGAGGGACATAACACCTTATCCTCCACATGTTGATATTTATATAATATTTTTGAAATTTGAATTTTATAATCGTCATTAAGAGTGAATGTAAGCTGGGATGCAGACGACACAGACGAACACTACGTATCGCAGAATCGAGTTTTTATAGTTAGAATAGTGAAAAGAGGCATAATTCTTTACTCCTTTACAACATAATATATACAATAAGCTGTCCTGCTTGTTCATCCTACAGCTTCGTCGTTTTGACTAGGTCCAGACCCATCTAGTGGCAATACACCCGAAGCTCTACTTTTCAGTTACTGGTCCCCATTAGAGAACCAAAATATTCTATTGGTGTCCGGTTCCCCATTGAACACGACCTACCCTTAACTGGTTGTCCTACTTTTCATAAACTCTCATATCTTTACCCTAACTACTTACTTAATTATAGCTTTATGCATAAAAGCAAAATGGTTTATTTGTTTAGATTTTCGATTTCTAATTATAAATAATCCATGTGGTTCTTGCTGATTGCTTTATGTACAGCATAAAATTATCCTGATGCCCTATACCACTTTATCAATTTATCGAAACCTCGGTTCATCGGAAGGTATAAAAAAAAAATCAGTGTGCTCAATTCTTGGCGGCAAAAAAGTCTCAAAAGATTTTCTATCACTACTTCACACATAATGCGACGCAATTCCAACCTTACATTGTTGCCAGTGCAAAATTGTTTTAAAATTTAAATTTCGAACTTTTTTATTTTTTTAGCAGGATAATATAAGCCGCATCGTATATCTATGGCATTGATCGGCGTATCCATTCAGCTGCTGGCATTGCTAATGTCTTATTTCTTTTTAAAGTCTTAAAAAAAGGAGGACGTTCTATATTCAACGTTTTTCTTTTATAAATGCTCACAAACTTCTCGATAGCGGATCAAACGAGTTTGATCATATTTCACACAATATTCAGTGAACAGTTAGAAGGGAAAAATTATCAGTTAAATCTAATAACATACTCCACTCATCATGAGGTCTACTTTTCACAGAACTTCCTGTATAAAGTTAAAATTTAAATATTTATTTTTCTACAGTTTTAACTGCGCATTATTCCCTATAGCAAACCATTAAAAGGGAACGTGTCTAACCATAATCGTACTATTATTTAAAAACAAGAAGAAACTGACAACGCTCAAGTGACACAACTTACATGTATAAATAAATGAAAAATATACTCTAGTAGTACCTTACAGTAGAATTGCTACTTAAACCAGAGGTTGCATTTTTAGGTCTGGTAACCACGCTCACTCAATTCGAACAAAAATCTGCCAATTTATTTAAAAATTTAAAGCATCTCTTTGTTAGCACGCACACAAGCCTAAAGCAAGCCAAGCTCTATAAGGGGTTAGCTAGCACATAGCACGTATTTATTTAATGCTAAAACATATCTCTATCTTCTCTACCTATCTTTTCGAAACTAGACTGGTTACTGGAGTAAAAGTTTATTGACAAAGAAAAACCAATTTACCCAGTAACGACTTCCTGGCATAGCATCACAATCATAAGCTTTACTTTTTACAATTCTACTAAAACACATCCCTACGACACTGCACTGCGACGCCTGAATGTGAGGGCTTCTAGTGTGCAACCTTATTTTGCACTTACAAAACGTAGTCACGGTCCTTATTTAAACAATCTTAAGGATCATATTAGTTAGACTCGAACGTATAACAAAAACGGCAAAATACTACACAGACAACATTATACAAGCGATTAATGACATCCGTAAACTGTAGTACTAAGATTCAGAATGGTTTGCAATAAATGTAAACATATTTAGGTTTCACAGGGTGTTGGTACACGCATGATGGAGATCGTTTAGAGATAGGCAAGGGAATGTCATTGTCCATAGGGATGCCAGTTTTTATGCATATCTACATATTTCCATTAATCATTTGTGTTCGGTGAATAAACGCGAATACATTAAATTATTGAATAATTGCAGATATAGTCATAAAAAAGACAGATACATGAGCATGTTAAAAACGTAATAATGTTTACAGAGTAATCGATATACAATATTTTTATATGTTTATATTATGTGTGCTTGTGTATTTTTTCTATCTATGCAGCTCTGTATCATAGGAGTGTATTAACCGGATCAGAAACAACCAGCGCACCAAAACGCAAAAAAAAATCAGCTGAAAACAACTAAACTGAAAAGGCCCTATTTTTTTTTTGTAAATATACTTTCATTTCTTATAAAAAGAAATATTATTCAAAATGTTAAAAGTATACCGAACTAAAGAAGATAATAATAATAAAAATCTAGCAACGGTTACACTTACTTAGTGTTATAGATAGTTTTGAAAGTAAAGTAAAAAAACCGATTACTTACGATAAAACGCGTTTCATGTCTTCGGTTCATTACTATCAACATTGTCCTCAGCTAGTGAGTGTGACAAACCTTTTTATTCTTTTTGTCTTTTAGGAACCTCTGGGTACAAAGACGACAAAGGCATGACGAAACAATTACGTCGGAGTCGCACAAGGCGGCGGCTGAGCCACCAGCAGACAGGTTTTAGTTATCTGTTCTGGCGACCCTGTACACTTAGAGGAGTGCGAATTGTCTATCACTTTGAGGTGAGATGGAAGACAAACACCTATTCCATTTATGAATAAAAAAACAGTCAGTCAAAGGACTGCACGTCAGAAGTGAAAACATAACTTCACAATGTATTTGCATATACATACACACCCACACACATCTGTATATAATTAAATTAAAAATAAAAAGTAGGTAGTAACGTATCAAAATGTATACATAGGGTACACTAGAAGTTCTGCGCTTCTGGCCGCTCATAAATGTTTGAATTTCGAATGTTATATTTTTTTAAATATAAGAAACTCGGCTCCGTCTTACGAATTTTCGATCAGGTTACGTGTCCTGACGCGAGTTTAAAATTTTTTACCTATCCCAAAAAGTGCACAACACCGCTAAAGAAGTTTTCACTTAAAAAAAAATTAAACTTTGGAAGCGCGAGCGGGAGACACTAGCGTGCCAGTTTTCATAAACAGTATTCGGGTGACGCCTTTCCGTATGTTGGTGACAACCCTAAATTTCTAAGAAAAGCGAACATTTACCCAACATTAGCAAGTCTCTCACGTAACAAAAGGGACGTGCTTGATAACAAAAGATTTTTCTACCACTGATTACTCAGTGAACTTTGATCTGCCGTCACCAGAAATGGTGGTTCTTAGGGCCGCCTTGTTAAGTGAATAATTTCACGCAGTTCTTATAAAAACGACTGCAGTATTTATCTGGAATTGTGATGTACAGACATATATTATAGTAAACTAGCTAGTTAGCACGCGTTGCTGTGGATAAGTAATTTGCAATAAGAAAATATTGTGACTAGATTAAATTGAGATAAAAATCTTATCTTATCTCTCAAGTTGGACCAAATTGCACACAGTGTGCAAAATTTCATTAAAATCGATTCATTAGTTTAGGAGTTCATCGCGGACAAACAACGTGACACGATTTTTTATATATAAAGATAGGATTCTTGTTATACTAATGAGACTGCAAAGTAGGAAACACACTCACCTAATGGTAAGCAGGTACCGTGTCTATTGTTTGAAAAAAAAAACCTCAGTAGATCCACATCTTGAAATCTGGATCTAATTAGAAAAAAAATCGGCATTAGATCCATCATAGATCTGTCCAATGGATCTTCTGAGATTGAACATAATGCTCGCTATATTATATACTCTGTGTATCACCTTTCATGCACTTTTCTTCTTTCCCCTCTCGAACAAACTCTGTTAACCCTAAAAAGGAAACTGATTCCATTTCGATTTAAAAAAATCGTGAGTGCTATAGATATATGTTTATTAAAAATACATAATAATATACGGTTACCTCACGTGTCTGCAGCGACTTTCCGTATCGGTGTCAGGCACCTGAAACCGACGCGAACAAGGCCGCTTAACTCCTTGATAAAGGGCCCGTCGGGTCTGAACTAGTCCGGCATCCCCGAAACACACACGTGAGTAAAACCATTTTTATTTTGTTCTTGATTAGATTCTGTTTCTTCTCTCCACGGTAGAGAAGACCGCGGTTAAACGCAACTGCGAAAACAGTCTTGTATTTCAGATTTAATTTTGACTAGGATCGTCAGAAATCGAGGAGGTTCATAGAGGCAGCACCTTACATCGCGTACGTTATGTGCCGTAATCATATGTTACTATGTTGGTATAAAAAAGTCATATCGAAATCTTGAACAAACGTGGGTTGATGGATTAATTGTCGTTGTCAAGTAAGCAGCCTGTTATATATGTATGGCCTGCAGCTAAACCAACTTGTTTATAGAGTAAGTACTAAATGGCAATCAAAATATTTTGTTTGGTAAATATTTTTTCATTAAACCAATTCAAGATTGGCCTTGACTTTTAGAAGTTAAGCACATTGACGTATTGACGCACCCACGCACTGTTGACCAATATCAATCAAAGTAATTATTAAAAGTTAATAATAATTGAGGTTAAAAGGAATTCGATTAATGTACGAAATATGAGCTAACGATATATATTTAGTTCATATAACTACATTAACTAAATGGATAATAAATAACAAAAGAAAATAGTTACCTCAGTAACCGTTATTTAATGTTTTCCAATAATTAATTTTCTATTTTTTTTATAAAGAAATGTATTTTATTCAAAGATCATTAATGCATAGGTACGCATTACGCATCTCAGTAAAATTGTTATTTTTATAAAATAAAAATTTTACTATGAAATAAATCCGGCAATACATGGAAATGTTACTGATGAATTCCGGACTTTATTAAAGTTTTTGATAACTAAAGAATAGTGATCTTTACAAAAATTCTGCATCATCGCAAAAGTATTCTTAAAACAGAAAAAATATTTATCACATGCAAGGTACTCCACCAGAATATTAATCAAATACCGCCTCTTAGTATGTAAGGGGTAAGTGCCACAAAGAGCATGCAAGTTTTTTTGTCTTCTCTCTAGACTAAAGCATTGCCGACCGATTCATATAAAGTCTTACACTAAGACAATGGTACAATATGTCATACGCTAATTTAAAATCGTTTGTGTTTATGTCACAGTTATAATGTGAATTTGGTCATTTAGTAAAATCCTAGTCATGGCCTAAGAATTAGAGCTTGCACTTTCCTATTTCCTACATATACATAATCCTATATATACATAATCTATTTGAGAGTCTACCTCTCTCTGATAGCCCATCTACACTACTCGCGAAGTTGCTTCGACGAAGTACTTGTCGAAGTTGACCGAAGTCCGAAGTATCTTACTACACACTCATGCAACCTCTTCGGGAGCTCAGTCATCGCCCGTCGTTGGAACTTCGCGTTCTTTGACAGGAGCGCAAAAAACCGACAACGATCGCATCGAAAGGCGAGGCGTGATTGCACGAAGCGAAGCAAAGTGCCTGTCTACACTCTCGTATTCGCATAACTTCGGGCAACTTCGCGAGTAGTGTAGAGGAGCTTTAAGATTATGTGTTGAAAATTTAAGTTGTTTTAAATGTTCCCCTATTTATGCTTGAGATCTACGATTAACTAATACAATTCCGTGACGATTTATTGATTGTCGTAATTTTTTTAGAAAGAAATTAAATACTCCGCAACATTTGATGTATTTCAATAGGGATATGATTTATTTGTATAACACAAAACTTTGACTACAGGCTATTGACAACAACTTTACATTACTAGTAAATATGTACGATATAGTTGGGTGGGTTAACGAGAGATATTTAAATTTTGAGAGGAGTGTAAACATATTGATGTTTTCGTTGTAGTTTATGAGACAAGAGACAAGATAGTGTTCCTTTTTAACAATATTTAACCATAACTACCTAAAATGTAGGGTAATAAGTCTATAAAAACAGCATAATCAAGAGATTTAGTTCCATAATAAAGCTAGAATAAATTGAATATTAATCCGAGTCTTTTCACTACGAATAACATACAAACATGCATTCCAAATTCAAAGTGAAACAAAAGACTTCACTACCGGACTTTACTATTAGGAGTTTTATGAAATGTCAAAACACACTCTCTACCAGCAACACACATGCATTGTAATTGTAAATACGATTTCGCATGCGTTACGATTGTTAAGCAAACAATTGTCATACGCCCGTACAAAATGCATGCTTAGAATTCTTTACGCTAGTTATTATTGATTGTATGATTAACCAAAGGACACACGTTCCAATACAATGTTTAACAGAGTAATAAGCTACTTTAATGAGAAGGAAAATATAATCACGCACTTCGAGCTACTGAAGGGAGTAGGACACAACAAAACATCACTAATTCCAAGCAATTGAAGGGAATGGGCCACCCGTCAGGCGAAAAGCCTCAACAAGTGAAGGGAACTGGTTAGCTGGTGAAAAGCTAGCTAGGTTAATCCATATCTAACTTAATATTATAAATGTGAATGTAAGTTTGTTTGTTTATACGCTATTATGCTTAAACTACTCAAATGATCATCGTGAAAGTTTGCATATACGTTGCTACAGAAAAGGAGGGATGTACCCTTCATCTCAAAATAAGTTCTGTTCCCGAGGGATAGAAAAATAGCATTCTCGCGAGCGAAGTCGCGGTTAAAAGCTAATACAAATTTCAATTAAGCAGAATTTTACATTACCCTACCTCTGTAACATACAAGTTAACAAACAAGCAGTCACCGTAACAGACAATTATATTCACGACTAGCAGTTCCCGCGTGGCTTCGCTCGCGTGTCCATATTTCTATATTTAATAACCCTAATTCTTTTTTTCAAATCAAAGTTGCCTAAGTTACTCCTTATAACACCAGCTATCTGCCAGTGAAAGTCCCGTAGAAATCGGTCCACCCGTTCCGGAGTTTAGCAGCAACAAACAGACAGAGAGACAGATGGACAGAAAGACAAAAAAAATTAAAACTGATTTTTAGGCATAGGTATCGTACAAATAACTGTATGAGCTTAAAAAAACTATTATTTTGACATTACAAACAGACACTTCAATTTTATTTATTTGTATTGATCACAAAGGGATTAAGGAAAACATGCAATAAAATGAAATCTAATACACCTAGTACCAACACAATAGCATTAACATCAAATACCTAAAACATCGAAATACAAGTTAGACACGACAAGTACAATGTACCTAACGGTTGGCCGACGACAACACCGTCGGGGTCGCAGGTTCATTTTCCAAGTGCAGTTAAAATTCTAAGTCCGGTAATATCGAGGTATAATACTGAGTAAAGTTATACAGATATTATCTTAAGTATGGGTTTACTATTTGATTAGTTATCTTGATGAAGCTCTCAGAGCTTTTTCACTAGGAATAGAAAGATAGGAATCGTAGATAGAGTCCAGTACCCTGGCGGAACAATGTAAGTACTTTTAGGTAACTTGTGAAGGACCTCTATCTTGTCGATATCAATATCTCATAATTTCCCATTTATCGTCTCAGTTAAGTGATTGTGGCTACCTATGGGCTTCGACTTCCCTACAACACTTTTTTTACGGTATAGGTATAGGGGGCAAACGTGCAGACGGATCACCTTATGGTAAATGACTATCGCCGCCCATGGACACCTGTAATTTAAGAGTCACAAGTGCGTTGCCAGCCTTTAAGGTGGGAGTAGGGGAAGAGGGAAGAGGGGGCGAGGAGGAGAGAGTTTTCATTGAGGCCGTGGTATCACTCCCGTCGATCGTATACGAATCCATATACGTGTCGAAGGTTGGCTCTCCAACTCCAGTTATTGCTTGCTCCAATCCATCCGTTAAACCAGTACATCCTTTTTCTTCCATTGCCTTCCGTTCTAGTCTAAATTTTTCCTTTGAATAAACTTCTATTTGTCCCATCTTTGGTTTCCAAAATGTTGACGACAACAGGCTGGCCCTCTATTACGTGGATAGGATCAAATTATAGCTTGGCAAAATAGGTTTCAAATAAATAATGTGTCTGTTCAATGCTGAATTACTATGTAAAATATTTTATGGTGTATAATTAAATAATGTGGAAGGGCCCATCGGAGTGGAGAGCAGAGGTAGAGCAGCGTAGAGATGGCTCTATAAAATATTAAAAGTTGTAGGAAATTACTGGATGGAAAAAGCTGACGATAGGGATAAATAAATTTTATAATATAATATAAATATATATAATAAATATCAAATATCAAATTATGCAATTAATGAAAATATAAGCAATTTAAATATCAAGTAATGAAATTATTATTATTATTGTTTCTTGATTATGCTGTTTTTTAAAGACTTATTTATTACCCACATTTGAGGGAGTTAAGGTTAAAAATTATAAAAAAAGAAACACTATGGATGAAATATATTATTTTACAATCGTATTATCTAAAATGAAATTGAAATTGTAATTATAGAGTAAAAATAAATGACTTTACGATAATTGAATAATATACTGAATGTGCACACTACTGCCCTAAAATAGATTTCCAATTTTCTCCATCCCATGGTTGCCTGTAAGAGATTGCCGCAGTGCGGTAAGGCCACTAATTGTATAAGCCACCTTACACTGCTTTGTTTTACTCTTTGAATTGTTTCTGGTTTACAATCAAGAGGTTTATTATAATAACTAGGTGCCGCGCCGTTCCGCACGCGCGGAACACGGCGCCACCGTCTCTTACTGATAGGGGATAACATACCCCACAATACAGTGGGTCGCCTGTTGTTTAATAGGCGGCCAAGTCTGCCAGGGCTCACAGGGATTTTCTTGTAAGGGTACACCTGAGGCCTTGGTAATATGGACTGTGATGGAACACCATGAGGTTTTAGTCGGTTCGAGTTCGACATACCACCCTACCGCTTAGCCCAGAAGGGGTGACGATCCGTGGGGGGTTCCACACGTAAAAAAAAAGTGTTTAACCGGTGGTCGAAATTCTATCATAATCATTATTGACAATTTTAGAAAAACATAATATTATGTGAATTTATTTGTGTTTCTAACATGTTGGTTCACTGTTATACAATCGTGAATTGTACATACTCGTACATCTGACTATACTGTTTTATGACACTAGGTATAGCCCCGTCGAAGTTTGGATAAGAAATAGTCTTTATTTTTTTAATCGTAACTAAAACTCAAATATCTACTAATTTCTAAGTGGGAGAGCCCGGAGTGATACCACGGCCTCACAGAAAACCGGCGTGAAGCTACTTCGACGAGAGAGTGAGGTTACGCGAGGCCCTAACCCCCCTCCTCTCCCTTCTCCTACTCCCACCTTAGAGACCGGAAACTACACACTAGTAACTCTTAAGTTGCAGGTGTCCACGGGCGGCGGTAGTCACTTACCACCAGGTGACCCGTCTGCTCGTTTACCCTCTATCAGATTTAAAAAAAATCCACTCAAAACAAGAGGGCGTCCATTTTTTCATGCTTTTGCTAACTACATATTATGTAATACTGAATTAAATTAATCACGTTATTTTGTGCTTTTACGGTAAATCCACTACCGTGGCGAAACGGATGTCATCCATATAATACTAAAGAATATCAGAAAACAAACACAGGAGAATGGTTCTAAACTATTTTGTTTTTATCTATCTAAATACAGATATCAAGACGTTTCAGCACGCGGAAATGCAAGGTGATTGAAGGCATATTAGTGTATTGAAATGGCTGGTCGTGACTGCATGGCGCGGTTTAAATGTTCTCTCGCCAACTATTCCACTGTTAGAGACCTATACAGGGTGTATTTGAAAATAGAACACTTACTTAAATCACTGAAAGTGCATGACTCTAGCATGCAGTTACAATAAACATAAAAAAATAAAACTATCCGTTTACAAGATTTGACCGTTTGAATTTCCAGATATTTTTACTTCGGTTTTTCTTAAAAGCAGGTAGAATGTGTAAAGTTAAAGATTTTAAATCGTACGTATTTTTTATTTTGGAACTATTAATTCATTGAGAAAATACATAAAAACTAAGTTTAAAGTAAGTTTTTATGTATATTCTCAAAAACTGAGCGAATAGTTACACCAAAATACATAACAAGTTCTTTTTTAAAGTAAGTTTTTATGTATTTTTTCAAAAACTGAATGAATGGAACATGGTAGGCTATGCGCCATAATATATTATTTCATTTAGAAATTATAATAAATTTAATGAAAAAGGCTTCAATAGTCACTATTATCAAGTAACTGTAAAACACCAACCAGATCCATTACGTCATTAACCGATAAACAAGCTGACAGCTGTCAGGTGGCATCATAATATTAACTACATATATATTTATACTACTTTATGGAGGACTGTCAGTTTATCGGTTAGTAACGTAATCAAATCCATTTGGCAGATGCAAGTATTTTAGCGGGAAATTTTAAACGTAACTACTTTCTCGATTTTTTTTTGGTAATTTTTTTAAGAGAATATTATTTTTTTTGCATTAACGTTTACGTTCCTTATTATACAGCCCAGGCTACAAAATAAAAGCTGTTCCGAATAAAATTTGTAAACATATTCTACCTCTGATGCGTTTAAAGTCGTCAAGTCGCTTAACCAACAGAATGCGGTTACCGTCAGCGAACTATACATGTAAACCAGCATAATGGATGAACATGTCTTTGTTTGCCAACTTAGATCAAATAAATCAATAATCGGAATTCCTGGTTTTCTCGGGAACTTAGGTTCTTATTTTCTAAAATTGTCTTTTCAAATTTGGAGTCTCATTTCAGTGTCTCTAATTATCTAAAAAAAACAGTTTATTAGATTAGTTATTTCTTAATATACACTTGTCAATTTAAAATACAATTAAATTAATAGCAATAAATCATTAATACTGCAAAACAAAAACACCCACTCATTTATACATCATGTCAAACCCACTGGTTTGTGTCGGGGCATTCAAAGAGCATCGTAAGGCCATAACCTTGTCGATATGTTTCTAAATAAGGGCTAGGCTTAATAGGCCTAGTCTCCCACACGGAAGGACCAAGGCCTGACTCTGAATAGGCCTAAACATAAGCAATTAAAGCCATTTGATGGTGCATGCATGAATATCGAACGGTTTTACAGTCTTGCTGATTACTCTGCCAGTGGATAGATAAACGTTCACGTGAAGAGAATTCTTTGTACCCCTTTTTAAGAAAATTTCGCAAACGTAGTAACGTGAATTTTGGAATATTTACAGATTATATATAGAAAAAGTGCAGAAAGGTAAAATTTATATAAACATATCTAGTATATATTTTGGCCTGTCATGGTACAAAAGTCGTGTCGTGTCGTGGTACAATGACAGGTCAAGTAATATTGGACAATGAAATAAACCATGGTCGAAATTCGACCACCACGCGATCTCTAGTAAATAATTAAAGTCTCTGTACGATTAAATAATATTAGGGTACGTAACGTACGTAAACCATATTTCAACCATTCAAATAATTCGTCGTTGTCATTCATTTAAAAACAAATTAAGTTCGAAATTTAAACTGAAGATGATTTCAAATTGTAATCTGTCAAATAATCTGACAACACACTTACAGTGATGCTACGTAATAATAAGAAAAAAAGTTACGTAATAGGTGCACTGCGATAAGGATCTTCTGTCGCGTATCTGCAATCGGAAGTACCTACAGATATCATAGTGTGTCACTTCAGCGTTGCCAGATACAACCACGATATTTCGCTTTTTACCCTACTTTTTTACCCGACCATGTTGTATTATTTGAAGGCGGATTCTATTTCCTAAAACTCTCGTGTAACGATCACTTTAATATTCCGTATTCTATTCAAGTTAGTTAACTTAGTATTGTATTCCCAAAAAGTAATAAGATTGTATAACTCTTCTTAGGTAACTATAAAATCACATTTTCGCCCCTCTGTCATCTGAAATCTCAAAATCCAAAATCCATTATTATCAAAAAGATCCTTGTCCTACTATAATCCCATTTATTTGCAAACATAATCGTATTGCCAACACTTCCTTTATTTCAATGTGTTTGATTCGAAATATAAATAAACAAAAATATTTTCTTTACAAAACCTTAGCTGTCACTTGGAATTTCCAACCAATATTCTATCACACAAAAAGTCGTAGGTTCATAGATAAGTAATAACGATAGATCAGATAGGCCGAGTATGCACATGTCTCGGGGCGCGACCTGCCCTGTACGGTACTCTAATGGGACGTTGCTCCCGTGCCGGCCAAACACGACGAGTTGGATAGGTGAACTTCTGTACATGTTAAGGAATTTTGACCATAAAGGATTGTACATTATATTTCAGTACTCATTTTTGACATTATTTTCGTTTGGTTTTTGCGATTGCTTTCTAAAAATGCGATCTAACTAACCACATATTTTAGAAATCTTACGCTTAATATTAATGAAGCTTTTCTCTGTAAGTAGTTTTTTTCAGTTTACTCCTTAAGAATAGATTTTCATATAAGGCGCTCGGTATGAAAAAAATATGAAGAGTAAAATTTAGTAATCGGAGGGCAGCGTAACGCTTTGTTGTGCTTTTTGTGTTTTATCGGAGTTTACTCCTTATCCTCGACACATGTAAGTAGATATGGGTATACACCTTTGTGTTATATAATATGTATATATATATATATATATATATATATATATATATATATATATATATATATATATATATACTGTACAGCGTCTACAAATGATGAGAGAGAGAGGGAGAAAGAAAGAGAGAGAGAGAGAGAGAGACTTCAGTAAATTGTAAACTCCAGTCGTCAGTCGGAGCTGATACACACCTTTTTTTTCCAATAAACCTTTAGGTAACGTGTTTGATGATTTCATTTATTTCGTAGACTAACAAGCATCTTTAAAGAACCATCAATCGGAAAGCCAGACGCAGAAACGCACACGGTTTTTTCCCTGGCGAGTTCCTGCTTACCCTGTACATACAGCCTTAGAAACCCTGTGCGTTTTTGCCGCCGCCGATCGTCTGGCAGCCTGGCGAGGGATAACTTTAGGCCATTGAGTGGCAAACGTTTTGTGGGGAGGCAAATCGAAAAATGTACCTACTTGAAATAAAAAGTACATTTATTTTTAATAAGCTTAATACTACGTAAGCATAAAAGACAAGGGGGCAGCTGAACCCCCTCCCCCCCCCCTGGTTACGCACAGGGGTAAAAGGGCTGGCCACTCTTAAGTGACATCACTGGCGATGCAAGTGTTTATAGACATCTGTGACTGCCTACAAGCAGGAAGCTACGACTGCACTTGACTTTGATTGGGACTCAAGAAAAGCAGACATGCTATATACTTACTACGTACATAGTACGTACAATGGGCAGTCTTATCGCTTTTACTGATAACTATGTATATGTCCATTAATAATGTGGTGTGTACAATAACGAATTTTCTATCTATCTACAAACTATACAACTAGGTATATAAAACACATAAGCCAAGAAACTTTTTTTGCATTTCAAGATGTCACTTATCGCGCCGTATTTTGTATTTTATATGAATTCTGTGACGAAACTTACAAAATAAATGATTTTTTCCTTAATTAATAGATTTTGTGTAGTAAGTAGTAAAGCATAAGCATATATGTAATCATATAATTATGTTATGTAGTTATGTCACTGAGCGACATTGTCAAATATGACAAAGCTCATTAAAGAGAAAAAAAATAATGATTTTTTCGTAATGAATGTGTCTTTGTCTTCATTTCAATAAGTGACAGATATGTTAAATTTTGTAAATTTGAACGTGACGTCGGCGACGTGACGGTAGACTCTGTAAGGGTATCTAGTGTAGTGGCACAGCTGAATATTTTAGTAAGGATATCAAAATAGAATTGGACCCACATCGAAGTGTCGGTTTGTTTTTAAACGAATAGATACCATTGATTGGGCAATAAATTATTGTACCTATTTGGTTGTTAATTATCTAAGCAGTAACCACAGTATTGATTACTATGTATATAAAACGTATCAAATAACTTTAAATGACTTAACAATTTACAAATTTAAATATGCATAAATATAACATAACATAGTTGTAAATAAAATCAATCAATTGAACAATATAATTAATATGACCTTATACGAACAAACATTTGAATGTTCAGGCACTTGATCTAAATATTAATATCATTTCCTGATGATCGAAGATACGATTTCAATCAAATTAAAGCAATAAAAAAGTACCTTTTCAAGAACATCGGATCGGATTTTTTGCATGAGGTTGGTAATATTTTATACGTGTTGGCGGCGCTTTTAAAGTTTTAAATCTCAAGGACATTTCTAGGAACTAAAAACGTAATTGCTCATGTTGTGTTAATAAAATTTGATATATCTGAATTTAAATTATTTTCGTACAAATTACACAGCGCTTTATTGACCTTAACTAAGCATAACTACGGTACGGTTTCATCCGCGTAAGTCCCGATGCCGTGGGAATATCGGGTTAAAGAGTAGCCTATGTGTTAATACAGGTCCAGCTATCTACATACCAAGTTTCATCGCAATTGGTTCAGTAGTTTTTGAGTGAAAGAGGAACAAATATCCATACATCCTCAAGAACTTTCACGTTGATAATATTAGGAACCTAGGATACTGCCAGCCGACCCCAGCAGTTTCACCTGCGTTTATGGCCTCTGCTCCGCTTCTAAGGGTCATAGCGTAATGTTACATGTTCAATGAATACTCAATACAATACAAAAAAAAAAAATCTGACGGATAGCGCGCTTCAGCAAATAAACTAAAATAGATTGGTATAGATTTCTTTGTAATAATCGTCTAATCTTAGGAATCAGAGTTTTGTTTGATGATCTGTTTACACCTTGTTAAATAGTGTTTACCTACCTAAATTGTTACTCTAACGTCTATAAAGGTCATCACATACTATAACGGCACTGCAACAGCTCAGCGGCCGCCTGAAACTGAGGCTACAGCTAGCCGCCAGCGTGCTTTACCACGCGCCGCCCGCGAGGTGCAAGCTCGCAGTCCGCGCGCCGCCCGCGATGTGCTGTCACCGCGAACACGCATTAGTGATTGAACGCGCTTAGAACTCGTTCGTGTTCATGTGCAACATGACATGACACTAAGTTTTTTCGCTTGTGGCTCGCACTCGGCGCACTGCCACTGTAAGCGCGTTGAGTTGTATGGTTGCAGCAAGCGCGCTTACTCTCCGCCGTTGGCTTTTGCACATTAATATTATGAAATATATTATACGGTCACGTTTTAATGCTCAGATTCGAATGACAAATTAATTACTGGGTTGAGCCGTGCCGTTACCGTGACGGTACAGCGTGTGATGACCTTTAGTTATCAAATTACCGAACAAACAAGAACTTGACCCTAATACTAATCGAAGTGGAAACAGACCTTAGAAATTACACTGACTCAAAATTTTACTCACTGTTTCTCAGATAGATGCACAATCAGGTATACAGAAGTTTTTTTAATACCAAAAATATTTATTAAACCATTTTATATTTACGGATTATAAAACTATTATAACATCAGCCATGCATTACGATACTGAAATATGATAACATTTTTCTGAGGCAAGTTGTAATCGTACGTAATGATTACAAAAGTGCCTCACTACTTGATTTATTAAAGTCATTTCATTTGTAAGGTGACTTTATTCTGCAGCTTAATCAATGCATGCACGCAATAAGAACAATGGAATAATGGTTTATGATTTAAGTGATCGAAAAGTGCCCGAAGTTTTGTGACGTAATAAATGATCGTCATAGTACTAGGAGAGCATGATTGTCTGGCATTAGGTAACTCGGTAGCTAATGAGGTAACTGTAGTTTTTAAAGCTTTACGTATCGTGGGCGGCGTATTGATTACTCTTCTTAGGGTAAAGTTGAGTGAGTTCACATCTGTAGTTCAGTGCAAATTCTCGATTGTATATAATTTGCTATAATTCTTATATTTTTATTTAGAATCATACTACTTCAGATTCAGTTCAAACCAGCGAAAAAAAAACTGAAAAACAGGTTATAAAAAAACAGTCGTATCAAAGCCTATTCTTTTTACAGTGGATAAATAAATAATACCTAGATTCTAAAAGGAATCAGTGTAAAAACATAAACAATTAAAAAAGTAACACCTAGAATGTAACACCTACACAAAGTACAAAAATGAGACTCACCATCGTAAGAATCCGGAATGTACAGCGGCTTTCCGACCAGCTTGCCCTTCTTTCCAGACAACGGCACCGCCTCCACTCTCCTGTGCGCCTCCAGTACCCTGTACAGAAGCACTGGCCTATCCTCCCCCTCAAACTTAACCACTCGCGGTAAAGAGAACTTATCCACAAAATCTTTTAATGTCATCACTTCACTACCATCGTCTTCCGGTTCCACAGAACCATTTCTTCTCCCTAGCAGAAAATTGTCCGCCCATTCTGGCGCGTTTGGTCTCCGCTCTAGATAATCTGGTCGTCTTTCACTGCTTCTTGGCTTGTACCTTGGAGGCCTGTCCCTCCTTACTAAAGCTTCATTAGCTTCAGCCAACCACCTTGTGACTAGCCTTTCCCTTTCTACGTCTAAGTAGCGGGGTTTGGAAGCATCGCAGGCGAACCTGGCGGCGTCGAAGCAGTACTGGGGCGGGGGTGGACGGATCCGAGGAGGGAAGAAACGGGGTGGGACGTAAGGTGGGTGTGGGGCATAGGCCGGCGGCGTCCTCGGCCCGGAGCCCTCGACTGACGCCGTTCGATACATTCTGTCAGGCCATTGATATTGCTCCCTCCACCTGCAACAAAAAAAAAGATGGTGAGTTTTAGCGAACCATAATGAAGGCATTAAGCCCCGAAGCAAAAAGAGGGGTGTTATAAGTTTGACATGTCTGTGTGTCTGTCTGTGGCATCCTAGCTCCAAAACGAATGGACCGATTGAAGTGTTTTTTTTTTGTTTGAAAGGAGACTTGATCGAGACTGTTCTTAGATATAATTAAAAGCAATCTGTATAGCTGTTCGAAGATCATCAGCTCATTTCTAATCGTTGAAGAGATTTTTGAATCGGGGGTGTTTTATATTTTAAATTTATGATTATTCAATAAAAATCAATACTTTTGTCAATATGAATGAAAAACAACAACCAATTATTTTCATACATATAAAACGTATACAGGGCGTTTAAACAATAAAAAGGGATAGGGGTAAACCAGGCTCCCACTCAAAACAGCACTTCTAGGTTATGCACTTACATAAGTTGTATCGAGCGTGGCGAGATGATCCGGTCTTTTGTATTGAAGGGCCCATCTCATTCCGTTAATATTTTCGTAGGAGTAAAATTTGTGTGTACAAAATTTGCTATTATTAGCACCAACAAGATCCCTAGTTTCCAAGACTTCTGGGATATGTAGTAGTAGTAGATGCACGTTGACATACTACACGGTGAGAAAGCCACTTAACGCAAAAGGAAATACACCAACATTGTGTTATATCACCTTTATAGGTAATAGTAAAGCGGCGGTAGCGTAATGGCTAAGGCGTCAGACTTGCGATCAAATGGTTGCGGGTTTGAACCCCACCCAGTGCACTACCGACGTGAACCCACTCCTAACACAAGTGTTAAGCTTAGCTGGAGGGGTTAACAAAAACATTAGTAATGTGTGACCCATATTACCAGTAATCTGACTGGCCTGTTGGTCTAGTGGTTAGTGACCCTGAGTGCTATGCCATAGGTCGTGGGTTCGATTCCCACCCCAGTCTGGGTGTTTTTTGTGGCCGTTGTTTGTATGTTTGTAAAGTCCCCCGCGACACAGGAGTAATTCCTAATGCGGGAGTTGTCTTTTTAAAAAAACAACTTTAAAAAAAAACAGTCGTAGGACTGCACGTCAGAACTGAAAACACACATATATCTGTATCTGTTTCTACATGTATCTGAGCGTGACGGTCACGCGAGTTCAGTGGTTTTTCCCCATACCAAAAGTGCCCAATGGGTTTAAAGAAGTTTTCACTTCAAAAAAGTATAGTTTTCTATACCTACTATGTCCGAGAGTGATCTTCGTAGGAAGAACGAGTATATTAACACAATTTACCCGTGATTATAGTCACTGCTCCGATGTTAATAAAGACTCGTACTATTATGTGAAAAGAGAATTCTTTGTACTCATTTTGAAGAAAATTTCACGAACTGAGGAACATAAAATTTGGAAGAAGTGCAGAAAACTAAAAAAAAAATTGTTGTTAAAAATAACAAAATACGTGATAACGGCAACCTGTCATTGCTTGGAAATGTACACAACCACAGTTCAAATTATACTGGCTATTGAAATAAATCAAAAAAAAAAAAACAAAATTCAACCACCAGGCGATTTCTAGTAATTTTAAATAGCTTATAACCTTTCCCAAGACTTGGGAAAGAAATAAATGGGACTCCTCCTACTCCTGGGAAAACCTCTAACCTTTATTATATTAGTATACCTCTGTTCATTAATTTGCTAAATCCAGAAGTAACTAAGACTTAAACGAAAATTGCTAAACAACTTTTTTTTTATCCAATCAAGCCAACGGTATGACACAACCCGACTATAAACAACCAATTACTCACTAAATACTTTCCTACAGCCCACAGTAGCCATCATTAGTAACGCAACAGTCTATAGATCTAACGAACCGCTCATATTAGCTAATACCTACAAATATTTGAACTTAGACCCGATACTAACGAATATATTTATTACATAAGTATTAATAGCCAGGTTGATTACGTCATCAGACTTGCTTGCTACTTGGATTATTAGAGAGGAATGAGACCAGATATCCTTTGGGCAATCATTGCGTGATTTACAATTTTGTGATGTCATAGGAAATGTACTTATTTTTTTTCTCACGTTACGTTAGTAGGTGTACCGGAAAGTAGTTAAGCCTTCGTCAGTTAGATGGACCATATACCTAAAGAATGTAGCTGGGATGCATTGACCAGAAATGTGAAATACAGGATGCTATGGTGCATTAATATTAACTGATTCGAAGAATGTATAAATTAACTTTGACTGGCCTGTTGGTCTAGTGGTTAGTGACCCTGACTGCTAAGCCAGAGGTCGAGGGTTCGATTCCCACCCAGGACAAAATAATTGTGTGATGAGCACGATCATTTGTTCTGTCTAATTTATCTATAATATGTATGTATTTAGTAATATATAAGTATGTTTATCAGCAGTCTGGTTACCATAGTACAGGCTCTGCCTAGTTTGGGATCAGACGGCCGTGTGTGAGATGTGTGGAGTTATTATTATTATATCTTAAGCGAACGTACAAAATTTAATAAAATAGAAAATATGACAAACTAGGTATTTAGTTAACAGGATGTCTACAAAGCTTATCTTCGTGTATAATTGTCTAACCATGCCCTAACTACCCTTTGTAACAAGATAAGCAAAGGTCAAAATTGCATGACCACGACATTCGCATACAACTTTTCTATCTCGAACGACACAACAATGTGTGAACAAAACACTCCTTAACTAAGTCTATTCCCGCAGTTTTTCTTCTTACCCAACAATTTTATTATAGTTTTAATTATTGCAAAATATCCTCTGTAGTGGCCAAACGTACAATTTTCTCGGAAATCTCCATATAAAGGTGTTTCCCATCGGTAACTAGGCAGGACAAACGTATATAAATGATGTTCACACGATGATAGCCGTCGACTGTCTAGAAGGCAATATTGTGTATGCGAAGTCTAAGATACTATTAACCACAGAGAGGTTTTTATATTTAAAATGAAATTCTAGAAATCTAAATTTACGCCTTAAACATATCTATATGTTTAAGACGTAAAATGCACCAAGGCAGAGCAATCACAGTCATAATATCGAGGGGTGAAAGGCTATTTGGATTAAGCGACATTTTTGCAACTTTAAAGGAGAGCAATTTAAAGTTTACAATTTTGGAAAAAAAATCATAACAAAAAAACTTCTTTAGTTATTTGAATTTTGTAAATTTTATTGAAATTCAATTAAAAAGATCGAGTAGTTTATTCTAATACCAAATAAAATGGACCTTTAATTACAAAGATAAATGTCACTTAATACAAATTGCTTTAAGCTCTTATTTTTCAGAGTATGGAAAAAAGATTGAAGTGACTTCATAACTTCAATTGGCTAAAGGATGAAAAAATTAAGCGACGCTGCAGGATATTTTCAGAGTAAGCCAAAAAACATCAAGTGACATAGCCCAAAATTAATAGTAGTAAGCTATTTATCTGAACTGCCAGTTTAGATTATAATGACTGGCAGGCTAATTTACTTATGTGACATATATTAATGAAAATGTTACGTTTGATGTAACATTTTTTACGTCTAATACTATCAATGGCTATTAAAACAACCTGAATATAGCAATCACCAAAAATCTTATGTGCTTATATTGAATAAATAAAGAAATACACACAATAGTTAAAGTATTTATTTAGAATACCTACCTAATAAGTAAGTAGATCAGCCTCAATATGGTAACATCAATTATTTATTAACTTTTCAGTCTTAATCAACAATAGTCTGAATGTAAGATAATTAACTATAATTATAATAATAATTATCATAATAATAGTCAAGTAAAATATGAGGACCAAAATGTTTTAACGACTAATCAAAATATCGGAAATAAAACGACTACTTGGTTTAAGTAGCATTCTGCGTAGAAAATAGATGCAGCTGAAATCGGTTAAGCGACGCTCCATGTCGTATTTGGATGACGGACAGATTGGTTTATGTGACATCATACCGTATAATTGGTGGAAATCAAAATGATTTATGTTACGTCTTTATAAAAATTTGAAACAGGAAAAATGCTTTAACTCTTATTGAATTATTTATCTGAGAAATGCTAAATGGTTTATGTCTCGTTTCTTAATATCATTGTATGGTTCAAGTACATTATTAAAAAAAATGGAAAATGAATGTCGGATAATACACTGCCACTTTGGAAACAACCCAAAACTAGTATTATTTCAAACGCCAAAAAAGTGCTCTGATTTTAATGAATCCGGCATCATTCGACGGGGAAAAATTCGCTGATTCCGAACATGTATATAACTCAATATTACCTTAGATGTCGCTTAAACCAAATAGCCTTTCACCCATCGATATGTAAAATCAAGCCCGCCTCACTCAGTAAGATACACACGGGCGTCTGGTGTAACGTTCACAACTTGTCCACAAACCAGATTAATGATAGCCAGAACGTGGCGCGAGGAGTAACAATGTACATATAGTTTAAACAATGTAGAATGTAGCGTAATGGCTAAGGCGTCGGACTTGCGCTCAAGTGATTGCGGGTTTGAACCCCACCCAGTGTACTGCCAGTGCTTTATGTTTTTTAAAAAGACAACTCATAGGCTTCATAAATATTCAAACAACGGATACAAAAAACACCTAAACTCGGGATAACTATTTGTAGATCACAAAAACTTTTGTCCCGTGTGGGATTTCAACCCACAACACTCGGCGCGGCGTACTAGCGAGGTGACCACTTAAATCATTGCGCCATCCGTGTATTCAACCTAAGTGTGTGACCTACGTTTCTATATTATAGTATTTTTATATCTTAAAAAAAATAACGGTCCTAAAAATTACTGCCTTAAGAATGTTTTTATATGGCTCGAGGTAGCAGACAAGTCCCACCTGATGTTTTTCTATAACATAAACAGCGCCATTACGCAAGCTTTTTTAAGTGTTATGAATTATGATTGAATGTGACCCAGACGTCACGTTGACTGATATAATTATTTCAATATTCTATCTTCTTTAATTTATTATTACATGAAGGAAATCCAAAATAGTGAAAATATCATTGTAATTTGTATGGTCCATCGTTGTACGATCACTGATGCAAAAGACAACGACAACACCAACGATGCTATTAATTCCTTCAAAAGTATACGCACGGTAATCCACTGTCCAGGTTCTGTAATGCCGTCTTTATGGCTTCAATTCTTTTGTTAGATAAACAGTAATATTTTCGTGAAGGCTCATTTATTGTTGATACTTTCACATTTTTATTGCTAAATAAAAATTTCACAGCCCCATACTTTTGTACTCTAAGATCTGTTGTAAAGGAAATTGGTGTAGTTCTGATGGAATTATTTCTTGTATTCTGTGGGAATGATTTTTGATTGGTTTAGATTTTGAGTTGTAATCTCGAATCTTTTGAGGTTTTCCATGTACTCGTTTGTACTCAAGGAAAATATTTTTAAATACATACATAAGTCAGTAGTTTCGTCATTAAGGTAGTTCAGTGATAAAATAAATTAAATACTTTATTTATATTTATAAATATGCAATCAATATTATTAAAGTTAATATTTATTTCATATTTATACCACAATTACATTTGGATAGATCTTTTAAAATATTTATTTCAGAACAACAGACAAGACTAACTTCACATCATATTTTTTTAAATCCGTTTCAATTTTACACTTCACAAATAGAAATATAAAGTAATATTCGTCTGATGCAGTGTACAGTGGTGAGATTGTCCGATACCGCTAGCTGAAAACAATGATGAATATTATATTGACCTGGAGCTCTTCGAGCTCTTTACACTTTTCTATTTAAAGCTACGTACTTTACATGAATGTTAAAAAAATAAAAAAGACAGATTTTTAATGAAAAAGCATGCACCTGATTAATTTTTGGTCGAAAATGCAATTTCACCCAACCGAGACCGAATATCACAGCTTAACAGTCGTGTAGATGTCATTAAGATCTAAAAAGTGCCAAAGTCGCAGTTCAAAGTTAACATATTGATGATAACATATAAAGGTAATGTGCACTATGTCAGAGCTTAGACTTACTATTTTTTTCTGGCCTATAAGAGTCACGTAGTATTAAGATGAGATTAGTTTCAAAAGAAATCATAATGAGCAGATAAGCATATAAATGTTATATTGAAGTTTGTATATTTGATGCACTCATCTTGAGAACGTATCTCATAATCCAATTAGATTATTTTTATACTATATACTATATATTTATACCGTCAAAAATTTCCTAATTCTGGAGTTATACTCCAGAATTAGGAAATTTCAGTTTATTACCACAGTTTTTTTTCTCAAGACAAACGGTTCCAGTTCGTTGCCGATCCTGGTTACGGGTTAGCTGAACGGTGATGAGAGATATGAGAAGCCTTGAGTGGAAATGGAACTACAGAATGCAGTTAATTTTAAAATCGTTTATTATTTAATAGCGAATCAAAATAGTGACGCTTATACGAGTATGACAGGATATCAGCAGGGCTTAATGCAACAGGATTATGCCAGTCAGGATAAAAGGACTAGTCACAAGACCTACCGAGACCCTGATTACAAGACCAGTTTTCATATGTGCAAGTGAAAACTGGAATGTTTAGATCAGGAACGCTAACACAAGTGCTTTTCTTTTTTAAATGACGCAACATACACTTTGAGGCGAAATTTTCTGTATATCGACCAGATACTTGTGTGTTTAAAAAATGACTAAGCTTATCACCTAGACATCAATCTAGATTTTTTAACACTCACTCCCATAATAATTTTTCAACAAAAACTACACCTCAAATCTCAATCAAACGCTTCTATTAAAAGCAAATTCTATTAAATGCAAACATTAAAAAAATAAGTCGATGTCCCCACTAATCAAAATGCGATGAACATTGTCCAAACACCTGCTCGCACGATAATCAACTTCCCTAACAGTAAAATAAGAATTTTAATAACATGCTGATAAGGTTTAATATTCCTGGCTGCACAGTAGTATGACAAGTCAGGTTTATGAATAAAACCAATTTACAAATACGGCTGTCATATTCAGTTTCACTCGAATATTCGACCATAACCCTTTATAATAATGAATTAATAAGTAGTTCAACTGGTTTTTCAACTGCAAAAACAACTTGGCTCTTTTGTATCGTCAGTTTTTTTATCGATTGGTCTATTTTTTTTAATAAATCCTGATGTAACAATAGAGGTTTTGTGCTGTATAAAAGTAATTAATTTTAAATCAGATATGACTGGAAGTTATTTAACTCGAATTGAAGGGATTACTGTCGTTGATGTCGTATTTAGATTTATGAAGTCTTCATAGAATTTGTTTTCGAAGTTATATTAAAGAGGCATTTACAATTTTTTTCTGTTTTGGCTGAAAATATTAATAGGTTGTTAAAGATTTAATGATACGAATTCTATTATTTTTTAAATAAAAGATTCCATTAAGAAAGATATTCATTTGTTTGTTGAAGGTTTCCGTTTACTCAATCATCCAGGTTTATAGGAAAACGCTCCGAACCTTTTTCATACTATGGTAATTTGGTTTGCTGTTGTTGTGCGTTTCTAAACCATATGTATTGTGCGTATGGATCGTACATCATTTAAACTTCAAGTAATATTTGGCATATAAAATATGTGAATGCACTCAAAATAATGTGCGTTCTTATTTGTAGGTACAGATGCATGTTTACGGATGAAAAAAAAACAGTCAGTCGTAGGACTGCATGTCAGAAGTGAAAACATAACTTCACAATGTATTTACATATACATACACACACATCTGTATATATATAATTAGGTTAAAAATAAAAAGTAGTTAATAACATATCTAAATGTAAACATAGGGTACACTGGAAGTTCTGCGCTCCTGGCCGCTCATAAATATTTGAAATTCGAATATTATATTTTAAAAATAAGAACTTTTCGACACAGATCCGTCTTACGAATATTCGATCAGGGTCACGTGTCCTGACGCGAGTTTAGCATTTTTTACCCATCCCAAAAAGTGCACAACGCCGCTAAAGAAGTTTTCACTTCAAAAATAATAAGACACAAGCACTCATGTTTCTGGCTAATCTTGTCTAATCCTATATCTGCCAATCAGACTGCTAGATAATTTTTTAACAAGGGTCCTTCCATGAAGAACTAGCATTTTTGGAAAGTTGCAATCGCTAAAAATCATTAGTTTTCCACAGGCTACGATGGTCACCTGCCTAACGAGGAAATATTTAGTTGTTATCTTTAATTACATAATTGCCTAGATGTTGTAAGTTTGACAATTTAACAGTCAACTTTTTTCTTCAGTTAAGTCGAGCGCGTAAATTTATCAGTGTTCCACGTTATAACATTAAACTCATTTAACCATGACTTCATCACTCATCTAACAGTATTAATTATATGATTCTTTACATTTAATTAAATTGCAGTTTTTTCAGAATATGTACTAACCAGAATTATATTCCCTTCTATTCAACTCTTGCCTTGTCAGTGCTTAGAAAAAATACCTCAAGGCCTGTAACGTTTTTAGACGTTCAAATAATACGACAAATAAGTAATCGATTAACCTTTGATTACATATTATTATACCGATTACATATACGATATCTTTGTAGAATAGAAATATACTGTACCTCTGTATTATTTACAATATACCGCTAAAAGTAATGGATTCCTCCATGTGACATGTACCTACTTTTATTCCCTAAGAAAATGTATTTATTAACAGCTGAATATTAATAGAAATAAATGATTTATTACCACCATACGGTACGGTACAGTACACCATACACCACATATTACATCAATAAACAAAGGCAGTCTTCAATTAAAATATTAATTTCTAACGTTTCTCTCCCCTCCAAAGGATAATCTTCGCAATGTGGGTGGCTATGCGATATTCTAATTACATAAAAATGTAACTGAACACTAAGTTTAATCATCACTACATATTATAAAACAAAGTCCCCCGCCGCGTCTGTCTGTGTGTTCGCGATAAACTAAAAAACTACTGAACGGATTTTCATGCGGTTTTTACCAATAGACAGAGTGATTTATGAGGAAGGTTTAGGTGTATAATTTGTTACCGTTTTGTGTAAATTGGTTAAAATATGATGATGATTGTTAAAGATGTCTCTATTACCCATGCGAAGCCGGAGCGGGTTTGCTAGTTATGTATAAAAAGCCCTGTCTCACTTTCCTGTCGGTGGCACTAAATTATCAATCGGGTATGTTAGCAACAATCACACCACTATTGATATAAACAATCAATTTCACCAAATAACAGTAACTATTATGTTGTTTGTACCTCAATCAGCACTCAAGTGGTCGTCATCAATTTATAATGCATGCCTAACCTTTTATCACCCCACCATTGTCAGGCCGGCCAATGGCGTTGCGTTATCGGTATAACTAGTTATAATAATGTCTATTAACTCTTTTTTATTAAACAGTGAACTGTTTTATCATCTATTATAGTTTGTCCCTATTTTTAATAAAATAAATACCAGTTTTTGGTGTGGCGAGAACAAGTCATCTAGTGTCCTACACTATTTTTTTTATTTATTTATAAAAACATAAGTGGGAGATATAAGTGGGAGAGCCATGCTTCGGTACGTATGGGCCGGCTCGACCGGAGTGATACCACGGCCTCACGGTAAACCGGCCTCGTAGCAACGGTTTCGTTGTGTTTCGCCGAGTGAGCGAGGTTGCTGGAGGCCCTAACGCTACCCTCTCTTCCCTTCTTCCCTCCTTCCCCCCTGACCCCTTCTCCCCTCCCTTCTCCTACTCCTATCTTAAAGGTTGGCAACCCACTTGTGCCTCTTGAGTTGCAAGTGCCCATGGGCGGCGGTAGTCACTTACCATCAGGTGACCTGTGTGCTCGTTTGCCACCTATCCCATAAAAAAAAAGTGTCGCCCTCGTCATCATTAATATCTCAGGCATAAGACTTCTGAATTTAGCCCTCGAAGACTTCCACTTCTTCCACCATCTCAGTCCAAACGCTCCGTGATTTTGAGATATCAGATAAATAGTAGCTATTGAAGCAGACATGATGTGTCATAGAGACGTAAGAGTGACAAAAAAATTAAATATGGAAAGCTAAGAGTGTGGTAGTAATCAATTTTTTTTTTGGGTAGTTTTTCTTAGACTTTTGACAGTAGTCTGACAATCTGAACGCAGCTAGAATATATTGGATGCTTGATACGGAAAACCGGAGGAAGTTGTAGAGTTGAGAGAGTATTGTGGAAAAGTCTACGTTAAGTAGACGTAAGTTAATAAAATAAAAAACATCGTTCTATATGTTGGTAGTGCAAGCCCTAACCCAATTCAAAGGGCTTGTCGTTCTTAGAAATATATATTAGAAAATCTAGCGGGCCCCTCTTTTGTGTATCCAGGTTTAATTTATTCCCGGTCTCGCAATAATGGCCGGGATATTACCTTAAATCATTAATTTCCCTCTGGCCCCAGACGTAAATCCAAAAGATATATCGTCTGTGTAATGCACGAAGTTGTAAATCAAAAATGATTTACAAGAATACTTTAATAACCGTTAAGTATTCGTTTAAGATAATTAAATTATTAATTCTTGTATTCTATTAAGGGCTCATTCACAAATATTTCTGATTTGATATAAAATATGTAAAATAATAATTGACTTTATCACGATACAAAATAATTATTTATTATTAGATGTAGGTAAATAGGTTTTTTATTTACCTATGTACGAAGTGTAAAACTTTAATAGCCACATCTTATGATTGCGTTGAATTAGAATCTTGATTTTTTAAAGGTTCGAGAGACCGTAGAAATAATTATTTGATGGTAATTTCAACTTCAACTGCATTCTTTAGAAAAAGAGTCTTGACACACAGACAACAAAGTGATCCTATAAGGGTTTCATTTTTTCTTTGGAGATACGAAACCCTAAAAATGCCAAAACTAATTAAAATCATCGTTAACTGCAGTGATATAATTGCCAATTTCATGAACAGTAATCCTCTTTTAAGCTGTCATGGTCCAGAATTGTGTGGTAAAAATAATTATGTTGAATTTAAATTTTAGACACATAAAAACACGTAGCGAGTTGTAAATATATTAAATCTATAAATTGAACAAATGTACTTTAATGAACATTAGTTTTCTATATAATATCTTAAAATTAACAGTTATAATTTTGACTACTGGATACATTAGCTATAGATCAAAATACAAAAACCATAATAGTCATAGTTTTAACCATTAGGTGTCACATTTAACCATTAGTTAGAGTTTACCAGGGTTTAAAAAAAAAGTGTATGTGTACTTATGTACGCACGTAAGAAGTTATACTTCTTTGGCGCTAGTTAAATAAAGTTTATTTAAATATCAATGTATATACCGTCAACTAACCTCAAATTCTACAAACGTACTCAAAGTTATACACCCTGAAGTTAGCTAGTCAACATTTTAGTTTTTCAAAACTAGCTAACTTCAGGGTGGCGGTTTTTTGTGACGGTGTAAAAATTTACTCTCATCATTTTTCCCTAACGCGGCAAAATAAGTATAACTTCAAAAACAGGCGCTTTTGGGATCTTACTCGTGTCTTGCCGATCCCTTCCTCTCCCCACGGTTCCCGCCATCCATTCAAATTTCGATCTCTTCTTTAAAGTCAGTTAATGAAATAAAAACTGTATCGTATAAGCGTCCAGTCACTCAGTCTGCGACTTCACCACAATCTAAATTGAATTAGACCAAAATAAAAACAGTCGAGCTATGTGAACGAACTTCAACATTAATAGTATGCCCAAATTGGGAAGCTTGTTCGTAGAGAATTTGCTCGGGCCACGACCACGTAGCTACGTCACGACTTTGGATAGACACTTTTAGCGACCGAGAAATATCTTAGGCGCCCATTACACGGTTGGTTTTGCTGTCAGATTTGCCACAATCAAATCGGTGATTGACTAATAATCCTATCGCCTAATGCAGTGATTGACGGTTGCATGATGAGATTGCAATGTCGGTATTATTTCATCAATCACCAACGAACATCCGTCAATCGTGACTTTTGGTAATGATTGACGTTTGACGATTTGACGCCTTAGAGGACAAACTTCGATACGAATTTTGTAAACATGAAGTGATATTTGTGCGGATAATGATGAACGATTCCGGCTGGATGATGTTTATTTAGTCTTGCAACATGTTGCGAAAACGTTTTAGTCAAGTAATGTGCCTTAGAGAAAAGGATATCAGAAGGTGTACAGAGTTTGGTCTAGAAAGGTTTATACGCATTCGAAAATAATACTAACCGAGCGAGCGAAGCGGACAAGTGACACAATTTACGTTTAGCATTAAATAATAATAATAATAACTGGACACATCTCACACACGGATCCGTCTGATCCCAAACTAGGCAGAGCCTGTACTATGGTAGCCAGACTTCTGATAAACATAGTTATATATTTTTAAATACATACGTATTATAGATAAATTACACCCAGACACAGCACAAATTATCGTGCTCACCACACAATTATTTGTCCTGGGTGGGAATCGAACCCACGACCTCTGGCTTAGCAATCAGGGTCACTAACCACTAGACCAACAGGCCAGTCCATTAAGCATTATAATAGTGTAGGCAATATCTAATTGTTTAAAGATTCACTAATAAACAGATGTACCTTTATGCTTTATGTACTAGTGTAGTAAAAATACGATTATTAAACTATTTAGAACTGTCAATTATCCGACACGGATGTACATAATATAGCCTAATAATATCATCTAATAAAAAACCCGTTTTGATTCATGCGCTCCTAGTAACAAAAAAGCAAAGACATTTGATTGACACTTTAATAGAAACAAAAAGCGTATTACATAAATAGAACAAAGAGTTCAAGTACCTTTTGATGTCATCGTAAACCTTCCATATTTAAAAAGAACACGTGTGATGGTAAAAGTCCTGCTACATAAACAATGGCCCACTAATATAATGAATATTATCCTTTTATATGTGGGAACTAGATGCGTCTACGCATTCTGAGGAAGCATTATATGGACGACACCTGGGGTTTTGTAGATCCAATTATTATGCTGATGAGTGTCAATAATAGGCTTGGTTGGGCCTGCCATCACTTAAATTGCCGACGCCGGACAAAAACTTAAAAACATCCGGACACGTAGGTGAAATCGAGATTCTTTCTCGGATACCTTAAAAAAAACGCCGATTTCATTTAAATTTTTATTAGCTTGTTAACGATTCATCTAACAATTATAATTGTCCCTTGGCACAGAGTGTCCAAGTTTTACCCGGACAATTTTTTAAAACCCCGCCCGGACGCTCCCCGGACGCCCTCTAAACTAGGACAAATCCGGGGAAACCCGGACGGATGGCAGCCCTAGGCTTAGTTAATACTATCCGGTCATATACAGAAGAATAGTTTTATTGTATGGTTTTTACTTTCGGGCTCTACTAGGAGACATGGTGTCATCGGACTTATCCATAAATTGTTTATAACATTACGGACTTACAATGGGTACAAGAATTACTTTCATTAGTCTACAACGGTATTCGTTTTGTCCCCATTTGAGAAAAATACTAGATTTAAAGTCAAATATCAATTCGATAGGTCTTGATAACTGATTATCTTTGAAAAGTGATCAAAACAAAATATCGATTGGCTTGGTTGCAAAAGTAAGATTTGGTTATACTTATACCCGAAACGCGCCATAAAAATAACTTACTAAAGTATCATGTCAATAAATAACCAAACGTTATGTGACAAGCATCCCAATCGTTTAATTTTTGACACATTCAGAAACGAAAAAGGCCTTTTATAAAAATAATATACAACTGAGTCACAACACCCAAACATAAATATGTAGAAGATGAGAAGGTTACGCACTTGAGTCACGTTGTCATCGCGGTTAACTTGCTTATCGTCTTCAAATCATTTGATAAGCAATCAGTGTAGAGCCTGTTGTTTTTATTAAATTTGATAATCAAGCAATAATAATAATAGGAATTAATTATTATATTAATTAATTCTAGTATCTTGTCCCGTTATAAAATTAGCAGGCAAAATATCCGTGGCTGGCGTGAATTTGTTGACATGTCTAAAATTACTATTTTTCAGGGTGGCCATTTTTAAGTTTTGAGGTTATATGTATATGTTGAGATTTCAAGTAACGATTATTTTTTTGGGTGACCGAGTGTAAGTTGATGTAAGAAAATATCAATGTTCATTCACAAAATCATGTGAATCGTTAATTTGACATGAGGTTTTGTCAAGTTAGACACGTTAAAATGCGAAATGTCAAATGTTTCCAATGTCGATTTCTCCAAAATTTATGTATATTTGAAACTGTAAATTTTTTTCATTTGAATTCCTAATGCGTAGGAGGTATTACGCCAAAAAAAAAAAAACATGCAAGTCGACATGTCAATGTGTTCACGCCAGCCACGGATATTATGTCTAAAGATTAGTAAAGATACTAAGTCAAAAATAATTAGGTAGGCACTTTCGAAGTGTCACTCTAATCATTAGAGTGACACTTCGGAAGCCTTGTATACTAAGGTACCAGACCACAAATGTTACAGAGTACAACTAACTCTACTCTACACAAGCTAAACTTCACCCTCTATTATACATATAATAACATTAATAACTCGTCACATCTTGTCGCTCGTTTTGAAGAGACAATTTTTATCAAGTTGTTATTAAATATATAGAATAGAATAGAATAATCTTAATTGTATCTACCAACGTCATATTGCTTAAAAAAATAGACAAAGTGAATATGTACAATAGGCGGCCTTATCGCTAAGAGCGATCTCTTACAGACAACCTTTGGATGGACCTAATCCAACAAATAACACGCCTAAAATTGGCATTGAATACTTTTTGTTCGCTAAAGTTTTTCATATTTAATACACACGAACATTTTTTGTAAACAATACACCCCTGAGTTATGTAGGTATGCTAATAATATTTTGTTCTCATTAACATTTTGAGAAACCTATCATTTTTGGCAGATATTAATTAGTTTGAAACTTCGCTAGCTTTATAATTATATAAACTCCAATCCGATGGTTAGTTTTAAAATAACAACTATTATTTTATCTGTATGTTAACTTAAATTCTGAAGGAATTAAAAGTTAAAGACCCATTTTACACGCAGAGAATAAAGGACATCTTTTTGCTTATGTGATAAAACAAAAACATTTTTTTTATGTCTTCATTGATGTGCTCGGCCCTGTCTATAAACTAGAGGTAGTAGACTTCACAAATCTTAGATAACTTCATGGAGAATTTACAGGTTGAAGGATCGGTCAGAATGCCTTTAACGATCTAATACGCACATTGATCGAAAAGTCAGAATTGCGCGATAGGAGACTGGACTCAAACCGCCAGAAGGAGAAGCTTATAGTAAGACTGCTTCGATTAGGTTAAAATACCTTCTCAATGTAGTGAAGTTTTGTGTATTATGCAGTCCTATGCCAGCCAGCCGGCTGACCAAATCACCAGTAAGTTGTTTAGGTACTTACTGGTGATTTTTTCAGCAGATGGTGACAGGATCGTTGTACACATCCATATGTATGTATTGATAAGCATCGATAGCTTGTTCGGTTGATAACAAAAACTCAAATATTGATATTGATCGACTGTCAAGAGCGGAGACCGGTTCACAGTTTGTTTACTAACTGTCATATATATGATATACTCGAGTGGCATATGGTGTTTATTTTATGCTTTCAGATAAAAATATAAAATCGTTAGATGAATGAATAAATTTGTTCATTAGTTTAGCTACAAATTTTAAAATTGTTCATACACGTTGTCAGGGTACGGAAACCGAAATACACGATTAATGAGATTTCCTAGATGAGAGGAACCTTCCCAAAGGGAAAAAAAAAATTACTTCAAAACGAACAAAGTCGGAGGCAAATTTTAGTTAAAATCTACACATTAATAAAAGATATAATCTTGATCTCGGTAGAAGAAGTACAAGAAAGCTAATTTCTTAATAAAATCCTGCGAAAGCGGCTAAAAAGCTACAAGGGTAACAGTATATATGTTGACCTATTATGGTACGGAAAGTCTCTATAATGTCAGTTCTAGTTTTACTGGTCATCGATATAGAACAAGTACATACATATTAAGGTTGAAGTTCGACAACCAGGCGATCTCTAGTAATAATATAATCTCGTTATGAACTACTAGCTGCACCCCGCGGTTTCACCTGCGTAAGTCTCGTCGCCGTTAGGTGAACGGATAGTGCAGTCTAAGTAAACTTCCTTACCGGGTCATATATTTTTGTGCGATTTAATATTTACTTTCAGAGTTCTGTTGTTGTTGCCCAGAGAATTAGTATTGCCATTCAAAGTGGCTACCAGCCTTTTGGGAACGCTACCAGTAAGCGACGATGCGGAACAATTTTATAATGCATGCGTGTAAATAGTACGTTTTTTTTTTATTAATTTTAATTTCCTTAATCTGTTGTTAATTTTAATATTAAGCTTCCAAAATATAAGTATGTGAAGAACAAAAGGTTAATAATATATAATAGTTGTTACGCTTTAAGTGTTGTACTAAAATTACAAACAAAACAACTGTTGGCAAAGATTGCAAACAAAAAGGAACACGGGTATAAAAACTCACGGTCACTTTTTTCAATTGACAAAATATGATGTTGTGTTTACTGAAAATATATACTAGTATGTTACAATCTCACCACTATTACTATAAACTATTAAATTAATTAAATAACAGTAACCGTTTGCTCCTATGATCAATACAAATAAATAAAATTGATTGTGTTGGTTTGTAATGTCAACATGATACCTGTGCCTAAAAATCAGTTTTTAATTTTTTTTCTATATGGCTACCTGTCTGTCTGTCTGTTTGTTTGACCTATTTCCACGGGACTTTCACTGGCAGATAGCTGGTGTTATAAGGAGTAACTTAGACAACTTTTAGTTTGAAATCTCGCTTCTGTAAAGCTTTAAAAAATATTAACATTTTGTAATTATTATTTTTTTGATTCACTTTTTTGTAAACTTGTTTTCTCTATTATTGTATCCATACTACAGGCATGCATTGTTTGCTTGTAATAGAATGTAACTTTTGTACTAATAACTGTTATGCAGTGATACAAATGTGATTGTATTATTGTTAGCAAAACCAACATAAATAAATAAAAAGAAATAAGAGTTAAGGTTTAACACAAAATATATAAATTTGCACACGCGAGCGAAGCCGCTTGAGAACTGCTAGTTATTAATAAAATAAACCACAAGTATACAAGTGTAAGTCCAACAAACAATAGACTATTTTGCCACAGACACTTCAGCTTTAAAATAATAATAATTTAGGCTTTTTATCTCCAATATGATGATTAATAGGAATGGTAGAGGTACATGATGTAGCATAACTAAAAATAATGGAGATATAAAATGAAATCTTTACTACAGGTGCACAAAAACAAGGTCGACCTGTTATAACAAATTGTACAAGTCACACAGTCATATCAGAAACTCTCAGAGTAATAAAACTCATTTTTAAATGATAAGAAAAGAGTTTTGACTTTGTGAGTATAGGACACAACTTAAAGTATACATATTAAATACCAAGTATTTTGACGGAATGTCAATGTAAATGTCCGTGTAAAATAAATAAATAAGTACCTAAATGTTAATGTGTATAACATAATATATAATAAAAAATTGTGTGTAAAAATATATAATCCTTTCAGGTGACAGTAACGAACATAACGTTTAAAACTACTTGTGACATAAGTTTCTGGAAGAAGCTACCAATTTATAACAATGCATTTATCGGCTCTTTTAATATGAAACAAATGTTACTATTAGTAGATTTAAATTAAAAATTGAATCTTTGTGTACAGTCACCAAAAACAGCCATCTGCGATTAGAGTTTTTTTATTGTGCCCTACACTAAATTGTACTCTAAAACAAGCCAGTTTATAATTCCTAGTAATTAAATCTCTCATGAATTTAGAAGAGATTATTTTGCCATAAAACATATTATTATAAAAGGCTCTTTTCGCCATCTGAGAAGAATTTAACGGAATATTTTACTTTTATTTTCTTGTAATGTAATGAGAGTTTTACTAAAGGAAATTTGATTAATTTCAAAGCCTTTCAAATTCTCTTCATTTTACTAATTTCAGGGTACAAATTTGGTTCCGTGTGCAGTTGAACATTAACAACAAGGAGAGAGAACCGGCCATTATTACAGTTTTTAACGCCAACCACTATAGTGTACTTTATCATTATGTATTAACATGTAAGAAAAATATATAAAACAACCGATCTTCTTGGCAGTCATTGAGGGAGGCATCCTGCAATGGACATCCTATGCCTGAAACGGTGATGATGTAAGAGGTAATATCTAGGAAATTTTCTACATGTGACTGTTGGTCTAGTGGTTAGTGATCCTGACTGCTGAGCCAGAGGTCGTGGGTTCGATTCTCACCCAGGACAAATAATTGTGTGATGAGCACGATGATTTGTTCTTAGTCTGGGTGTAATTTGTCTATAATATGTATATATTTAGAAATAGATTAGCATATTTATCGGTAGTCTGTTTACGATAGTTGCCTAGTTTGGAATCAAACAGCCGTGTGTGAGATGTGTCAAATTATTATTATTATTAGAATGATAGGTATATAGACAATATCAAGTCCTCTCCCACGTCTAAGTAGGCATAGACTTTACTGCAATATGTATGACTTTGCCAGTTTATCAGCAGCGGACGAATTACGAAAAAACCCTGTTAAAACACGTTTTTCACATAAAATTTTGCCTTAAAAATAATTCAAGGCAAGTTTACAACAACTTGCTATGCTAACGGTACTTGCGACGGAGTAACCTTGGAGAGCTGGTCAAAAAACTTTAAACTGTGTGCGATGTAAAAACACCGGCTGACCGTTCAAGGAAAATACCTAGACTTTGTTATATTGTATAGTAAATTGGGATATTCCCAACGCCCAATAAGTTTCTGGAATTTAAGATGCATTTATTTTTTATTAAAGTCGGTCTCGGAGAAGTTAATAACGTCAAAGTGGTAATTTGTGCTACGGGACACCAGAAACATGGCTTAGGTCTAATCCCTAATAAGCGAGTTCGAATCGCACTTGGCCGGAATTTTACGTAAGTAAGTTGGCAAACAAACACGCAACTTACAACGCGGTGGGGGGTTACCATTGCAATGATAACTAATAACGCTGCCAGTATATTAATGTACATATGTGTGTATAATATATAATATTATTTAAAAAAATGTTGAATAATAATATTATAAATGATGTTATACACCTTGTTATATGTGAGAACTAAGCAACGTAACCATTTGTTTGACATTAAACAAGAAGGTCACTCATTACAAAAACGACTTAAGTGGCTAAACTTTTAATATATTTTTCCCTATTAAGCATATCATAATGTCTACTTATATTTTCAAAAAGTTTGAAATCTTTTACACCCACATTTTGGTATTCAACGACCTTTGTGATGACGTCACTATTCGGTACAGAAATTTCAAGCAAATATATACCTTAAAGACATTGAAGATAAGTGATCCAAAAAACAAAATTGTTATGCACAAGCAAGTGTCATCCTTACCGATATGGTGAGTTGAGGTCAGCACGCAGCGAACCATTATAGCCGACAGTATAAGTTATCAGATGTAGCTATTGTGTGACTTCTATGGCACAGTTTATTAGTTTCAGCTACAAGTGGTCGTTTATAAAGTTGGTAGGATAATTGCATATACAGCAACAAAATTGTACTATTGGACATTATATAAGATGGACCTTGATTTTATTACTGACATTAATTTACTTCTAATTGCGTTGTCTCCGGTTTTCAAAATTGTGCGCTTTCCTGTTCAATTTATCGCGAAATGAATCCGACATCAGTATACTACCAACGTAAAATCTTTTCTAGGATAAGTTTTGTTAGAGTGTTTAACAAGAAAGTAATGTGGGATTAAGTTACTAATCAGCTAGTTACAAATCAGTGCATTTTTAAAGAAATAGAAGAAAATATAAGTAGTACAATTAGTGCTTACCTTGATTTGCTATTGATCTTAGCTTAAAAGTCGTTGTCATATGTTTACTGCTATAAAACTTCAAAAGTGCTAAACGTTTAAAAACAGAATAGAGTGTAATATTATTTACGTGTTTACGGGAATTAACGCGATCACGAAAAGGTATTACATACCTCTGAATTCAGAAGAGTCAGCCTGTGACCACGGTCAGTGCAACCTGGTCGAAACGTCAGGCAATTTAGAGGTATGTAATATCTTTTCGTGATTGCGTTAATTCCCGTAAACACGTAAATAATAATATATCATGGAACGCGAAAGTTTAAAAGTTAGAATAGAGTGTATTGAGAGAAAAAAAAGAAAAATACATCCACATTAAAAGCTTTACCAAAATTATAGACTCTAATTTAAATTTTGGGTTCAGTATTGTATCGTAAAACATCTATAGTTATTATTATTCTAGTTACTTCTAACTGCAAATATCTTATGCATCAAATCTATCTAGCTATCTTTAGCGTTAAAAAAATAAATTCATAATGAATCCAAATTTCACAATAAAAAATGACGCTAATATAGGAATCATAAAATCGTACCCGCTACTGCTTATACCTTATCACTAAATTTGCATTAAGGTCGCCGAGAATACGTTTCTTTAAAAGGGAACACATCATAAGGGCTACGTGCTTCATTCTTGTTGTACACAATACAACAAATTACAAGCATTTATTATAAACTTACGCAAAAATTGCGCATAATGTGGTCGTTTAATGGCATAATTGTGAAAGTTTTCCTTACATTTACTGCTGCATGTGTGCATGTGTCAAAAAGAAAAAAAGCCTCGTTAGTGGTACAATCCACTCTAATACATACTCCCGCATTGTAATTGTTTTTTTTTTTATTTTTTTTAAAGCAATCTGACAGATGTTATGTCAATTACCTGATAGATATCCGGCCGGCTTACCAATAGTTCACGTCTATCCAACTTCTGCCGTATTATCATAAAATGATAATAATTTTATTGGAAATCACGATGTTAAATCTTTAACTCACACAATAAAAAGAATAATACTTAAAATCGATAAGGGGTTCATTATGATTCAACACAATTTATTCAGCATTAATAGACAATAATATGCAGCTTCGCTTGCTTTTGTACCCAAATTCCTGATGGCGCTAGTGTATAGGAAAAACTATCTTGCTGGTTAAAATTAAACAAATGCAAAGCCTTATCCAAATATAAAGCGGTCCCTAGACGATCATGCGGCATGACAAACGTTACGTGCTGTCATGCATGCAAGACTGTTTCATTGTATTGATTGATGCGAATGACATGCAAACTACGTGCATGACATGCAAACTTATTGATTTATTTATTCCGTCTGTCTGCTCGTTTGCCCCCTATAATATAAAATAAAATAAATAAATTACGCGCATGACATGCAAACGACGTGCTGGCAGTTGATTAACAATTCCATTTATTTTGCTTAATTTATTTATTTATAAATCTGCCTTTGACAAAGACATTTCCATACCAGCGCAGAAGACCTCTTCCCTGTACTATCTATATTGACTGAATAAAATGATTATACCAAGCGAATTATCATGCTGCATGATAGACTCTCAATACGTGTTTCATGCAGCATGATGATTCAGCATGTCATGCCGCATGATCATCTAGGGACCGCTTTAGAAACTTCCTCACTGCACTTAAACAGATCGTAACCATCTTCAAGCAATTCTTCTTCGTCCTTTTTTGCCAAATTCCAACTACGAAAAGGAGAATCATATTGCATAGTTAGATCATCTCGAATTAAGTAAAAGGTGATTCCATTTCTTCTAACTTATTCCATCACAAGATATTAACACAGAGTATATCCAAATATACAATAATCTTAATCCGTGATTTACACGAATCCTTCTTTACAAAGTAATAAAGTAAATCTGTCTGTCTGTCTGTCACCCTTTCACGCCAAAAATACTGAACCGATTTAAATGAAATTTAGTACACAGATAGTCTAGAGCCTGAGAAAGGACATAGGTTATTTTTTAATGCGAAAAAAAAGGGGTTAAGGGGTTGAAAGGTGGGAATGGAAAGTTGTATGGAAGTATTGTCATATTTAGAGCTAGAAGCTTGAAACTTATTTTTTAGGCTGTTGATTCGATATAAATACACTATTCCAAGCGGACGAAGTCGCGGGCACAGCTAGTTTCATTATAACTAAGCTTTGTTAATCCTTTAATAGTGATTACACTCTTGATCTGGCACCTTGTGACTTTTATTTATTTCCAAAAATAAAAGATAAACTTAGAGGAATTCGCTTTTTGAACCCTCAAGATGCCATATCATTGAAAAAGGCGTGGAAGAGATCCCTAAAGAAGGGTGGGCTCACTGCTTCAGTCAATGGTGCCTAGAAAAGAACGGAGACTTTTTTATTTTCTAAGAACTTTCAGTGTAATTCCCCCCGTATTTCATTCTATATACTTTATTTAAGTATTTTTGTCTAATATTTAGTTTGCATAATTAATAAACTATAATATTTTTAATGCACCTACTTCCTGTTTTCTTTGCATTACCCGAAGGTTGACTGGCAGAGAATGCCTTAGTCATTAAGTCCGCCTAGGTACTTTATGTGCGATATGGGGACTTCTACATACAGCAAAAACATACTCCAACATCATTTAGCGAAGACGAGCTGAACTACGAAGTAACTACTAATCTTGCATCGCGCTATGAATGTTCTCGCGATTAGTAGGTATATATTATACAACTTCCCAAAATGAACTGTTGGGCCGCGGCCCGCCAGGCATGATCACCTCGCCTGGTCGGAGGATTCTCCCTTTGTGTTGAAAGGATATAACACCCGTTCCTCCACATGCATAAAGTTTAAATAAATAAATAATATGTATTGTGTCTTTCTTTGTATCTCTTATCAAACTTCAGTATGTTTCATACTCGGATTCAATACAGGCACCTAATCTTCTAAATTTAGATTTATTTATATTACATCATGCAATGACGCATTTTCCAAAATATGCCATAACAAACGCAATAATGTCTTCGAAATCCACTTAATCATTGTGTAGGGTCACAAATAAAGTTTCCTATTTCTCAACTGCCTGATTGTTAAACAAATGAAACAATAAACAATTATGCGTAATGGCTAGTTCACACGATAATAATTGTATTGAAAAGCCTTGAAGTTTTGCTGGCAGTGTCTGATACAAATCTAAAGGTTGCGTACAGCAGAAGCAATGTTTTTGGCTTTGTCAACCTGTTTTAATTGTTTATGTACGTTTTTACCCACGGTGCTAGAAGGTATGCATTTACACTATCAGGATTTAGAACAAAATGTTATATAAATCGCAACTATGACATAGAAATGTGTGTTAAATGTTGCTTCACGATATATCATTTTGGCTCTTTGTAAGTTTAAATAAGAATAATATTAATTTCTCGTCTTTCGGGAAGTAATAACCAGTCTCTGATCCATTATTTGGTATTCCATTAATAAAAGAGAGCTCAATTATTAATTATAATTTGAAAGCGCCCTTGGAAATCGAGTAGTGCAATGTGGTGATAACAATCTAAAAGGCTAATGGTCATTTTTATCATTTGCCAATGCCATTTTATATTCAAAAACTCTTCATTAATTTGTCTGGTTATTCTGTTTTACCATTAAAAAAAAAAACAACAAAATCGGTTTAATAAAAAATACAACTTTGCAGTAGTTTATGACATCATCGCCAGCGTGGCGGGCAGAACCTGAGATATACTGGATGGCAGATCATGAAGCTGATTGTATTTTAACATTGATGTGGAAACCAGGCATCTAGAGGGATATATGATGAGTACTTTGAGTTCTCTGTACTTTGCTTCGACTCAAATATTCTTATAATTCCGATGGTCTTCCACCGTGGCTCAATTTTGGAGTATTGAAAAAACATTTAAATATTTCTTAATGTATGACTAGCAGTGCCCCGCGGTTTCACCCGCGTAAGTCCCGATTTCGTGGGAATATCGGGATAAAAAGTAGCCTATATGTTAATCCAGGTCTCCAGCTATCTACATACCAAGTTTTATCGCAGTCGGTTCAGTAGTTGTGACGTGAAAAAGTAACAAACATCCATACATACATACATCCTCACAAACTTTCACGTTGATAATCTGGTCTCTTCTAATAACAGTTATTTTAATACATAATATAGAAAATGACCGCATTAATTGAAACTGATTCAATAACTCAACTCGAGACAAATTGATGTTCCGTTTTTAATTCATCATCTATTGATTGATTGACTGTTGCAATAATTAATAATCTATTCAGATTTGTATTAATCATAGTGCATAACATTTGTATTCATTAAGAAGGAAATTTAATATCGTAAATGTTAACGTACTCGTATCTTGGTACTTCCTTCCGAAAAACATAACTTGAGAGCAATCCAAATTAGACAAAACACATATTTATTCCTATCTTGATTTTAAAGTGACTTAACTAACTATTACTAGTTAACTAATTCTTCAATTTTCTGTCTATATCTCCGGAGGGGTATGTAAAGGGGTATTAACATATAATTTGGTCCCCCTCACGTGATAGGAGGCTAGCTGATTGCCGTCAACTGGGCACTTTAGAAATTAAATGGGATGTAAAAATTGCGAGTATATTAAACTTGAAAGATAGGTAGGAAGGAAATACAGGAATAAAAGGGATATTGCTTACACGGATGGATTTTGGAGTTTAAAGCAAAAAGCAATAGCGCGAGCAGTGTGTGTTGACTCTTAGTGCCGACGGACGTACAGCGTTTAAATTTGAGCTAAGCGAAAAACTTACAATAACCTCTATCTGTTTATACTTTTCACAATACAAAAGTTAGTTCATCATAAAAATGCGAGGTTAAGGATTTATAGTCATTAGTTTTATTTGGCGCTACGGAATAGGTATTCTTTTTGTGCGGTACGGTGAATGACCTTAAACGTACGGCGCCGTGGAAGCAGCTGATTACATAAATGTTGTTTAATTGTAATATTTTTTTGCAGTTTTTGGCCGTATAGGGTATTTATATTTTTTTTCGGTAAAATGTTCTGTTTACTCGTTGTGATATCACTTTTAACCAAAAAAAAATTAAATTTTAAAAAAAGAATTACGAATTTTCCGGTAGAAAACAAAATAGTTTGATCACGAGGACTCAATCCAAGAAGTTTGACCAGCAGGATTTTTTTTCCTCTTGGTCAAATCAGTTTGACAAAATAGTTAGTCCACCTGGAAGAACTGTGATGATTTTCGACTCAGAATGATGGTCTGAATACACTATGTACATGTAGTATAGTGAAACCCATTAGAAATAAAACATTTGTCATTGAAGTAGTATACCTTTGCGAATAAGATGGCACAATGAAGGTAGTGAGGATTGTCTTAGTAACATAACGTTGGTACTTAATTTGTTAAGTTGAGCTCTAGCGAAAATATTTTGAGTAACCTCCATGTTGTTGTTTGTTATTTAGCCCTTGACACTAAGCGTATAATTGTGGTCTTCAACCACTATAGTTACAACGAGGCTACAATTTCAGATGACCTCGTCTTTACGAAAGAATGCCAAAAATCCCCAGCTCCGCTCAACTGTGAACCGAATGCCACGAGCTACGATTCGTAACGTGACACCAATGAGTAATGCTACGCACTCATGCACTTAACTATTCTTGTTGATATACCACACATGACCACACGGGTCATTTCTCTCAGTCCAGCAAGTTGACCACCCAGTGATACCGCGAGATAATTTGTATTCCTCGTAGTTCAGCTGGGATGTTCTAGCTAGATCTCTTTAGTAAATAATCAGGTTTATAGTGGTCTGTATCACATTGATTTGTATAATTACTATACCACTAGTAATGAGGTAATAATTTGCTATTTTAACACCGTCTCAGAATCTATATATTAATACGTGAAGCGAAAACTTTGGATCCCTTTTTACGAAAATTGGGAGGACGGAGGAGTATGAAATTTCGCACACTTATAGTTTATACAGAGAAGAAGTGACGAATGCTATTTTTTTTTAACAATATTATATATATTATAATATTATATATATATAATACAATGACAGGTCAAGTAATATTGGCCAATGAAATAAAACATGGTCGAAATTCGACCACCATGCGATCTTCTAGTATTAATAAATACATTATTGCGATTTCCATTGGCAACCATTTGCATCATAAGGTCAAAAAACTCTTTGTAATTCATGTAATCCTAGTACAGGGCCCATAAAAGTATTTTTTAATTTACAAATAATGGCTATGCTGTTATTGAAAGAGTGAGTGAGTGCTTCACCAGCTTCTGCCCAAACATCGCAGCACAAGTTATGCATGTCACAGTGAGCTAAATGATTACCAAAAACCTATTTTCGGCACACAATGTCAAGACTTTCCAACGTCGTTCTACCACGACAAGTAATCCGATCCAATTGCGTGAAGTAATTAAAAACAAACAAAACCTCATTTTATACTGTCTAGGCGTTATGTAGACCCAAGCGTATGACCGAAGTCGTATCACAAATTGTCCTGATCAGGACAATCGTACGCGTTTATTCCAATGAAGAGCTTTTATCATAAATAACTGGTTGTTGCCCTACTGATTGTCCTGACTAATCAGATACAGAATCAAAACGTGCGAATGGGTGTTTAAGCTTTAGCGCGTGCCACCGGTAACTAGACTATGTTGCCCAGGCAAGCAGAAATCACATCTATTAACAGGTAGCTAAGATCTAATCAAACTGTAGTTACAACTGTGCTAATGTGATCAATACAAAACTACTACACGTATCCACTATGGTAAACTGAACTTTATTCTGTGGTGCGTAAGAGGGTATACAACAGATTTAAAGTTGTGGGTCTTTTCGCATGACGAGTTACTTCCTCGTTGGCGTGGCCATAGGGTAGTCATTTTCTATGGTTATGGAGGATTGTTCCAGTGACAAATAATATATTATTGCAATTTTTCAATCCTTAGATAAACATGCAGTTAGTATTTATTTGAGAAATAGCAAAAGAATTATTAAAATACAAATACATAGTTATAAAAATATTACACATCGGGATTATTCAAGAAGTGCATTGTGGTTTTACAGAATCAGCGACTCATGGTGATATCCTCAGTGTAGCAAGCGTGCTACGATCTCTAGTTAGTAGCTAGTCGGTTTAGGAACACAACACAAGAGCCTTGAAGCAACTGCAGAGATACCTCCAGTACAAAAAGGAGCTTAAGATCAGCAGTCATGGGATACAGGAACTCACTAGATACGTTTTCGTAGAGACCTCTTGTTTTCTTATCTGGTATCATTTTAAAAAACGAACGTCAATATTACAGTTTCTAATCTATCGGAACTGGCCAGAAACAGCAATAGTGCATAACACTACCAATTTAAAATTCAAGACATATCCCTAAAAATACGAATCATTACCCACCCTACCAAAGTTACTATTACATATCTCCCATTCTTGACTAAGTCTTATCCTGGAACCCTCAGCGTGGGCATACTTCGCAATATAGATTGCAATGCTACGATGTTGCAGATGGATGTGCGTGTGGAGATAAGATCTGTTACCACTGACCAATGCAGCGAAGTGTGAATTGGAGTCTGTTATTTATTGATGTTTTAATCGGCGTATCTGTGAATCCAGTACTTATCTATGGTATACAGGCATACAATACACAACATATGACTTCATTTCGATCTATACCGCTCTAATCGTGATGTTTGGGAAACAACGAGATACACTTTAGCGCAAATTGGATACATGATCGCGTATGTAAGTCATGATTAAAAATGTGCAAAACTTTGTAATGTTCTTCAATATGTGTAAAATTTTATAAAGATGTTTATCAAGAAGCCAATGGGGTTTAACAAATGCTAGTGTTCGCACTTGGTCATTTCCGCAACTAGTCAAAATTGCAGATTTTCAGTTCATCACATTCGCAGTTGGTCATATTAGCATGTGGTTCTACTTGATCAAGCAAAACATGAAACATTTTTTGAAAAAGGAGAGTATGATGAGATGATGAAAATGAGATTAGTAAATAAATATTTTCATCTTTACCAGGAAGTGAACAATACATAAGTATGCATTTCTTAATAAATGGTTATGATGATGTATATATATACATATGACTTATAGGTATGACTTATGTTAGAACACCCCTTACTTGGTGAAATAACACCATTTGCGAATGTGACCAACTGCTAATGTGACTAGGTATGTGTAAACTGTATAATTTGTGATTAGGAGTAGTTTTTAATATGACCAAGTATCCAGGCGAATAGTATCATTAGAGTTGCGTGACGGATCAATGAATATAGCATTTAGTACTAATATGCCATTACCTAGTGGCGAATAGTAGTGGCTTTGTGATTAACTTGATAAATTGTTCAATCCTTGCTTCTGTAGCCTAGTCTCTTAAAATAAAGATGTTTATCCATATAAAAGATTTATTGCGACAAAATCAATGTAAGCTGCTTAAGGATCTCCCTTAAAGTATATTTAAGAGGGTTCTTCAACAACTTACGTTGATTGCTAGATACACTGATACATACACAATCCCTCGTTATAATAATAATAAAAAGAAATTAATTTACCAGAAATGACTTCTTGTGCTGGTCTCTAATTAATATGTTAAATAACACAGACAAACATACCTGTATTATTTTATGTATCGCATATATGTAGATATATCGTAAAATAGTATGCGGAACTGCATTGTCAATGCATGCATCGATGATGATTCAAATCTATGTACTTTTACTTTAAATCTTAATGTAATTAATTTATCTATCTATATATTGTAATGCCAAAAAGGCTTCAACAGTAGTGACCATGTTTTTTCTTGTGATCGTATTGGTTGCCATGGTTTCTAAACGCCTATCTTATCATCTACGAAGAATTGAACTAATTTTTATCACTTCATTTGCTTACACAATCACGTGTCAAATTGTTTACACTCGATCAACCTGACTATAAGCAGTTACCCGTATCTAAAAATACTCTCAACTCCAGAGTTGTCATAAATGCGTTCTCATCCATGAATGGTTTCATATTGGCGTTCAAAGAACTTCATTTAAGTTTTTTTAAGCATCTCTTAAGCATATAAATATAAAATATTATTACCTGTACAATATTTCAACACGAAAAGAAGTTATTTCAAGACCGGTCAAAGCTGTACTGTCAATAAGATAATGGCGAGAGATTACATAATAAAATATATTCATACAAGATATTTCACATAAAAAGGTTTCAGTTCAACGAAGTGACGTCATCTATATCCAACACCTGGCTTCAAACAATGAAATCTGTGCAACATTCATAGTAATAATCATAAATTTAAAACACCCCCGAATCGAAAATCCTTTCAACGATTAGAAAACGTCTTCAAACGACTGAACAGATTTTCTTGAATATATTTAAGACCATTCTCGATCAAGTCACCTTTCAGACAAAAAAAAAGGTTGTCTGGAAGAGATCGCCGTGAGCGATAAGACCGCCAATTGATATACCTGAATGTTTACATTGTTTTTGAATTGTATCTCACTTAAAAGGTGTACAATAAAGAGATAAATAAATAAAATAAATAAATAAAAAACGCACTTCAATCGGTCCATTCGTTTGGGATTTACGATGCCACAGACAGACACACAGATACACAGACAGGTCAAACTTATGACCCCCGACGTAAAACGAGGGGTTCGTTTTACGTCGGGGGTTAAAAAGTGTACTAAAAGAATTTTTGTTAGGTTGGTAGCGTAAACGTAGTCCAGGTTTAAAAATTGGGTGGAGAGCCGAATAGTGAGCATATGAATCTGCAGTCACATCTTTTGTGATCATGTGTTCATAACGGTTTTAAAGTGTAAGGGTGAACCCCATTCAAAACCTAACTAATATCGTCCTATTAATTCATAATTATTAACTTGGTGGCTACGATTACGAGTAAGGAGAACGGACCCTTATCGCCTTTAGTACCTACTACTTATGGTGCTTAGAAGTTTTAAAAAGTTAAGATATTTTGTTTTATTTATCACTTTTCTGATAAGGGAACGTACCCATACTACGTGACCGGTTCTAGGGGGGAGGGGCGTCTTCAAAATACCACCCTTGGTCACAGAGGCAGATGGGAGTGCTTAGGTTTTCGTCACGTAGTCAATATCCTCCAGGGAAATCTCGTGCTTTTTAGAGCTATATTCAAATATAGCGCTTTTTAAACTCACAGGTGGCATCAAGCAAGCGTTTAGCGCTTTTTTACTTTCTGTTGGCAAAAAATAATTTAAAACCATATCTATAAATTACTACGTGAAAAGTAGAAGGGGGGGGGGGGGGGTCTTGGCATATAATACGGGTGATAACTGAGGGGGGGGGAAGGGTATAAAAATTGCAAAAATGGGTCACGTAGTATGGGTACGTTCCATAATCTGACTCAAACAAAAAAAAAAAGTGAAGACCAATCGACGATAATTGTCAAAAGGGCAAAGGAGGCAAAGCTGAGAAGACTTCGGTGTAAGGCAATTGAAAAGTCGGAAAATCTATTTGTAGTAGTCTCATATACTAGAAAAGCGTAAAAGAGATAGAGACCTTCTCTTCCCTACAGCGAGGTCAAATTATAAATAAAGTATAGGTATTATCCACACATAGTTTTGTTTTCAGTAAGCGTAGGATCCATTCATTGTCATACTGCCTACAAGGTCTTGTACATACTCAAGGATTTTTGAATACTACGTCCCCGACTGTTTTCGTTTAGTTTTTAGTACAAGTACGTCACTATCTTTATATTTCTTACGTCATAATAGGCTGTGTTCACACGCGCGTATAATAACTGCATTGTATGCCGTTTCATGTGTTATTTGAAGTTGTGTCGACCGTCTTCCGCGTGTGATTACTGATACAATTTATATTAAGTATGTGTGAAGTTGTATCAATCAATGTTATTGTTTCCTATAGATAAACCTTTATTTTTAACATACAACTTGTATTATCAACATTAAAATCAATTGTAATGTATTTTTGTAGCCAAATTAACTAGTTTTTGTGTATGGAGTGATCCAAATGGCCTTATTCGTACTAACACGCAACAAGTTACTACAGTTATATACCTATTTGACTGGCCTGTTGGACTAGTGGTTAGTGATCTTGATTGACTGCTGAGCTAGAGGTCGTGGGTTCGATTCCCACCCAGGATAATTGTATGATGAGCATGATCATTTGTTGTGTCTGGGTGTAATTTATCTATAACTAGCAACCCACCCTAGCTTCGCACTGGTAGCAGAGACATCTTCAACGGCAGCGGGTATTTACGGGGGCTAGGTATAACGTCATACTAAATCATAATTACACACGTATAGGGCTCTGTTTCCGCATTTAGACTCATAAGCGGTCCAATATGCGTTCAGATAGGCTGACTAGTTGAGCCAGCCTAGCTCCTTCCAGAAGCACAGAAGCCGCCTGGGGCGTTCACAGGCTTCTAGGAGCTACCTCGCTCCCGCGAGGATACTTGCCCATTGTGTAGCCACTCCCTCGCACTCCAGGACAACGGAGGCGGCCGTTTCCTCCGCGTTGAGACAGCCTCTGCATAGAGGACTGTTTGTCGTATTAATGGTGAATAGGTGCCGGTTTAGCGCTAACACACGTAGAGCTATGACCGTGATATATCTTGAGATACGACGTAAAATATTGTCCACATTATTAATATAATTCTTTCTCTCTCTCTCTCTTAAGAGACTTTGCCAACACTAAATATTATTATGAAATAATTCTTAATTTAGTTCACTTTTGTGAGTTATATGAGCTTTTATAAGGCGAAGGGATCAGTATTTTGCGTACACACTTGTGGGTATAAAAGGGGAAATGGCTGAAAAATATTATAATCATTTTCTAGATTTTTCTATAATTTAAGTATGAGTGGGCCTCTTTAAAATTGTGGTCTTGCCGGTAACACGTAAACTTGTAAGTAGTTATGGCTTTAGTTTTCCACAGATTCATTAAAACGGAATAACATCTGTGACATTGTAGACATAGGTAGCATAAACAAATGGTTACCTCTTACCAAAACCGAGTACGTACCCGTACTTGTCAGTAGTCCCCGTACTTTTTGTACTTTTACTATTCGTAATTCAACTATATAATATATCACTGTTAATTATTTTGATTGTGTCTCGTGATTGTGGTTCCGAAACTATAGAAAAAAAGAACAAAAGAAATAAATTACCTGTTCTATAAACATTATTCTTGCATTTTATAAAAGAAACGGTATTATTTAACCAAACTGTGCCACTGACTTACCTACGAATTTAAATACAACATTGCTTCGTTTGTAAATCGTTACCACTATTTAAGCGAAAGGAATTTTATTTGATACTGCTCTATTTCGATATGTATAAGTAATTAGTCGATGACAAAACAGTTCAGAATTCTTTTCTCTTGTATTTGTCAATCGATTTTTTTGTTTATTAGTTTTTGAATTGACTAGTTTTAGAGTTACTAGAAAAAAGTTTAGCTTCGTTATGAAAGAAATTGGCTGAACATAATATGTACCTACATAAGTCAATCATCTCACAAGGCGTCAATTGTTTAACTTAATTTTTTAAACTATAAAATCAAAATGCTTACGTTTAAAAACGTAATATCGGGTATCTTTGGACCGAACTTTTATATTTTACAAAACTCGTGTATAGCCTAAGGCGTGTACAAAAAACAAACAACGCAGCGCAGGGCAGAATCAGCAGTGTAATTTTGTAAACATATATTGCATGGCGGTTTTATATTGTACTAGCAGCACCCAGCGGTTGCACCCGCGTAAGTGCGGATCCCGTGGGAATATCGGGATAAAAAGTATCTCATCATCTATCTACATACCAAGTTTCATCGCAATCGGTTCAGTAATTTTTGCGTGAAACAGTAACAAATATCCATCCATCCATCCTAACTTTAAAATTTATAATATTAGTGTAATTATGTACATAGAATACAAATTCTGCACATGCTGTTTCAAACTGCGTCGTCTAAATTCAAGCATACGTTTAATCTATTCCTAACACACGTTTCAAATATACATTGGTGCGAAATTTGACACGTCAATGCTACAATTGACGATCACTTCTTATCTACAGATACGAAGCAAAGAATAAACCTGTGAACATATCCATTGATCTAATTAAAACCTATATTCTCAGTAATCGCGATTACAAAACGTCCATGTGAAAAGCCCTTAGTCTCACGAATGAAACTCCCATTGTTCTGTTGCTTTTTGCGTTGAGTGAAGACGAAAGTAATCGTATTAGCTCATCGCTGTTCGTAATAAACATACTTCCTGATTGCTTCAAGAATCAGAACAGTTTTTATTGACAAATTGGTTTTATTAAGATCAACGGACGTTGATGTGAATTTTGCAAATCAATGTTTCATTAAAAGTGCCGGTTGCACATACTTGCCAACCATACATACATTTGGCAACCCTATCATTCCACGGAGGTCTGATCCTATCCACCAGCAGAAAAGTATACTACTATTTATCTGCGAAGATGTAGGTATTACCCCAAATCGGCTAGTCCAAGTCCAAGTATTGCTGATACATTTTTATTTAGTTTCAAAATATTACATTTGTGATTGATCCTGAATATTTGGATATTTATTTATTTCCAAATATTCAGTATTTATAGATTCTATCGTAGCTTTTCACATGTTGTACATAATTATGTACCATCGACCGAACCCAGCTTTGCTCATTTACGTGTATTAATCCAACTTTAATTGGTCACTGCTCTGCTCCAAAGGGTCGTAGCGTGATGTTACATAGCCTTCCTCAATAAATACTCTATACATTAAAAATAATTATCAAAATCTGACTGACTGAATCGGATAAAAACTTTCGTGAGTGGTATTCTTCTTGATAAAGGACCCCCGTCGGGTCCGAAACTTGTCGGGCATCCCTGAAATGTACACGTGAGTAAAACTGTTTATCCTTAATTAATAATAATTAAAATAAAATACTAATTTAGCTGTATTTATATTAGTATGTATAGATGGTTTTTTAAACTCTTTAAAGATACGACTAAAATTTATCGGACGACGTTTTGTTTTATGAAAGAAATGATATCAACATTATGTAAAGGTTTGTTTTCTTTTTTTAAAGACAACTCCCGCATTAGAAACATTTCTGTGTCGCGAGGGGTTACACAAACACTCAAACAACGGACACAAAGAACACCCAGACTTCGGACAACTATTTTTGTCCCGTGTGGGATTTGAACCCACAACACTTGGCGCGGCGTAGGGGCGAGGTGACCACTTAAACCACTTAAATAAATTGAAGATTTTATTACTATATATATATATATATATGGATGGGATTTATACTATATATATATGGATGGATGGGGATGGGTTTGTTAATTTCACGCCAAAACGGATATGGATGAACTTTGACATAGAATGGAATAGTACGTAGGCTTATCCCGGAAAAATGTACGATTCCCGTAGGATATATTTCACCAAAATTTCCACGCGAACAAAGATGCGGTCAACCGCAGGTGTACTCTTAGAACAAAAAGGTTAGTAAAATGCTACATAACCAGCCAACGTTGCGTTAGTTACACAATAAAGTAATTTACGTAACCGTGTTTTTTACTAATCTACATAATATTAATAAGCTAATTATCCAGCAATAATTGAGAGCCGTACACATTATTTTAACAAGTAATTTGTTTTTTTATTAAATTTTATATTCTGTAACGTTACAATTTTTACGATCGTGAGAAATGATCTTTTATTTCTGGTCGAATTGGAGAAGCCCCGGGATTCTTCCATGCCTTCACCCTGCAGAAGATCGCAGGTAATCAGCCCTGTTAGTGTAATAGTGGTATTTCTAGTGTTGGGGAGGATCTTTAGGTTCAATTTCGAACTCTGAATAGCTTTGTTAACATGTGAGTGATAGGTACATCTCAAATTGCAATGCCTTACAAGTAAATCAACAAAGTTTAAGTGTCTGTTTGTAATATAATAGTTTTTTTATGCTCAAATAGGTTTTTGCGCGATATCTATACCTAAAAATCTGTTTTTTAACTATTTGTCTGTCTGTCTGTCTGTTTGTTCCGGCTAATCTTAAGAATGGGTGGACCAATTTCCACGGGAATTTCACTGGCCAATAGCTGGTGTTATAAAGAGTAACTTAGGCTACTTTTATTTTGGAAAAAGAATGAGGGTTCTGCGCAATATATATATATATATATATATATGTGCGCGCGGGCACTGCTAGTAATAAATAAATACTAGAAAAGTTCTTGTTGACCTTGACCGACTTACTCATATTAAAAAAAAGTCGTTCAAGTTCAAAGCCGTTTGACGGGAAGTACAACTTACATAAAACCATAAAAACAGTCTAATCATCAACTAATTTCTCTGCTTTGAAATCAGAAATTAATACAGTCATACTAGAGATCGCGTGGTGGTCGAATTTCGACCATATTGAGCTGTCATTGTATAGACTTACTTACCATGACAGGTCAACGCATATATACTGGACGCGGGTAATTACATTAAGCCGTTTTCACGTAATTTTAAAGTTGTAAGACATATTGTTTAAAAATTTTAGATTTCTACACTTCTTCTATATATAAACTGTAAATATTCCAAAACTCACATTACTACGTTCGCGAAATTTTCTTAAAAAGGGGTACAAAGAATTCTCTTCGCGTATTAATATAATGATAATCTCAGCTAGATAAACACATACATCTTAACACTATCCTCTATCCATTTTCTTAACAATCAGAGTGAACGACACCGTAAGACAACACAGTTTCCACGCTGTTAGGCAACAACTGCGCTAGGAAACTAATATCACCTAATATAACGTTTATATTTAGTAGTACGAAACTTTACCACATCATTTAGATCTTGCGAAAATTTGCGAGAAAGGTAAATCCTGAAGTTTAGATGATAAACTCTCTCATAACAATACTTCGAAACCTGGATCGGATCCTCCATCGGATTTTCGTACCGTGGTGCGAAACGACGAAGTACAAAATAGACATTCGTCGATTCACACCACTGGTCCGAAACGACTAATTCAAAAAGGGGCTTTGTGCGATTCACACCGTGGTCCGCAACAGCTTGTGATGTGAATTGACGAAGTACCCGAAACCTTAGCACCATAAGCTAAACTTAAACAATATGAGAAGGATATGCCATCGTTAAAGTGGGTCACCTTGCACCTAGGCCGCTTGGGGATTCGATCCCCAACACTAGGAGCGGTACAAAAAAAAATTGTGTCAACTCTATTATATTATATTAAAATTGTAAATTTCTCCGTCCTCCGCGACACTATAATCATTACAAGTGCATTAAAAGTGTGCAACCTAAACGCTCGCAATTTAATTTCAGTAACTGACAAGGCATTACTGATTTAGACTGACTGACTGACTGACTTTAAGCGTGAATACCTCAGTCAAAGTTGTTTAAAGTGATACAAACGGATATCTTTCCTATAGTCTTTACTTCGGGTTAGTCATCAAATTACCTGTAACAGAATTTCGTCCATTATTAATAAGCTTATTTTAATTGGCTTCTATTTATTTATCTTAAAGAACAATACAAGCTTACATATAAGCACTCATACGTACACAAAATGAAATGTCAGTTTGTTTACGTGTTGTGTGCAACGAAGGCATTTCTAAACAAGTTTGTAAATTTGTTCTCCCTCCCCCCTGGTGATACGTGGTGAGGTTTCTGCTTAATACCCCCCTCCCCCACCACCCCCCCCCTACCCAAAATCACTTGTATTTTTTTGGTACTTTATTTTAGATACTTTATCTTAAAAAATTACAAGTTGTTTCTGACTATTATAAAAATAATAAAGATAAGATGTAATCTTGTAAAAATCACATTGTCAAAATCGTTGCCTGGCAATGGCGAGTCAAGATCACGCGCCGCTTTTCGGTTTAGAAATCGTGCGTTCAACGAAAAATAAATACACGTGATATCTCTCTACACCCTCTCTCCCCCTTGTGATATTTCGTGATTTTAATTGACCATAGTTTTAGACTCAATTAATGATAAAAAAAAAAAATTTACATCTTTGTTTATATAATTTTCAACGGGTGATTTAAGACAAAAAATTATATCTCGAGCTATGTGGCCCCCAGGTGGATCATCCAGGGCCACCCACATAAAAAATATAATTATGATAAACATGATAAAAAACTGCCAACAGTAATATGTTACGGTGGCTAACAGGTATAATTTAAACGTTTGGTAATAATAGTAAAAAGTTTTGCTAGTAATTACTAGTGAAATAAATAACAATTATACCATAAGCGTAGTAAAACACTAATTAGCAAAAAAACTGATGCATTATGATTTCTTATATGTTTTAAAGTTTTTTTACAATTTCGTCAGCACAGTGACATGGGCCCTCTGGAATTTATATCTACGTATTACGTTTATTAAGTTTTTAAGTAACGTTTAAGGAATATTTTCGATTTCAGGTATAGGGGGAGCTGGGCCTCAAAACTAGTTTTTAGCTCTCCTGACACAGATAAGATAATAGTTACTCCCCCTGGGCCAAAAGCTGAGTACGCCCATAAATAAATAAAAATAGCCTTTTATTTCATGCATTAAATTTCCGAAATTGACAATTTCTTTTTTTTTTTTCGTTTTTGCTTAACACTAGAGACAATCATGAAAAATAATATAGAATTGATTAGTTGATTAATAGATTAATTAGAAATAATGACATTTTGATTGCTCTTATAATAATAATGTTAATTATTAAAGATGCGTAAATTTTAAATTAAACTTCATTGTAATATTAATAATAAAATTGTAAAATAAAGAAAAGTTTCCAATAAATATATGCATGAACCCCTCAAGTTGTGAGGGTGAAGGCCTCCTCCAGAGAACTAAAGTGGTCACGGTCATTGGCTTCTGTTTGCCAGTCTTTGCCTGCTACTTGTGTAATGTCGTCCACCCATCTGGTTTTAGGTCTTCCTCTTTTTCGGGAAAAAAAGAGTACGCCCATAACTAGTGGCAATTTCACGTGACATCCGTAATGTTGCTACATTTCAAGAAGGATGGATGTTTAAGAGCCAATTGGAAAATAAAAAAAAACTGTACTATGCGCGTTGTATACACTACACGAGTCTATAAAAAAGTAACGGCGAGTGCCAACTACGCCCAGGTTGAACAATTAAAAAATTAGCATTTAAAATTTTGAATTTCGAATATAAAATAGCCGATATCTTTGATCTCCTGTTTAAATTTACGGTAATGGCTTGTCCATAGAGTTTAAGTGCAACTCGAAACATGGTAAGAATACATTTAGCTTATGTTAGGTCTTTACCTGATTGTCCTACAAGGGACCAGATTGAGCGCTAATGTGTTCGAGTGGGTTCGTTGCCTTTTTGGGATAATAATTAGGTTGTCTGCGAGATAATGCAGTGAAAATAAGTTTTAACGTTACGGGCTCTAATAATGTTATATTTTCCAAAAGGCCATGAAGGCAAGACCGCTCTTTTATAAGTTTTATCTTTAGTGAACGTCACTGACAATTGTCAGATGTCATTATTGAAGTGAAAACTTCTTTAAGCACGTTTGTGCACTTTTGCTATGGGGAAAAAGCACTGAACTCGTGACCGTCACGCTAAGAATACATAATATATAATAAACATTGAGTTCTGTCAGCTCCTTATTAATTAATGTCACCAAGTTCATTTAAGTTTTCACTTCTGTCGGCAGTCCCATGATTTCTCGTTCTATCGCTACAATCGTAAACTTCATAATTTCAACGTTAATCTTCAAAAGTGAAAATCTTATTCAAGATGCCAGCAATAACTCTGGCACGTATAAAATAGTTTTATAATCATATAAGATCGACTTAAGTCAAAGCGTAGGCTTTAATGAGCAAGTCCGATTAACACAGATTCCACTTGATTAACTGCCAGATAAAACAGCTAACAGTGACGTAATTTTTGGATAACTGTGGTTTTATTTTACGAATGTAAACATAACAGAAGCTTTCAACACTTAACTGTCTAAAGATAAGATAAGTGAACACCATTTAATCACTTATTTTTAAATTAAAATGTTATTTACATACACAGTTGTTTTTGTTTTTGCTTAGCATATTAATGTTTATTTATCACAATACCTTACTTTCTTGCTTATATATAAACGTGTCGAGGCCAGATCTTAGAATTGACCATGGCATGGCCGTAAAATGAAAATGAAATGGTCGTATTTCATGATTTCTATAGCCCGCTAAAACTGACCGTATCTGGAACTGACTAACTATCCGTAACTGACCGTAAACGTCAATGCTAGATGATATGTCAATCTACGTTTGGACATATCATTAATGTAGGGTCTCCATGATATAAAGTGTTTAATAAAAATCTTAAGTACGTACGGACGTAAGTTTTACAGTGGGAGAGCCATGCTTCGGCACGTTTGGGCCGGCTCGACAGGAGTGATACCACGACCTCACAGAAAACCGGCAGTGAAACAAGGATTGCATTGCTTTTCGCCGAGTGAGTGAGGTTATCGGAGGCCCTAACCCTTCCTTCTTCCTGTCCACCTTCCTCGCCCCTTATTCCTGCCTTCCCCTACTCCCACCTTAAAGGCCGGCAACGCACTTGTGACTTTTGAGTTGCAGGTGTTCATGGGCGGCGGTAGTCACTTACCATCAGGTGACCCGTCCACTCGTTTGCCCATAAAAAAAAATTACGTTGTTCTTTTAAGTTGTCGTAACAACATTTCACTGCACTTTTTTCTTCTACTTCATGATATCTAGTCGTGCGTTTAGCTGGTCATATCGTCCAAAAGCTGATTGTTCATTGATCTGGTCAGACCACATTATGAAATACGAGTATTTCATAATGTGTCAATTTATGAATATAAATACAACTCTCTCAATTTTTAACACGCTTTTATTCAAACTTCACTTTCAACTAACAATGTAAAAAAATCTAAGGGGTCAATTGACCCCTTAGATTTGTTTTTTTTTTTATAGGCAAACGAGTAGATTCTAACCCACTTCTAATTGTCGTACCCAAATCAAACTTTGTACATACATGTAGTTTGGATGACAATACTGTAATTTAGCATCTTGGAACTGATCTGATGATGAGGACAGGAGTTGGTTAATTAAACTCTACAGTGGCTACTAGCAATTCCCACGAGTGGAAGCTCAAATGATTCGTTTTGACGGGTTTAACATATTGGGTTTGGTAACGATGGTATAATGAAGATGGAATACTTTATTAAGTAGAGTCTAATTAAAGCCGGAGTAAAGACAAATAGAGTTTAGCTACATCTATTCTATTAATGGACATGGAACAACCACTTCTTAATTTAATCCTAGAAAGAAAATGCTGAATGATACGATCAAAACCATTGACAAAATATAGGGTTGCAATATTAATGTTATGATTACAAATGACGTGAAATCAATTAAAAAAAAAATTACATTACAATCAAGACTAGAACAATGCTGTGACTGTGTGAATAATAATATATTTATATAAAGACTAGTTAGTATTCTTTCTCTCGATAGTCCTGGAGTTTATAGCGCACTCAGTTTATTTTTACATGACAATTACTAATTTAACATCCCGCTGGGATCAATAAGAGATTATAGATAATTTACACCCAGACACAGAACAAATGACCCTGCTTATCACACAATTATTTGTCCTGGGTGGTAATCAAACCCACGACCTCTGAAATCCACCCGTATAAACACCTTTCCTTCTTACCTACATTTCACTTTCAATATAGTTCCAATTTTACCATTTTTAATTATTTCCAAAGCGCTCCGTTGGCGGCAATAGACTTGCCCCTTATTACGTGAGTGGGGCTAAATTACAGTTGGCAACATTTGGGTGTTTAATACGCCTCTGTCTAACCCTTCAGGGATACAGGTGTGAATGTATGTATGTATTGGAACTTGTATACTAATATTGCCATAGTTACCGTGTGGGCGTCAACTAGCAAGCAACTAACAAGCTAGTCCTATAAAGATGACGTCACAATGTCGTATAACGCAGGACATGAATGTCCAACAATAAGTGTTTGACTCGAGTCGTATATTAGCTCGGTTTATAGGCAGTGCCAGGCGTGTTGCCCAGCCGCGGTAATATTTTGTAATCGGTATAAAATCAGTTTTATCGCTGCAATGAGAACATTTTTACGTTGGTTAAACTTCCTTGAGATTGTGCAAGTCGTTTATGTTTTAATTTTTTGAATTCCATTTGTTGTTTGCATAGTGCTACATAACTTAAAAGTTTGAAAGATCGTTTGCAATAGCAATAGTACAATTCTAGAATACAAAATACAATTGCCACAAAACAGGTGGAGTTAATATTAAATTTTCACCTTCTCCTTGACTTCAGAACCCCGAAAAATTTGTAATTGAACATGACGCAAAACACCGTTACAAATAATTTAAAACAAATTCGTTTTAATTAACAAAAAATAAAAAAAACGAAAGACACATGACACAGACTTCTAAACAATGTATAAAAACTCACACGTATTTTAAGAACTAACGATAAAAGATTTGATTGTTTCAACATAGATGCATTTTAATACGATTTCTATGCAAATGTAGCCATCAAATCAGTATTTAATCATATCGTGATAATGTGCAATTACAGGGCAATGTCCGGCGGTATTATGACATAGTGTGGCCTTAGGGCATGAAATAAGCTCAATGTCAGAATACTATAGCATAGGTACTTAAATTTATAGGCTACTAGCTTTTGCCCGGGGCTTCGCTCGCGTTATATGTCGTCAATCAATTCAGGTTGTCAATCGGGTTGCCGGTTAGGCATCTTTTTATTTTTCTATCGAGTTTACTTCTTCACACTTCTAAAGAACGACTGTTCTTAACCGTAACCGGTCACGATTGTGGTTACACCGGATGGAGATTGTTCTAGACCGTGTTCATTGCTTCTAAACGGATCTCCACATAGTACACCTGGCTGCAATGGATTGCTTGCTGTTAAGTCTGCTAGCCCAGTACAACAATAGATAATGATGTCTCAAATCAATGTCATGCTTAATATCTGATTTCGAATTTATCAGTGTTCTACTTTACTATATAAAAGTAATCAGAATGCAGAGCTTTAATAGAAGAATGGCTAAGTTAACTACAAGATTGTTTTACGTAACATGTAATCTTAGATGTCTGTGAGAAGTTAAGAACAATATAATATAAATTTGATTCCAAATATTCTTGAAAACCTAATTCTCACGTTCGATTTCAGATATTACAAACATTGGCACATAAGACGTCCGATCAAGAATCGATGACGATGTGGTCCAAAAGCAGTAGTAAAATGGTTTTTTTTATAACACACTGTACCCCACAGTTTTACCACTTCTAATTGACATAGAGTGATGTTCACAAAAATATAGCTCTTTTTTTAAGTTGGTTGGTAAAACAAAGAAAGCATGTTTATAACAAGACTAGATGCACCCGGCATGCGTTACAATGCCTTTTTTAAAATTTTACATGAAAATTTGTCGTACCTACAATTATTGTATTCGATTGCTATCTTGCACCCCTATTGCGGATCTGTGGATGGAACAGAATAATATAAAAATCGCGATTAAAAACTAGGGGTTGATCGTAGAGGGTTGAAAATTCAGGGTTGTATGTATTTTCTAATGTTGTATCATAAAAAATAAAAAAAATAAAAATTTATCTAAAAATTAAAAAAAAAAATTGGGGTGTGCTACCCTTAACATTTAGGGGGATGAAAAATAGATGTCTGATTCTCAGACCTACCCAATATGCACACAAAATTTCATGAGAATCGGTCAAGCCGTTTCGGAGGAGTTTAACTACAAACACCGCGACACGAGAATTTTATATATTAGATATAGGACATTGACATCGAAACAAAAAAGTACACAATAACTTAAAGAGTGAAATAATAATAATAGACTAGTTTAGATTATGAATTATAGGAAGTAGAGGATTAGTAGATATCCTTATTCATTTTGGTAATTGCACGAAGTTAAGAACAAACGTAAAGGGTCTAGCCATAAAAGCTCAGCAAATTTATACCAAGACATAAGATCTAGCTAGATCGGTTATTCGCCCACGAAAACTAGAATACTATAAATTTTATCGAAATCATTAGAGCTGTTTCCGAGAAAGCTATAACAAATATATACATGTTATTGGTTGTATAATATAGGATTAGTAATAAAGACATTGTTTAGACACCTACGCTAGCTAAGCTAGTAACATAAAACAATAACGTATCGAATTACGATACAATTGACATTTGGCGGGGAGCCAAGTACCGATCCGGTCATTACGGTCATAGAATAGAAGCAAATTCATATTTTACAGTAAACTCTATGGCACTATTTTTAGTAGACCATAAAACCGAAAGTACTTTTTTTAGATTAATTTTATACTCGTATTTTTAAACTTAATTTTAAATATAATAATTTTTATATATTACCCAGAGAATGACACCGTATTGTTATAGGTAGTGGTCCCATCACACAAACTTACACATCTGTGTAGCATAAAAGTTAAGTGAATATTATAAGAAGATACGATTAAAAAGTTAATCTGCCCAGAACATTATAGTGAAATAATCTCACTTACCTCATTTTACTCACATTTCTACTACTGAGAGGTTTAAAAATAGGAATACTGTTATTTAACCTGTGAATTCTCATGCACCAAAATCAACAAGAAACAAAAAACCGTAAACCTCTATTCCGGAATAGAGTGCACGAACTTAAAAAGATGAAATTTTTTTAAATATACAATACGAGAATTAGAGGAAAGTAGGCAAATAGAAGAGTTAAAAAGTCGATAAGCTAATTACCATTCAAGATCTAGCAAAAAATCAATCAAGTTTTACATTTTGCTACATCCTTGCTCTAACGTTTGTCCTAAACTTTTTGTGGTCGCCCAGTTGAGGTCTATTTCCAGTCTTATTTATACCTAACTTCTCCAATTTGGAGAATTGTAAATAGTGGTGAAATAATTTTTTTGTCGGTTTTAACCGTGGCATGGAGTCTAAAATTGTCTCAGGTACATGGCAATAGGCTCGCTCGCTATAAAGTAAGACTTCAATACCCAAGTTAAAAAAATTCGTCAGTCGTGCCGCACGTCGGACTGCACGTCAGAAGTGAAAACATAACTTCACAATGTATTTGCATATACATACACACACACACACATCTGTATATATAATTAGGTTAAAAATAAAAAGTAGGTAATAACATATCTAAATGTATACATAGGGTACACTGGAAGTTCTGCACTCCTGACCGCTCATAAATGTTTGAATTTCGAATGTTATATTTTTTTTAAATATAAGAAACTCGGCTCCGTCTTACGATCAATTACGTGAAGAATTTTCGATCAGGTCACGTGTCCTGACACGAGTTTAACATTTTTTACCCATCCCAAAAAGTGCACAACGCCGCTAAAGAAGTTTTCACTGCAAAATACATTTTAAGTAGTATATGCGACGATATAATATATATATATTTATATATATAACAGACTCGGTCTTCCCAGCAACAGGAAATTCTAATTACAAGTAAGCAATCCTGACCTACTCGTCTTATTGCTTGCACTTCCCAATCCATCCGTATAATCGTCCCTATCGTTCCCTTCTTACCCAAATTTTCCCTTTCCTGCCTGTAGCCTGTACATATATAACTCACGTAATAAAGGTTGCCCGTTATTACGTGAGTGATCAAATCGCGGTATTAGAACCAGATGAACGTGTCTACATTTTCTTAATTTTACAGGAGATTAAAAATACTCTGAGAATTTACCTAGCTCCTTGTGGTTCCTTCGCTATTTTGTTATTTTGGAATTTGTGAAATATTGCATTTACAATTACGTCGTTTTGGCATACTTTGTGACCCGTATTATGAAAAAAACGATTTTTGACTTTTTCTAGATACGTTCATCTGTTTCTTATACCGCGAAATTATAGTTGGTAAAATGAGGGTATTTTGGGTTCGGGAATACAGGCGTGAGTGTTTGTATGTATGTATATCTATGACATCATAATCCAACAAAGGCGTTTCTGTAGCAAAATAATGCGTAAAAAAATATCACACTTTTTTTTAATGTTCCTCTCAACACTGTTCCACTTAAACCATACCTTTTTATATACCATAATATTAGTAGCTACACTCGGTCAAGCACCCATTCACTAAGAGGAGATTGTTTAATTTTATAACAGTACATACCCAATACTTAGTATGGTGATAAAAACTTCTATACCGTAACCTTGTTCAATGATGCTCGCCGTTTGGGGTCAGTGTGTACACGACCTGAGCTTTTTCAATACGTAGCTGTAAAATTAAAATACCTTACATTGGTCGTACAACTGCATAGCATACAAAATGCTAGATATGCTGTGCTTTTAAGTGGCAGTAGCGTAATGGCTAAGGCTTCGTCGAAGTTGCGATCGAGAGCCTGCGGGTTCGAATCACACATACACTAGTTCTATCTTCTTCTATACTTCTTTTTTTGACTGGCCTGTTAGTCTAGTGGTTCCTGATCCTGACTGCTGAGCCAGAGGTTGTGGGTTGGATTCCCGCCCAGTATAAATAATTGTGTGATGACCATGATCATTTGTTCAGTGTCTGGGTGTAATTTATCTATATACAGTCTGGTTACCATAGTACAAGCTCTGCCCCCAAACTAGGCAGAGCCTGTACTATGGCATGGGGTCCCATCTCTAACAAAAGAAAAATGGTTCAAACAAATATCAATAGATGGCGTTACGGGTATCGATTTGTTATTGAAGTTTATGGAAAATCAATATTAGGTCCTGATAAAAGTATTTTCTAATTTCATAAAATACCCTAAACACGGGAAAATTGAATAAAAGCTTCTTAAATTCAGTTATCTTATTTTGACAAAATTCAATATTGTCGTAGGTCCTCTGGTGGCAATTACTGGTACTACGTTGAGTAACACTATAACAAAACCGTACCGTTTTGTTATTGAGTTTGTAGGTATTGACTATTGATAGTTGGCCAAATTTTAATAAAACTGTATTGTTGCGTTATGTTTTTGCACTTTCTATTGTAGGTAAATTATTAATTCGAATTTCAAAGATACTATAAAAAATTTGTGTTTTACATATTTTTTTCATATTGTCAGGACAATTAATAGTGAACAGCGAAACGTATGGTATGTGTCAACTTTTTTATGTAGGCAGGTTAGGTATTTAAGTAACAGACATCATGATTTGGCAAAGTAATTACTTACTTAACTAAGTACTTACACGTACTATCTATTTACACATTGCTAATAGGAATCTTTCACCTCAGACCTCACTCGATTGCAGGGCTGCCAGATTGTATAATTGGATACAAAATTCGTTCATTCGGTAATCATAAGTAGGTATGCTTAGGGCTGCCATCCGTCCGGGTTTCCCCGGATTTGTCCTAGTTTAGAGGGAGTCCTGGGAGCGTCCGGGCGGGGTTTCCAAAAAGTGTCCGGGTAAAACCCGGACACTCTGTGCCAAGGGACAATTACAATTGTTAGATGAATCTTTAACAAGATAAAAATTTAAATGGAATCGGCGGGTTTTTTAAGGTGTCCGGGAAAGAATTTCGATTTCACCAATGTGTCCGGATTTTTTTAAGTTTTTGTCCGGCGTCGGCAATTTAAGTAATGGCAGGCCTAAGTATGCTGTTTGTTTAGTAGATGCATTGTATAATCGGATACAATGTCATTACTGATGTTATTGTGTAATAAGTACGAACATACACATAGAGATACCTAAAACAAATCATGTCTGTGATAACCTGTTAAGTAATTATACGTTAAGAGCTATAACACATAATTGCATTTTACAAAATTAGGTATTTACGCACGACAACGACTCGGTCGGACTCGCGAGTTCCCGATACTGTGTTACCGCAGTGACTAAGCAATCATGATCCTTTTTCTACTGTTAAATTATTTGTTTTACTTCCTGTCTTAAAATATTATTAATAATGCGTAATGTTCCAGCCACTAGCTATGCACTATATATGCGATAATATGAAGTTTCTTATTTTTAAAAACATTAAGTAGGTATTTTAAATAAAAGTTTTTTATTAATTTAAATCACATTTTTATTATGGAAATACCATAATAAAAATGTGATTTAAATTAATAAAAAACTATATTAATATTTCAATTTAAAAATACCTATTGGTAATTAATCCAATAAGTATTTTTGAATTGTCAACGTTTTGAGTCAGTCAGAATAAGTCAGTCGTGAAGATAGTCTGTTCCAGTACGCAGATCAGAGGAGAAGGCAAGAAACTCCAAAGGCACTCTCTTTCAACATGTTTTTTTACAATTTTCTGGTTCATCATCGTCAATCTTTTCGCCAATCCTCAATGTGCGAAGGTTGTGTGTTACCAGGGCCAGTTGTCGTCTAAAGGGTTGTTAGCCGAACGTTTGATCAGATACAGTAACCGCTACCGTAGCCAGGAATATCAGGGCTGCCTGAGACTCGGGGCCTGATCATTCTGTTTGCTTTCATTGCGGGTTTTTTACCAATACTCGCCACGCTTGGTAGGCGGGCGCAGTGTTCAGGTTTGGGGTTTTGTGGTTTCGCGGTAGACGCTGCACACCTTATGGTTTTTTGTCCCTAGCCAAATCTTACGGCACCCACAGTAAGAGAAGGACCGGAGGGGGCTATTGCTTGTCAATTTCAAACAATTAATTTAAAAAGAAATCAAAAATTATCTGTCCCTCAACTTCGTAATTTGCTTCCTTAAGCAATTATTTTTATGTTTTATTTATTAAAAAGAAGAAAAAGCATAATAGTAGTAATGAACAAAAATGAGAGATTCTTTCTTACGACACTGTTTTCGGATTCCCTAATTCAAATTCAAATTCAAATTCAAAATCATTTATTCAATTAAGACACTAAGTGACATTTATGAACGTTAAATTGAAGCTACTGTTAAAAATCATAGATCGACGCAAATAGACGCCACAGCATGTACTGGATTGTCGAGGTAAATTAGGTAAAAACACCAAAATCTACTGCCTGCTTGTGTCGATCTATAACTTCCAGTTTCCAAAATGCGTAGAGCCTTATGAGAAGAATACTGGCAAAGAAACTCATGGCCACTCTTTTTAAAAGTCAGATCTTCAGGTACAATGGTATTAGTGTTACATAAAAGATAAGCATGATGCAAGCTGTTGCCACCTGAATTACATTTTATTGAAATGCTCCAAAAGCTAACGTACAAACAAAAAATATCACTCAGTGATACCGTTGAAGGTTCGAACCTATTAAACATAGAAATCATTCAAGGTGCACATCAGTTACAAAGTCTACTGTTAAAACTAATTCGTGACTGGATTAAGAGGCTAGAGTTGCAGTTGAATGTCGTCGTATCGTGAAACATTCCTATAAACTTCTAAGTACGCAAATTAATATGTTGTTTTTTGAAGTGAAAATTTCTTTAGCGTCGTTGTGCACTTTTTGGGATGGTTAAAAATTTTAAACTTGCGTCAGGACACGTGACCTGATCGAAAATTTGTAAGACGGAGCCGAGTTTCTTATATTTAAAAAAAATAACATTCAAAATTCAAACATTTATGAGTGGCCAGGAACGCAGAACTTCCAGTGTACCTTGTGTATACATTTAGATATGTTATTACCTACTTTTTATTTTTAACCTAATTATATATATACAGATGTGTATGTGTATGTATATGCAAATACATTGTGAAGTTGTTTTCACTTTTGACATACAGTCCTACTACTGACTGTTTTTTTTTTTAATCATATTTCGTTTCCTTTATTATACTCGTATATCGATTGCTACAAAATAACATAAGATAATGATATTATAATTTTATTTAAGGCAGGTGTACCTTGCTTCATTTGCTTTTATTAATGTAGATGTATGTAATGTCTTTCTAAAACATTTGTACACGGAGCGTTTTCGACTCATGCCAGATACAAATCAGAGTCATTATTATTAAAAAACTAGCAACCCGCCCCGGCTTCGCACGGGTACAAACTGTACACCTAAACCTTCCTCATGAATCACTCTGTCTATTAGTGAAAGCCGCATGAAAATCCGCTCAGTAGTTTTTCAGTTTATCGCGAATAGACAGACAGACGCGGCGGGGGACTTTGTTTTATGATATGTAGTGATATGTAGTGAAGATTTTTATAATTTGATTTTTTTTCATCATTAGCTCAGCTACATGATATGACGATGATTCTAAACGCAAAAACCTCATAAAGTAATAAAAAGTAAACAGAAACACTATTCGTTCCTACAATTTTCGAGGGTTTCTCTCAATTTTATCAGGATCCCATCAACAGATCCTGACTTCCTTGACATGGGACCATCCTTGAGGTACCCTATCTAACAAAAAAGAATAATCAAAATCAGTTCAGCCCGCCAGCCGCTCTGCCCCCGCTTTTTAAATCTCTGATATCTTCTAAGATATTAATTTTTATTGTATGCTGGAAAGGGCAATTTTGATGTACATGAAATGCAGAACGTACCTAATGTATTTAATTGGATAAGGAATAATACGGTATTGTTTAAAATGGTTGATAAATAACTCATATTTTTTTGTAATATGTAAAAGATAAAAATGGTTACTGTTGGTTATCCTTAGGAGATAAACATATACCATGGCTGACTTTTTTATTGATCTTTTTAAGATATACAATTCCGTAGTACATTAATTTGATCTATCTCGTAAGGTTTAGCCAGCGTTTGCAATGTAAGCGCACAAAAATATGTTTGTTACGACATGACATTACAAATCTTTGAAATTCTTGACTTTTCTCTACACTAATATGCATGTATACTACATATAAACCTTCCTCTTGAATCACTCTATCCATTGGTTAAAACCGCATGAAAATCTGTTCAGTAGTTTTTCCGTTTATCCCGAACAGACAGACAGACAGACAGACAGTCGCGGCGGGGGACTTTGTTTTATAATATGTCAATGAAATCTATATATCACACCTCAAGTTAACTAAACACACTTGGACGCACAGCGTGCCAAACAAATATGTTTGCATACTATACATACTTAATGCATACAATTGAAACTCTTTCGTACTTACGTATTAGATACATACATCGTTACAAACATACAGACATAATTATTTATACATAACTTAAATTTGCATTTGTTTTCAAATGTATGGCGAGATTGATGTGATGCTTAATATATATTTTTTTAATATATTTATTTATTTCAAAAACTTAACTATGTTACAGATAATAGTTTGGCAGCTTGGCTATTATCTGTAACATAGTACTAAGTTTTTAAAATAAATAAATAAATTTAAAAAAAAATATGCTGCTGCTATTTAAATGTAGTAAGATGTTGTAATTCGAACTGTCATTATAATAATAGTCTATACTATTCATACACTCGAAATACATAACCTAAATTGAGTGAAGATAAGCTCTACATCCCACAAAATAATTGTTTAAAATATATAAAATAACCAAAACATACTTCCGTGATCAAAAATAGGCAGACGTAGTATACGGTTCACGTTCTGTTGTTTGGCGTTCAAAAAATCGGCACAGGTCTTACCTCTACAAGCGCTGAGTTCTGGGCAGTTAAAGGTTTTTAATAAGTTATTTAAAAAAAAATACAAATACCTAATTACTTATGAACTAACGTTTATTCTGGTATAAATTGTTTGTAAAAATAATAAAGTAGTAAAGAGAAATTTACAGCTATTACGGATGCTATTACGGTTTTAAGTACCTAGGTTTATGCTTTTGATTGTGTTTTTTTTTCTACGTAATCCATACTACACGTATCAAATTTTGAGGCCGCTATGAACTATATTACTATTTCAGATCAGATACATTATTATACTTTTTTCATTTTATTTGCTTAGTCGCTCAAAAAAGTGTCGTCGTGCAAATTATGTAAAACTTGCTTCGGCATTTTGACTTTGTCTATAAAATTAAGACAAAATTAAGATAAGTGAGGCCGCTATGATCTAAGCTAATAACTGTTGGTGTGGTGGTGTTGGTGTTTTCAATAAGTTTAAGTGCACGGTACGTGTTCGGTACACGTGACGTGATTTAGTGACGTAACATCGTACATTGTACAACACTGATTTTGTGTATAATAGTACGAGATTTTGAATTGATTGATTTGATTTTTGAAAATAAATTGTCCTTACTGGCAGCCCGGCTTGCTCGTGATCGTCGCGTGTCGCAGCGTCAATGCTACAATGGTAGGTAGGTAGATTATCTACTTACTGCTAAGAGTGTTCGCAACGATGTCAAACGAGTTATCCGCATTGATTTTCTTCAAACAATATTCTAATCTAAGGTTTAAGACGAACAAATATATTAGTTTGACGAAACTATTATCATATCTGTGGTTTGACTATTATTTTTACTAATATTTTTGTACATTGATGGGAATATAGTTGTTATGAGGTTGTACTAGAGCATAATTTGGCATGGGATACAAATATTACACAACGATGATCGAAGTGAAATTGACCTTGAATGGCGAGATGTTGCACGTACTTAGATCTGGTCGTATGTAATAATAAATATATTCGCGCAATATAAATAATGCTTACCGACTGTAATAAATAATAGGCCGTTTGATTATTTATAAGTAATAAGTTATTTTAGCGGTTATCTAATATAACGAACACTCCTACCTGCTGATTACATACTAATTATCGCCATCTATTGGTTGCGTGTTTATTAGTAGATAAATATTTTTTTCCATTCATCGCTAGGTGGCTCTAGCTATCTATCGCGCTGCTAGCGGCATCCAGCGCCTTTGTAGGCTAAAAAATAGTAGCCCGCGGAATTGCCCGAATTAGGAGGGTCGCATTTCGTTGTATGGGATGAGGTATCTGTACTAGTATAGTATTATGTTATCTGTGACTATGGCAACCAGACAGACGGCCGTGTGTGAGATGTGTGAAGTTATTATTATTAGTTATTATTATACTTCTAACACAATCGAAGCAAGCTTAGTTGGAGGGGTTACCAAAAATACTAGTGATGTGTGACTAAAATATAACAACTCATGTAAGTCGCAAGACGGCTTTTAGAACTTCTGGAAGGTCTTATATTGTAACAAAATAAGTTGCAAAACTACTGAACAATATGTTCACTATTTAAAAATAAAAAACAGAACTACTCTAGAAACTGTATTATGAATTACTAGCTGACCCGCGCAACTTCGTCCGCATTTGTACATTTTTAACGGTTTAGCAACATTTTTCATTGATACTCTGCTCCTATTAGTTGTAGCCTGATGTTACATAGCCTAAAGCCTTCCTACCTCTTGGTTACCCGACGTTTCGATCGAATTGCTACGATCGTGGGTGATCACAATCTGTGACAACGATCGGTGCAATGTTTACTTTTGAACACTTTCGTGGTTCGAAATATCAATTTTTATAGTTGTTTTAACTAGACTGCATGTATGGCACAATGGTTAAAGTGGTCGCCTTGCCACACGGGATAAAAGTTTGTGTAATCCACAAATAGTTGTCCCGAGTCTGGGGTGTTGTTTGTGTCCGTTATTTCAATGACTGTAAAATCCCATTCCTATAGCGGGAGCATTTTTAAAAAAATGTTAGGAATCAAAATAGCAACATTAAAAGGTGTTTAAAAGCCATATGCCTACAGATATTCTTAATGCAATAGCAACATTAAGCAACTTCCAATTTAAATGACTAATAAAATACATGTGGAGTTTCCAAAACAAAAATCCTTACATGGTAAATTTAATTAGTTAACAGTTTAAATAAACGTATTTGGAAGATTATATGACAAACGTATTAGATATTCAGAGATTTTGTCATGAGAACAGCCTAAACAAAGACTTATTTATAGTTTTCTACTCTTTTGTTTCACTATAAAAATCTTATGCACAAAGGCATATATTGTTTAATATTATAATATACATATACTATATTAGCTACTCACACTGGTGAGTTAGATTCGTCAAATAGCGCACTCTTAAACACTAGTACAGAGCATTATAAAATAATATAAATATGTTTATTAGAAACTATACGGTTTTACTCACGTTTGTGTTTTGGGGATGCCCGACTAGTTTCCGACCCGACGGGGGCCCTTTTTCAAGGAGTGAAGCGTCCTGCTGCGACGGTGTCAGGCGTCACACACCGTCGCGGCAGGACGCTTCACTCCTTGAAAAAGGGCCCCCGTCCATTCGTATGAAAAGAATTATAAATTTAAAATACCCCCGCCTCGAAAATCCCTTCAACGATTAGAAAAGAACTGACGATCTTCGAACGGATGAACAGATTTTCTTGAATTATATCTAATAATGCTCTCGATCAAGTCACTATTCAAACAAAAAAAACGCACTTAAATCGGTCCATTTGGTTTGGAGCTACGATCCACAGACAGACACACAGGCACACAGATAAGCAGACATTCCGATACGTCAAACTTATAACACCCCTCTTTTTCCGTTGGGGGTTGGTAAACAATGAATGTTTACAAATAAAATACAATTTTTGTATTTGTTCTTATTAAATTTCAGCGTTTAGCACTCTTTCGCCATATAAAGTTTATAAAGCAAAATCTTGAACTTCTTCGTGCGCAGAATAAACCTAAAAAGAGGTATAAAGCTTCTTTATATAAACAATTCTAGTCAATTACAAAATCGAACCTTCTAATGATGCATGTTGTATTACTACACGGCTGGCTAACAGTTAACACCTGAACAGGTACCTAAATTGTCTATCTCCAAAGTACCGCAATAGACTTTTTTCACACTTGCATCTGAGACGTGCGACCACCTATTTATTTACTTAGCTGTTACGGTTCAACGAACTTACTACTTAAATTATCAAGGAAAAATAAGTCTTGTGCTTAAGGGAAAAGGTTTATGGAACCGCAAATGTAAATTGGTAACATGAAGCTTGCAACCCACCGACCACTCACGAATCGCGCTATTCACGCATTTATTTCTAAAGCGATAAGGTTTGGTGTTGATTCACATCTAGCATATAATTTGCAGGGCTTCAATTGCTGGTAGAAACTACATAATGTCAATTATCTGGCTTTGTATGCAGATCAAAGTACAATGGCTCAACTTGTAACCAAACGGAGTATGTACACAAAGAAATTTTTGGTTTCTTTTGGGTTCTCTATAATTGTATAGAGAACCCAAAAGAAACCAAAAAATAAATTTGGATGGATGATGGATTGGATTGCCATTTACATAGTAATATAATATTCTTCATAACGCCGTCTTGTAGCCAAGGTTCACCTTAGATAGACTACACAAGTATTTTTCAAACGTAAACTACGAACTGTCATTATCCTGCAAAAGTACAACAAACAGTTTGCCGCAATTTATTTGCCAAGTGTGCCTCTTACTTAAACCTATTTACCTTACAATTTACCTACGTGATGATACGATCATTGGCTTTCAATAAAACATTTACAAAAAATCCATAGGCTGTATCTGTGTTTTTGCGTAAAGCCAATTTGTTTACACTACTGACTTTGACACCATTACATGACGCTTTTCCGCTTTTAAGCGGTCATTGTCTTTTTGATATTATGAAATAATACCACAGTAGTGATAAAAACATGGCGGTATAGTACGTTGGCTAAAAAATGAGTCATATAATACCTGATCGTAGAATGGGTGTGCTACGAAATATCTTATCTTATTATATCTTATCTTATTTTTAAAAAAGTATTGACAACGCCTAAATGATAATAAATTCAAAAAAGCTCTATTATTAACCCCTTAATTTTCCACACTTAGAGGTGGAATATTTTCTTCAAATTTAAATGGGACCAACCTTGATTAAAACCTATTAAATTAAAAAAAAAATATTATTGAAATCGGTTCACAATTGGCGGAGCTGACGACAGAAGTGATAACTTTTAAGTTACTCTACCGCTGCCGTATGCGTGAGAGAAAGGGAAGCCAGACAGACTGGCGCCGTAACGCGTTACGTAACGAAACGGTTTACCCTCCCATAAGGAGTTATCACTTCAAAAAACAGTTGAACTGAGAACCTTGAATTGGATCAAGAAAGTTCATTGCAAATCAAATAAATTCAACTGTAGTGTACCGATAAATGCTATAATCTGGACAAGGCCCTTATTTTACTGCCATTTTGCACATTCAAGGTGCCTTAGTTTTACGCTAGTTGTTTCCTTAATTTAACCAATTTAAATATACAGAAATAGACCCGGTATGACTATGATTACGGTAGCAGTGCGCTAGTAAATTGTGTGATATGCTCGATAGAAGAAGAAGGCACTAATTTAGTGAGAAACTGTCTAGTCTGTAAAACTGAAGGTGCTTAGCGAACCCGAAACGGAAAAGGAAAATGGCGCCTGCTACAGACGAATGATCATATACTATCATATCATTTATTTATTCACGAATATGGGTATTTATTTTCGAATCTATACTAATATTATAAAACTTAAGAGATTGTTCGTTTGCTGTTTGTGTGCTAGTATGAGTATATACATTAAGGTGTGACAGATTTATAATTACTTGAGATCGCCTGGTGGTCGAATTTCGACCATAACTCATCAAGTTTTTAAATTTTTGTTTTATATCATTGACCACTATAACTTGAGCTGTCATTGTGTCGATTCTCTATACCACGACAGGTCAACGTATACTGGACCCGTGTAGTTTCTTGAAGCCGTTTTCGCATAATTTTTAAACTTGTAACAGATATTGATTAACAATTTTGACTTTCTGCACTTCTTCTACATACAAATTTGAAGTATTCCAAATTTCACATTCCTAAGTGACCGAAATTTGCTTGGTCTTTTTTTTTATGGGATAGGAGGCAAACAAGCAGACGGGTCACCTGATGGTAAATGACTACCGCCGCCCATGGGCACCTGCAACTCAAGAGTCACAAATGCGTTGCCGGCCTTTAAGGTGGTAGTAGGGGAATGGTGGAAGAGTGGGGTAGGGAAGAGTAAGGGCCTCCGGTACCCTCACGCACTCGGTGAAAAGCAATGCAAGCATTACATTACTGCCGTTTTTCTGTGATAGGCCGTGGTATCACTCCGGTCGAGCATGGCTCTCCCGCGATAGATGGTCTTCGAAATTTCCAACCCTTTTTGCCTTCCATCATAACCTTTTAACCAACATTTCACAAGAACGGTCTGTAGACGCAAACAGCTTCTAATTTCCATTGAACAAATAGAGCGTGTCGACGTTAGCATTCATTTACCTACTACCTATGTTGTGCAAATACTACAAATGTTCCGTACGACACTGAGGTACTGTCATAATAACAAGGAACAAAAGTCACCATCAAAGAAGAACCGTGAGCTAGAAGAGGGAGTGAAGATCGCCCATTATACTCTCTTTTGCTGAGTCTCTGTTCATCTCAAATGTTGTAGGTATACCTTGAATAAATAATATTAAGACTAAAAGTAAAGATATTAATTGTTCTTTTAATTTATAAATAATAAAAAAAATTGTTTAACTAGATTTGGTCTGGAATTCTACATTGATGTAATCCACATTATAGTCGATTATGTTTGTTGACACTAATATGATAAAATAGTTGCCTCCTGGTACTATAAACACCAGTAATTGCAGTAGGTATTTAGTTATATATATAAAAATGAATCCCTATTTCCCTTGGTCACGGCATCACGCGTGAACGGCTGGGCCAATTTCTCTAATTCTTTTTTTTTGTGTTTGTTATTGTCAGGAGAAGGTTCTTATGAAAGAAAAAAAAAAGAAAAGTAAGAAAGTTTTGCTGAAAATTAGAAAAAATTATAAAACTTAACGACCAAATTAACTTTTCTAAACCTCAGCATTTTTGACATAACTGTCAGTCGTTTGACAGTTTCCGCGATTGTTCAATATTCATAGTTAAAACAGGATAACGTCTGTCGGGTCAGCTAGTACATAATATAGTTAAACCCGGCCTTTGCTGTGGCACAGTAAAATTCCATACATGTTGTTATGACAACGGACAACAATGAATTATTATATCATATCTAAACGTAACTATGACAAATAATAAAACAATCTAAAATGCATAGAATTTTCCGTTTCCATTGAAATTTCGGCATAAAACATATACATAAAACACTCTTCTATTAAATTGCTATGTTGTGTAAAGATTTCAAGTCAATTCATCAAATACTTTCTGATTTGTGGCCACAAACATACGGAATTTGAATTCGTGTTTGTACATCATAATATTCGTCATCATTCCCGCTATAATTATTCATGGCTTTTATGAAAGCATTTACGGTGGCTTTTACTACCATAATTGTGTTTTATTAAAATTCATAGAATACGAAGAAATTAAAAACAATTTATTAAAAGATAGTTATTAAACTGTCCTTGAAATGCTCAGTTTCATAAAATACGTAGTTTTAAGTGTTTTTTAGCAAATGTAACAAACTACAAATATTATTATTCATCATCATCCTCCGCGTCTTTTCCCAACTAAGTTGGGGTCGGCTTTCAGTCTTACTACGATACAGCCAAACTTCGATATTTTACGGGAAGTGACTACCATCAGACCTCCATAATCCAAGTGCTAGGCGATATCGAAGTCCTGTAGTTAGACCAGGTTGTCGGACTTTTTAGGGCTCCAACTACCCGTAACGAATGCCACAGATGTTCGTATGGCAACTGGGACCGACGGCTTAACGTGCTCTCCGAGGCACGGAGGGTCTCAATGTGTTAAGAATGGTCACCCATCATAAGACTGACCTGGCCAGTGTTACTTAACCTTGTAATGTGCTAACCTACTTTACGGTGACCACTTAGCCACGAGCCTTTCTATCAATAATATTACATTATATAAATATATAATTTCTTTCAAATTAAACGGACTATCCCTGTTTTTATGATATATATGACATATATACAGAACACTGCAACTAAACCATTTCATCATCATTTCAGCAATAGAACGTCCACTTTTTGACATTAGGAAATTGAAACTAGATATTTATGAGGTTTGAGTTTCAACATACGAGTACTCACGTTCTAACTTGAACAAGCACAGTATTCGTGATAATGTCAAGACTTAAACAATCGTGTCCGAAGAACATTATAAGGCTTTATTCTTTCCTTAAAGGAACACAGAGAAGTTTGATTAAGCGATCAAGAGCGCCGCTAGCCAGTCCTCAAGCACGGTTTTTGCATCATAGTTGTTCGTAAAACAATTGTTTAAATCTCTATTTTAATTACTGTCTTCATAAATGACAATATATTGCAAGCTTACTTAGCTTGCGTCTAGACAGCGTTGTTTTATATGCCCCAGAATATTAAATCCCATAAAAATATCATTTAAATAAAATGCAAGTCTCGCAACGATGTTTTTCTACCGCAAAAAGTTGCGAGATCTAGATTTAATTATTACCTAATTAGTTAACCAACAAGTTTTTATAGTGACCTTATCAATATTGAAGATCTTTATTTCTCATATAAATAGAATGACTTAGGAAACGGCAAAATAATCACAAAATAATTTATGTATATACAAACATAAATAAAGCGCTCAGAGCGCTTATATTAGGTCGCTTTTGTTACGAGGGGCCGTTTTTAAGTTCGCGGAATGGAGAACAAGGATAGTAAATAAAAATGAAATTGTATTTTTCTTTTTCAATATATTCACCTGCAACCCTAATACACTTCTCAGATCTATCAATTAGTTTATTTATACCTTCATAAAAAAATATTGAATCTTTCTCCGAAAAATACGCTGAAATTGCTTCTTTCACTTCTTCATCGCTTTTAAATTTCTTCCCCCGAAGTTCTTTTTTCATTTTGGGGAACAAGTAATAATCGCTGGGCGCTAGGTCTGGACTATAGGGTGGATGATTTATAATATCGAAGCCTACTCTGTGCAGGGCAGCCAACGCAACGCGACTCTTGTGAACCGGCGCATTGTCATGCAGGAGCAACACACCTTTCGTCAATTTTCCTCTTCTTTTCTCTTTGATTGCTTCTTTGAGCTATTCTAATATTGAAGCATAATATTCGCCCGTTATAGAGGCACTTTTATCTTTGTAATCGATCAATATTATTCCTTCTGAATCCCAAAAGATCGTCGCCATGAGTTTTCCAGCTGATTGTGTCACCTTAAACTTCTTGGGCGGTGGTGTTCCTTTTTTATGCCACTGCATGGAGTCTTGCTTAGACTCAGGTTCATAATGGTGAACCCAAGTTTCATCCCCAGTTACAATCTGGGCCAATACACCATCTTTATCCTCACTACAGAGATCCAAAAACGCACGTGAACATTCGACGCGCTGTTGTTTTTGCGGCGGCGTGAGCATTCTTGGCACCCATCTTGCACTGACCTTTGTCATGCAAAGATTATCATGCAGAATTTTAAAAATGGTCGTATCGGATACTCCAGACATTTCTGCGATTTGTTTCTTCTTTAGCCGGGCATCTTCTAGTACAATTTTTTCTACTTTTTCAACAAGTTCCGGAGTAGTCACGTCAATAGGCCGACCTGGTCGGGGGTCGTCTTCAATCGACTCTCTGCCTTGTTTAAAAAGTCCATGCCACTTATAAATCATTGTTTTCCCAGGGCAAGATTCCCCGTAAACCAATGACATCTCTTCCATAATGTTTTGAACAGACTTTCCTTGTTTAGTCAGGAACTTTATGACGGCGCGGTGTTCGATTTTCTCCATGTTTTCAGTTTTCTTCCCGATTGAGTTGCTTGATCAGCGATAGTTCAAAGACTAATGACCCAATTAAGATAAAACTTGGTATTTATACTAATATTGAGTCAGGGAACACGTTACGGCTAAAAATATCCCCACCACTAACTCCCATCCCCTCCATTCCGCGGACTTAAAAACGCACCCTCGTATATCACTACATATTATAAAACAAAGTCCCCCACCGCGTCTGTCTGTCTGTTCCCGATAAACTAGTGAAATACATTTTACAGAGAGCGTATTAGTTGAGAACTAGGTTTTCCGTTGGTTTCCTCACTAGGCGAGCCTGTATCGAAGAAACCTGGATTCTTAAAGCTCATGTCTTAGCAAATTAACTGGGTTAGTTAAAGTCTAAATGTATATAAAACAACAAAATAAATAAAAAAAATATAAACAAAAAAATAAAAAAAGTAAACTCAAAAACTACTGAACGGATTTTCATGCGGTGTTCACCAATAGATAGAACGATTCATGAGGAAGGTTTAGGTATATAATTTGTTAAGGTTTTCTGTAAATTGGTTGAAATATGATGATGATTGTTGAAGATGTCTCTGCTGCCCGTGCGAAGCCAGCAGTATGCGATTGCCAGGTCATTCTTTTTATTAAAAAAAAAACAAAAATGTTTAAAATGGATACGGTCAAATAATCACTAATCTAAATTACTCACTTTACACGTCACGTGCTTAATCAAAACATAATTCTGAGTTGAAAAAAACCGTTTAAAAATAACACCATCTGGAACCAAAAGCCCCGAGCAGATGTCAACAGGACTCAAAATGTGTACACTTCATACTTTGTAACATACCCTACCAGGCAACATATTTGCTAAACATTCAAAAATAAACCTTAGCCTGATGTAAATTCTGTACAAATGTCTAATAGCAAACTTAACATCTGATATATTTGATATTGTATAGAATTATGGACTTTATTGTTGAGGAATAACAATAACAGATGTGATTTACTAAACGTAATCCAGGCAGATGTTTTGCAGTAAGCACGTGCCGGCAAATGCTTAGAAAGGGACAATGGATGAAGTAACAATCGTTTTTTTTTTTTTCATTTTGTTACGGCATCGGGTGACGTGTAGGTATTTTTGTTACTATTGAACAGGCAGAAATGTGTATTTAAGCTCTGGCGACGATACATTATAGTACTCCAAAGTAGAGAACAAGGATCGACACATGTATTATTACGAGTTAAATCAATAAAACAGCTAACAAAAATAGGTTTTAGGCAATTCAAACGAGCCCTTAAAAAGAACTTCTCAAAACTTTTCATACATTTTCCATTCCAAACTGTTTGACGAAAGACGGCATGTGCGGCATCGTTAAAAAGCTTATAACACCGAAGTGGATGGAATTAATAATATTCCACTCCTTTCCATCCATTAATTTAGCGTATTCATTTCTGCGATACATTTAGTTTAGTGTGTTGAGGCAGAATGGGTTTGGGTATAACACCACTTCCCTATGTGTGTGTAAACTGTCATTCAATAAATATATTCAAGTGAAGATCAGATACCAAGAAATTTAAGCTAAAAAAAAATAAACATACATACACATTATTTTTCACATCAAATCCAAAGAAAACGAAATTAATCGTCAAAATTGAAATAAAGATGGGTGGAGAGGATCACCCGGGTTAAAACCCACGACTGGGTAAAAACCTGGGTCATTACCCATCTCTAACACCAATACTTGATGTATTAAGCCGCAAACATGAATAACATGAATAACCGAATAAAAGTCATCGAAATATTATTTCGAACCGAACATGCAATACCGACAACAACCGCAAGATTAGCGGAAATCAAACCTCTTGACCGATTTACTTCATTAATTTCTTTTTTATTACAACCCGAACCTATTACCACACTGATTACACTTGACGATTCGGTAACAACTAACAACTAACCGTCTCATTAAATCAAGTGTTAATGTACTCGTGTGCTTATTTGAGTTCAATTTTTTTTCGTAACTGCCGCCCTGAATATCAGTATCTGACAGTAACATCTACCTGATTGACGAAGTGTTTGAGGGGACAAAAACATTTCGTAATTCATTTAATTTTTAGTACAGTAAACTTTACTCATTGAGAATTGTATAGAAAAATAATAATGCTATATCAATATCTAAAAAGATAATGAGAAATATAAGAAAAGTTTTACAATACAATAAAATACAATCCTACTAATATTATAAACGTGAAAGTTTGTGAGAATGTATGAATGTTTGTTACTCTTTCACACAAAAACTGCTAACCCGATTGCGATGAAACTTGGTATGTAGATAGATGGAGACCTGGATTAACACATAGGCTACTGTTTATCTCGATATTGCCACGGGATCGGGACTTACGCGGGTGAACTCGAGGGGAGCTGCTAGTAGTAAATAATTTGATCATAGGTAAATATTAAATGTCTAACTTAGGTAAGCCTTTATGTTAATTTATGAATTCATTGATTTAGATTGAATTATACTTCTTTTTATAGGCTAAAGTAACATATTTGTCTGGACTATGTTTAGACAGATCAGTATTCATATCTATAAATATGGCAATCAACCATTAATATTATTAATTGTAGTTGGATGCTATTAAGGGACAATAATATATTTTAGGTAGGCTGTAACATCAACCGGTTTAGTTTAGTATAACATGAAAATACGGAGCAATCGTGTACCATACCATACCACGTATGATTCCTCAAGCAACTTTCTTACTTTTGCAGAAAGAGAGAGTGATGCATTGATTCTACCCCGGATAAAGTGTGAAACGTGTTTTAATTAATTGCTTCCACAATCCGGAACCGGTCATTGTCATTCCTTATTTGAACCTTCAGCGCTAAATTATTATACCAGAGTGCATTTACATTACGAGGAACAGCAAAACCAGGATGTTTAAATTTAAAAAGTTTACTAAACTTGCTAGTTTTACTAGTTTCAAGCTAAAAGATACGGCCATTTAAGCCTTGGATTTGACCAAATTTGAACATTTCGCAGGCAAATTAAAACCTATAGGATACCTCCCATTGACTTAGAATCATGAAATTTATTAAGCAGCAAGGCCTGACAGCACAAGTAAAGGTAAAAAATCCGAATGTCGTTAATTTGCTGTTTTGTCACATAAAAAAAATAGTTTTTAAGTGTGTAATCACAAAATTTTGATAACGCCGTCTCGAAATATCAACGAAAGCCGATCTCTTAAAGAAAAACCTTCGTGTCTAAGCTTCGAATTTTTTTTTTTTTTATTAAAAGTTAAATTAATTTATTAAAAGGTCTTTAAAAATAATATAAAAAAACTGAACGAGACATGTTGGCCGATGATTATTAAAAACACATCATTTAACAATTAGCCGGCCTCCGCTTCGCTTGCGATTATACGTCACGGCCGTTCAGACAGTGGGTTTTTAGGGACCCATTTTTAATAATAAATGAATTTATTTTACAGTTAGATCTATTGAGACACTTCGACACGTCAATTAGTTCTGTTAAAAGTATATGGTGTCATTTGCTATGGACTAGCCCTGAGAAGAAACGCCCAAATAAACTCAAGGATGCCATGTAGGCGTCTAGGTTGGTTTTTATATGAAAGAACTATTTCAGTTACGATACCCAGTAGACTAGATAATCACGGAACTCAGCCACATCTTAGGGAGCTCCACGACTCCAACCGGACCGCAACCGCAGTGAGACATTTGGGTAGGCCATTAAAACACTCACTGCCAAACTGTTGTGAACCTTACGCTTGGAATTACTATCCCAAATCACACTGTAATTCGAAGAGGCGACAAACAAAAACACTGTATTGTTTTTTATTTAATATGTCTTGTGTGCGTCTAATGTATGTGCATAATAAATGGTTTTTCTTTCTTTCTTTCTTCTTTCTTTCACTGTCATTCACAAACGTAGTTACTATGAAAATATATGTTTACAAATAAATAAAGCTGAAGTGTCTGTTTGTATAATAACAGCATTTTACTAAATGCATCCGAATGTTATGTAATGTACATGTAATAAAAAAATTATATTTTTGTCTGTCTGTCTGTTTGTTCCGGCTAATCTCCGGAACTACTGGACCGATCGGGACTTTCACTGGCAGATAGCTGGTGTTATAAGGAGTAACTTAGGCTACTTTTATTTTGGAAACAGAATTAGGGTTCAGCTAGTAGAAAATAAGAATACTTTTCAAACTAGAACCCTTATAGCCTCCACTCAAGGCTGCACACTCCATATATATAAAAGCTTTCGTGAGTGGTATTCATGTTCATTAACGACTAGCTGACCCGCGCAACTTCGTCTGTGTTTGTACATTTTTCAATTCGAACCAGTAGTTTCTGAGATTAGCGCGTTCAACCAAACAAACAAACATACAAACTCTTCAGCTTTATAATATTAGTCTATACGGTTTTATTCACGTGTATGTTTCGGGGATGCCCGGCTAGTTTCGGACCTGACGGGAGTTTTTTTTAAGGAGTGAAGCGTCCTGCCGCGGCGGTGTGAGGCGTCCCCGAAATACACACGAGAGTATAACCGTATATCTTTCATAAACATAATATATGTTTCTATACAAACATAGACTATTGATAAATTCGGTATTTTATTTAAAATATTAAATACCTACCCTGATATTCGTTTGACTAGTTATTTATTATCTAAGAGTATTTCAAAACAGTCGAGTAACTTTTGATTTGGAACTTGTTAACCTCGAAATATCCACATTTCAACAACAATTTTAAAGCCACCGTAGGCCTAAATATGCAACAGAACCAATATAATGCATAGTACACATCCCACTAATATTATAAATGTGAAAGTTTGGATGGATGTTTGTTACTCTTTCACGCAAAAACCACTGAACCGATTGCGATAAAACTTGGTATGTAGATAGCTGGAGACCTGGATTAACGCATAGGCTACTTTTTATCCCGATATTCTTATGGAATCGGGACTTACGCGGGTGAAACCGCGGGATGCTGCTAGTTTATTATAAAGTAGAAATAATTTTATTTGAAATAGTTGTTTTAACAACCATTTTTGCGTATGACTCTTAAATATTCTGTATAAATAACATGTATATATGCTTCTCACACGCCAATAATTATCCGGGCTTGAAGAAGTGAAATAGCAAGCATTTTTTCCACGTCCAGTGGTCAGAATGTCTTAGCGGCCTTTGTATTCCTGAGACCATGCAAAGGCAAAGATTGTAAAAGTAAGGCTTTGGTGACTTGGATTTGTAAAACGTAGATATGAATCAAGTGTGGCTAAAGAAATGTGTGATGCGAATATATAGAATAAAAGGCTGTACGAGAAACTGAAAAAGAACCACTTTAGCCACGTTGTTCTTAAAAAACGTTAGCTCTATATTTTTAAAGGGGTAGAATGTCCCAATAAATTAATCTGTGGTACATAGTTTTGTGTACGGAACACGCACTGTGTGTCCAATACGTACTTACCTAGTTTTTATTTTTAAACTTTATGCTATAAAACTTAACGTTTAAAGAACTGCAGCCATTTATCATTGTCAGCCTAGGCGCGGCTTTATGTATGGCGTCATTTATTTTTGTTCATATGGCTTCCTTAATATATACTGTCTTGACATGTATAGAATACTATACATACTTAACCAAAATTTGTTTGCATATTGACAACGTATGTAGATTCCTCTTTTATCTTCTGCTTTTTAAGGATGGAACTGGGTTTGCGCGATAACATCAAAGTCCTTGTTCACAAAACTATACAGACACATTGGCAAGACAGGTAAAGTTTCGGAATAAAAAAAATCATCACCAGGTCTTGCTTTTGCCATTCATTTTTCATAAATAATACTTATCACATGAAAGTTCTACAGTATGAAAGTAAAAGGACGAAGAACACTTCATGAAACAGATAAGGCAAGGCAGATTTTAGACGGTTTGTGGCCTTATACGAGATTAAATAAAATAATTAACAGTGGGAGAGCCATGCTTCGGCACGTATGGGCCGGCTCGCCCGGAGTGACACCACGGCCTCACAGAAAACCGGCAGTGAAGTAATGTTTGCATTGCTTTTCGCTGAGTGAGGTTACTGGAGGCCTTAACCCTTCCCTTTTCCTCTCTCCCTTCCTCGCCCCTCATTCCCCTTTCCCTACTCCCACCTTAAAGGCCGGCAACGCACTTGTGACTTTTGAGTTGCAGGTACTCATGGGCGGCGGTAGTCACTTACTATTAGGAGACCCGTCTGCTCGTTTGCCCCCTATACATACCAAAAAAAAATAAGGAACATGTGCTTTGAACATGTTAATCCTGCAAACATAAATACAATTAATCCTAATACCAACTAATATTATAAACTAGCCGTCCCCGTAGTTTCACCTGCGTTTATGGTCACTGCTCCGCTCCTATTGGTCGCAACGTGATGATATATAGCCTATAGCCTTCCTCGATAAATGGACACTGAAATAATTTTTCAAATCGGACCAGTAGTTCCTTAGATTAGCGCGTTCAAGCAAACAAACGAACTCTTCAGCTTTATATATTAGTATAGATGTGAATGCGAGTTCGTTTGTTTACTTTTACGTCTGTACCGGCTAATGACCGTACACTTCGCTCGGTCAGCAAATTGACTGACAATGAGCAGTGTGGACTAATTAGACTTAGTTTATGTTTAGCAATCGGAGGTGTAGCGTAACATTTAGAATCATACTAACAAACCGCCCCGGCTTCGAACGGGTAGCAGAGCATATCCGCCTACATTTTTTCGTTATTGTGTGTTAATCTTAGAAGATAGACAGATAGATTTGCTATATTGTGATTGGGTAGATGCCTATGCTCAAAATAAATTATTTTGCCAAGTGTCCCAATAAAATAACTTAAAATACTGTGAAAATTGTCGTCCAGTTTTATTTTAACGTTTTTAATTTAGTTTACAATATTGTTAAATTAACATTAGAAGTAAACGATTTAACAATACTAAGGCGTGACGTCACGCCTTAGTATTTCATACAAAAATGTACGGAAGCTACCGTTTTGACGTTTACTAAAAAGATACTGATTTGACTTGACAGTCATCTACCCTATTGATATTATTATGAGGAATACCTGCGTAATACTTTGTTTACATACAACTCTATTGGATTACGCGGTTCACGCCAGTAAAGCTTCCAGTCGGCATGACTTTTTCCGATATCTTCAACAATCGTCGTCATATTTCAGCAAATTTATACAAACCCCTAATAAATTATACACCTAAACCTTCCTCATGAATCACTCTATCCGTGCGTGAAACTGTATGGTAATCCATTCTGTACTTTTGTAGTTTATCGCGAACTGACAAACAGACAAACGCGGCGGGGGACTCTGTTTTTAACCCCCGACGCAAAAAGAGGGGTGTTATAAGTTTGACGTCGATGTCTGTGTGTGTGTGTTTGTCTGTGGCATCGTAGCTCTCAAACGGATGGACCTATTTCGATGCGGTTTTTTTTATATAAAAGCCAGTTTCCTTGCGGTGGTTCTTAGCTATGTTTGGTTAACATCAGTCCAGCAGTGTAAGAGTATCAGCTCTTTTCCAAAATGATGTAAGGCATTTTCAGCGTATGATTACTACTTTTTAAGGGTTGTTCTTTAAACTATAAGTATTTTTTGGCGTAAGGGGTTTTTTAATTTTTTTATTTAATATAGTATGTAGTGATATTTTATAACTTTATTTTTAGTTACTTAATCATTACCTATAGCAAAGTCATCTAGCTTTATCAATTAGTAATTATTTACCAAATAGTGTACGGACACCGTACAACGTCTTGACTGCTCAACCGTACTTCGTGAAATTTTGCATACTCGTTGCCGGAGGTATTAAAAAAAAAGTGTGTATGTGTACTTATGTACGCACGTAAGAAGTTATACTTTTATCTAGTTAAATAAAGTTTATTTAAATATTATAATAAATAATACATACCGTCAACTAACCACAAATTCTACAAACGTACTCAAAGTAAAATGTAAAAACCATTTTTATCACGATCGTGAAGTTGGTAACTTTTTTGAAAAACTAAAATGTTGATTACCTAACTTTAGGGTGTCGGTTTTCCGTGACGGTGTGCGCGCGCATCGTAAAAATTTACTCTCATCATTTTTCCATAACGCGCCAAAAGAAGTATAACTTCAAAAAGGACCTGCAGAACAAAGTACTTTTTCCGAGTGATAAAAAAACGACTTTTACGCGATCGTAGCAAACGCTTAAAGAATCTAAAAACTCTATTAAGGCACAGCCATGCCAAAAAATATTAAACCGTGAGGCAGTTTTGTTTGTCAAGTTTCCTGAACGCTATAAGCCAATGTTTATCATAACACAACTTACAATTAGCTCAATGTAAATGAGGCCTCATTTCTCATACGACAGTTGTGACTATAGAGAAAGTGTTCGTCGACTTTCGACCACTTAATGCTCTCCATAAATGTTATGCGTTTGCGCATAACAGAGTATGAGGACCTTCATGATTGTTTTGACTTTAGACGCAATGTGTGGTGTGACTATTAAAAATAGTTGAGTTATGGCTGTTATGTAGATACAGTAAAGTAAAAAAATAGTAATACTTTAATTTAATACTAGCAACCCGCCCCGGCTTTGCACGGGTACAAATTATACACCTAAACCTTCCTAATCACTGTGTATATTGGTGAAAACCGCATGAAAATCCGTTCAGTAGTTTTTCAGTTTATCGCGAACAGACAAACAGACAGACACGGCTGGGGACTTCGTTTTATAATATATAGTGATAATTAACTAATCCATTATTTGTATGTCAACATCTTGACAAAATGTGTTAAGCTCTATTCAGAATAATTGTAACAACTTATGTAGCACATTTTACTGCAAATAAACAATGATCTTATCTTATTGATTTTTAAATTACTTTTCATACTTTTTAAATGAACTCCATTTTCACATTTTGCGTTTCAAATTGTTCTCTTTTTAGTCTTTTTAATATTGTATTTTTACATGGTTGCAAAAGCCTAACCCTAAAAAAATCTTTACTACGAAAATTAAACGAGAAAATGGTTAAAATAATAAATTAGTCTGAGGTCAAACAGTCACGCAGAGTAAAAGTTCTCGAAAAAATAATAAAAAGTTGCCAATTTAGTTTAAAGCTGTTACTTTGTCTCAAAAAAATCGCTATGTCCATAACCTCTAAATTAAAAGGTACTACTTACGTAATGTACTCACGTAAACATTTTAACCCATAGAAGATAGGGGAGATAGGGAGGAGAACCAGATATGCTGGTTCCTATGAATTAAAAAAAAATACAGGCACAACATTTCAATGAATAGTTCCGAGAGCCAATAATGATAGGAAAATAAATCGTCCACTTAATTAACACGTAATACGATCCGAGCTGAGCCGATACAAATCAGTGCAAAATAAAGTGTAAAGTGCACACGCGATCACGCAACGCTGAATTATATTGATATACGCTTAAGAACCTCTAGAACAAAGATTTCTTTTTTTATATACACATGCCGCCAGAGGTGCCTGGTTTGCCGGTCCTGCTCCACAGTCACACTGTAAATGGAAAAGTCTGAGAATGAGAATGGAAACTCATCTTGTTTTTATCTAACGTAGGTACATATTTATTGATATTTAATTATTGACATTGTTAATTTTATAGAACATTGATATTATTATAAATACTGTTGACATTGTAGTTTTGATAGGTTTTTTATTTTTTTCAATTAGAATAATTTTAATTGTACATGTAAGAACTGTGTTATCACTTAAGTATTAAGTTAATTTTCTTTGTTGCCTAGCAGCGTTATGATTTTTTTTACATTTTCGAACAATATAACAAACTATTGTTTAGATTAAATTTGTTTATAATATTAGTTAGGACTGCTTTTAATTTTTATATTAGTTAGCTTATATTAGTTGGCTTTAATATTAGTTAGCTGCCCACCTCGATTTCACTCTAAAAATAAATTGAAACCCAAGTCAACTTTTTCTACACTAAATTACGCTAAGAATCGAAGCAACAACAACTGGCACATACAATTTAGAAATGACTGCGGTCTACCAGCTTGGATCCAGTAATATTTCATTTCATGCAAGCCGGGGTTGTCAAGTTGGCAACGCGCGAGACTCTCACTGACTATATGATGAGCCATTGTTTAGAGCCGGTTACTAATCCACCGTCTATGGTAGCTCTTTGGTAGAACAACTAAGTGTCCACTTGTCTGGACACTATATATACACAGTTTTAGAGGGCCTCGTCAACCCTGGTTAATAGGTATCACAGTTACTTGAAAAGTTCGTTGGTTAATCCACAAGCGTAAAGTGAATATCTTGTTTAACTTAATAAAATCAACACAGTCAAAAACAACGTTTGGAAATCTATCAACAATGCTTTCTTTTCTAAACTCTCCTAAAATCAAACAATTTATCTACCTTCATATAATTTATAGATATAGAAAACAAATAAAATTATCAGTTTAATGCGCGCAAAAAGTTGCTTGAGACGAGAGCGCGCATGCTTGTAGAACTTGCACACATCATCTGCGCGCAGAGGAATGTCGCACTCACATTGCCTCGGGCGGGTGGTACGCGAGGTGTATTTTGCGAGATAATGGACGTCTTTGAAAAATAGACGAGAATTAAGTACCTACCCATTTTCATAATGTTTTTTAAAGTATTTTGTTAAAGTTTAAAAGTCAATGGGCTTTAAACTGTTATTAGTGGCAATAAATTTTATATAAAGAGATGATGCTTGACGTGAAACTCACCGAGCCACATATTAATATTTACATTGGCAACATTTATTTAACATCAAATAAAAGAACAATCATTTAACTGACTAAAGAATGACGCAACTGTGTTGGTATAATTTGATAAAATTTGTGCAACGACAAATTATGTCTCGCATGGCCGATTACTAAAACGCTTCTCAATTATAAGACGTTGTTATCACTCGGCCTGTCGCTACAGTTTACCTTGGTTTAAAGTGTCAGTGGGAACACAAGACTTAAGGAGAGCTCTGGGAGACCCATTTTTGGGAATTCTTTAAACCTACAAAAGGATACCTGAAAGCTCCTAGTCAGTAAACATTATTAATCTTTACCTATGAAGTTAAGAAAATATATTCCAAAATATTACAATGCAAAAGGTCCACAATGGCATATATGCAAAAATTCTTATTTGAATGTACAAATGTCGAGTATTGCATACCTATACATGTATAACTAGCAACACGCTCCGGCTTCGCACGGGTAGTAGAGACATTTTCAACAATCATCATCATATGTCAACCAATTTACACAAAACGTTAACAAATTATACACCTAAACCCTCCTCGTGAATCACTCTGTCTATTGGTGAAAAGCGCATGAAATCGGTTCAGTAGTTTTTCAGTTTATCGCGAACAGACAGACAGACGCGGCGGGGACTTTGTTTTATAATAAATAAAAATAAGTAACAGAAACTAATTGATTGAAGGGCTCGTAGCTAAGTGGTAACCGAGTAGGTTACGTAATTCTAGCCAGGTCAGTCAGTCTTAAGATGGGTGACCATTCTTAACACATTGAGACTCCTCCGTACCTCGCGGAGCACGTTAAGTCGTCGGTCCCGGTTGCCATACGAACATTTGTGGTATTCGTTACTTGTAGTTGGAGTCCTAAAAAAAGTCTGACAACCTGGTCTAACTACAGAACTTCGTAATCGCCTAGTACTTGGGTTGTGGAGCTCTGATGGCAGTCGCTTCTCGTAAAGTAAGTAGGCCATTTCGTAGTTATACTGAAAGCCAACCCTAACTTCGTTGGTAAAAGGCTCGGAGGAAAAAAAAGTTACAGAAAATGATCTGCTTCGAGCTAGGTATATTTTTAGTGCGGATGATCTGCTACAGCTTTTGTTTCTAGTCAGCTTTTTAAGAAGAGGACTGAAGAGTTTATGGAACATCATCATCTGCCTACCCTTGTCCCAATTGTATTTGGGGTCTTTGCAATATATTTTATTCTTCCATTCTATTATTTATTTCTAGCCATATCTTCTTTCACACAGTCCATCCATCTTTTCTTTGGTCGCCTCTTCTCTTGTATCCGTCAACATTCATACATAAAACTCTTTTCACTACATTTTGCTCATCCCTCCGCATCACATGTCATTACCACGATAACCTATTGCTCTTCGGCTTTTCATACACTGGTGCTACTTTGCAAGAGTTTATCCCACTAATTCCTCTAATATTATAAATGTGAAAGTTTGGATGGAAGGATGTCTGTTACTCTTTCATGCCAAAACTACTAAACCGATTGCGATGAAACTTGATATGTAGATAGCTGGAGACCTAGATTAACACATAGGCTTTTCATCCCGATATTTCCACGGGATCGGGACTTACGCGGGTGCAACCGCGGGGCGCTGCTAGTGGAACATAATTGGTAAATAATAAGTGAATGGAGATACGACTATATTAAACACTTTTCCACCATCGTCTTTAGAAAGTTAAATAGAAAATCGCATATCCTCTAAATATTAGATCATGTATTCCGATCATATCTGCTTTAACATTATTACTAAGCAATATCGTTAGCATATAATTTTGCTTTCACATTAAAGGTACAGACATACAGTCTGGCCAAACCTATTTAGCTTAGATTGATAATTTAATAGCCACCTTGCTTTCTAACTTAACGCTAAGTTAAACCAATCCTTGTCTGGCTTGGCTAACTAAAGAGAACATGAAGAGGCCGTGATACGGTGAATCGTTCAAGTGCAATATTATTTATTTATTTAATTAAGGTTCACCAACAGTTGTTACAGATATTATACATACAGAAAGGATCATACAAGTATTTGTGTCTTAAATCTAACTGCACAACCAATTATAGGCAAACACCGCGTGCAAAGTGTTCTTTGTATCAACATCTGTTTTATAATTTGAAAACTTATTTAAATGTACTTAAATTCTAGATAATATATTAAATACTATAATTATCACATTTTCATACTTTTGACGTGTCTGACAACCGTCGATATTGAATCAGAGTGGACATCAACCAGGTCGCTGTATTTTAAAGTATCCATAGTATAATGAGATGAAGCGATCGGATTATTGTGTGATTCAATGAGCCAGTTTTAAAACTGTCTAGTAATTAGTCAAAGTCAAGGCAAAATGAGAGTTGATATTTACAGTCCTCCTTGAATCATGTCTACGTTAGATAGTTGATTTTAGCCAAATTCTGGATGTGAAGTCAGCGCTCTGGATACAAATTCGTCGAAGATATGCTTTGCGTTCACCTACAAGATTACTGTGTATGTGCCGTTGCAAAACATAAGCTTTCAAGGTGTTCTTTAATAATATAAAAAATAAAAATACCAAAGTGATGAGTGCGACGTGATCGGAACACCCTTTTCTAAACTCTATGGTTACAATATATCTAGATTTTCCACGGTCGCTTGGAATTGTTTCATAGGAGGTCATGGACTATCGATAGTTCAAGTAGCTTTGAAAAAAACATAATTTTCCTGGAGAAAAGCCATGGGGAGGTTGGCTTTTCTCCAGGAAAAGACAACGGAAGCACAGGGATAGATTATATTTTATTTCCAGATTCTCCATAACACGACATATGCTAATTATATGTAAATATATCAGACGTGACTGTTTATTTATTAATCGAGGGATATTTCTTTAGTAGAGTGTTTTTATGGTATATATTTGTAAGATTAAAATTTTTATTCAATTCAATCATTGGCTTGGAAAAGTTTATTTGAATATTCATAATTATTAGAATTGACCCTCTGCTTTCGAAGTCGTTCGTAAAAAGTAATGAAACTGTTTTATTAATGATTTGAAATTTCAATTAACAATATGATGGACATTGGAAATTATCACTAGTACAATTTCACTCTGATTGAAATAAAGTCCAAGTTATCCAGGATAATACGAGCAAGACCCCGGGTGAGACGTAAAGCAAGGTTAAATGAAGGAGTTGGAAGTTTAAGGTATCCTCTTAAAAAAAAAACAATTGTTGATGCGGAAAGAAAGAAGAAAGAAATGATTTATAAGAAAAGAAACAAAAAGAAAGAATGAAATGATTTATTAATAGAACAAATGTTTTTTTGCTTTCTGTATTTACAATTGTTGATACGTTCAAGTACTATCCTGCCGAGGCCATAACGAGGCAGTTAACTAGTTATATCGGAATAAAAACGTGACACAATGTCTCCGACATGAAACCCATTCCTGTAAGATGCAGTCAGCTGGTCAAACCAGCGTCATGTCTACTGACAAACCAACCAACAAGTCCAGTCTAGCTACTCCTATAGACATTTATGAGGGTAAAACTCCCTCCCTTAAAAGGATACACAAGAACTGCTTCAAGGTTCTACAGGGTTGATAAGACGCGAATAGTTAGTGGTAATGTAGGCTGCTATCTGTATAATGAGGTTGTCTTCTATAACGAGACAGCCTTATTACGCAGGTAAAGTCATATCATCGAAGTACTATAATAGGCCTCCGGTCCTCTATCTTATTGCGTACTCATAAAATTATCTTTTAAACCGTACAATCAATTTAAAAAAGCAAAAAAAAGGGTACTACGTAAACTCGAAACTAACTCTATCCTTATCAATGGAGAGTTTCTTGTGACATCAAAATTGAAAGTCGTTAGATGCACGTTCGTATCTTGTGGAATGTGATAGCATTCTGTTTCTGTCCGAAAAAAAGCAATAAAAAGTGATTCCAGGATCAATATTTCTGATCTTTTTTAAAAAGATAATTTTGTCAAGATATACTCCTGAGATAACTGCCTTTTATTGAATTTTACTTTAAACAAGAAACAATAGACAACTGTTTTATTGTCAATAGAATAAATAGATAAAAGACTTACTCATCTTCTGACATCATGCTCTTAAAATAAGCGATTTTCCTTAAAACAAGAGCGTTTTATCTGACTACAGAAAGCGTATGATTCAGCTAGACTCGTAATAAAATTGAAATCTGCATACCCGGTAACTTTGCACCATGATATCATCTGAGGCTCGTGGCTAATTCATTAATACATTTTGTAACTACTACCTCCTGTGTTCAGGGCCTTTGGAACCCGGGGCCCCCTCGAGCAGGGGGCCCGTGGCATTTTGCCAACTCGGAAACCCTATTGTTACGCCACTGCCGTGATTCCGAACTGTATTACCCTGACGCCATTATGCTTTGATTCTCATCGTTCTCGCAACACCACTATTAAATCTAGTTACATAAAAAACAACTGCTTGAACATTCTAGGCGATTTTAAGTTTTGTTTTATTAATAATAAGCACCTGGGAGACCGAGTTTTCCTCGGTAGCTTTTTGTAAAATCATATTTTTTTTTGTCAATTTGCATTTTTACAGGATACACGTATGCAGTTGAACTTAAAATGCAAAACTGTATCTGTTTACAAAATTTCATCAAAATCATTGGAGCCGTTTTCTAGATTCAGATTATAAATATACATGTATTCCAGAATTGCTCGTTTAAAGGTATTAGATAATAATAATCATTTATTTCGTGAAAACCATTCGAGTTCCCATAGTACTTACTACTAAGAAATTCAACATATTCTCCGCGTATCCAAGAAAAATAAAGAAGTCTCGCCCTATTTGCATTAACACCAAACGTTATACAGGGTAAATGGAAAAAGGAATTATTATGTCTTTCTAGCAACAAGACGTGGGCTGAATAAATAAATGGCATTGCATCTTGAAAGGATCACGCTTTTGAAATGATATTATGATTTTGTTTTTTGTTCCAGACTTGCAAATATTACACGTCTGAAGATGAAATGATACTAAATTTAAAGGTATTTCAAGTGCATTTTACCCTACAGTTCAATTTTGAGTCCAGATAAAGCTCGTACTTTATAATATTAACAATATTTTTAAAATTGCTAGAAGCCTTGCCCATTACCCGACCTACATCGACTCTTTACCTTGAGGTACTATATTTAAAAGAGTTGCATTTACTAGTAAAGTGCAGCTTATGACTGCTTATGTCAAGAAGGTGTAGTACATCAGATTTTCTGGTGGTTTGGTTGGTAGGCAGTAGGTTGTTAATTAAGTTATATAAAAACACTGAAAACATTTTTGTTTGTTAACCCGTCATGCGAATTATTTATTTCAAGTAAACCAATTGTAGGTATTTTTGAAATGTCAGGAGAGGAGTCAGTCAAGAGTCATCATTCGATGATCCCAAAATATTTCTCTTGTATATAAAAATCAATGTTTGTATGTTCGTATTTTGCATACACGTTGCCAGCGATATGGCAGAGGACATAAGGTACCTTTCATCCAATAAAAAAAAAGAGCCGCCGTAAAAAATATTTTTACGCGAACGAAGCCACGGGCAAAAGCTAGTCTTAAATAAATCGAACTAAAACATATTACGTCATAATATTGCGGAATATTGCACGTATGTGACTTGAACAACTATAATTGCATATTATCACGATATGATTAAAGACAGACATGATTGCTATACCTTCTTATACTTGCATAAAAATCCAATTAAAGCGCATCTGTTTCAAACATTGATCATTAAAATACATGTAAGTTTTATAACTAGGAAAAAAATAAGCCTACAAGTTTATTGGCAAAGGCGTTCCATGGTCGTTCAATAGTTTATGTGTTCCATGTCTTTGGATACACATCTCTTTCTTTTTTTATAGGTACATAGCATAGTTTTCTGTTATTGACTGCATGGATGGCGCAATGGTTTAAGTGGTCACCTCGCCCCTACGACGCCGCGCCGCGCCTCGTGTTGTTGGTTCAAATCCCACACGAGACAAAAATTTGTGTGATGCACTCGTAATAACTCTGAATTCTGAATTGAAATTCTGAATGTTCTTTGTGTCCATTGTTTGAATGTTTGCGAAGCCCCCCGCGAGAAAAAAGGAGTCATCTTGTAAAAAAAATAAAAAAAAATATATTGAAAAGACATGTATGTAATCCCACTATTAATACATGTTATAATTATCCCTTAAACGCTTTTATCTCTATAAGCGTCATTTATTTTTATTTTACTGACTTTGGCTACAATAGTCAAAACCTTTATAATAAAAAATATTGTATGTAGATAGTTACATACTATGGGAGCGGAGCAAGGTAGAACTGAATTAGTGTTGCCCAAAGGATTTGCAAATGATTTATAGTCCACTTTACTCACCAGAAAGCTACAATAAGAAGCGGAATGCGAGCTAGGACGCAGTAAGGAAGGTGCTTCTACTGTGCCTCACATCAATCGATTCCTATGACAGGTAGTGTCTTTAACACTACTGTGCTCTCTTGTTCCAATAATTTCTCCCAAGAGATGTGAACAGTCTGTGATATTGTTCTTCACTCTCTTTATTGATATCGTTAGCTGTCTAGAATCGATAAACCGCCTCAAATACACTGACTGGAATTTATGTTATAAGATTTCTTCCCCTTTTTTTTCTACCTATAATGTTTCGAAAGAAGAAAGAAAGAAAGAAAGAAAAATGTTTATTTCCAACATAGCACAGTACACATAAATAATAGGTATAAATATCAGTTTATAATGTCCAATAGAGATTTTACACACTTAACCTAATAAAAATATGCCCTGCGCCAGGCAGAAAATGCCCCCGCCTCAGCATAATGCTTAGAAGCGACTTAATTGAAAATTTAAGGCATATTTCTACGACTATGTGTACCCGGATCATCGTTTAAAATTTCAACTTATTTTTGTGAATGACTCACAAATAGACAGACAGTTTTAAATACCATAAAACAAACACATTTTAAAAGTAATCCCCGTGAAAATCCATATGTTATTTAATTGGCTATTTCGGATCTGCGTGTCGGAGCGTGACGAAGAATGTGTGTATATGAAAACATGCGATTAATAACTTAAACGCTTTAGATATCTTATGTATATATCTTAGAATAGGCTGAAAATAGATTTTTAAGGCATAGCTGATTTTTACTCGTGTTGGAACAACTTGGAAACCATCTTCTCCAGTATGTTTTAGGCACCGGTAACTTCTTACCATCCTGTATCCTGTGGACTTGTTTAACAATTGAGGTGTAAGAACACGATTATCTTTTAAAAGTATAACCGACTTCAAGGTACCGCAACATAAACACATTTTTTTACTCATAGGATGAGATTGTTTTTTTCCAACATCTTTTGAACTGATGAACCGCGTTTCATAAAAAAAAAAACAAATTTAAATCAAACATGCTAAACGAAGTGAGATAGAACCTCTTAACTTTCTGAAGTCGATGAATACTTTATTATACCTTTTCGACTGCCTAATAATATATTTTTTTTTAAGTTAAGCTAGCAATGTTGTCATGCAAGCGATCATTGACCCCAAGTCGTAAAAAACTGGTATTTTACGATATTTTTGGTCAATATTATAATTCACTGACCAATTCTTATTTTGGCTGTAAACCTGTTTCGTTATGCTTATTTAGTTATTATTTAATAAACATAAATAAGTTGAATAAGTACTAAAATCTAACATACCATTACCTACATTTTTTGTCGGGTTTAAAATAGTAGTTGGACGACCATGCAGTTATGACATCATTCGATTTTTAACATCGGAATTAGTTCCAAAACAATAAAACTCCTTAAATTAACACCGATAAAGCCCTCTAGATGGCAACATTGCAGGCAGGATACTTTTCCCATAGATGGTTATATAATGTCCGGATTAACATTTCAAGTCTACACCTGGGACTAAACCAACCCAGTTCCCACTCTAAAAGACTCACATCAGTTAAAAATATGCTTTAAAGCTTAATAACTGACTTTTTCAATCTTGTCAGGTTGAAGCTACAGAATTTTCTGGCTTTAGAGCATTACAGTACAGGTTTGTTCATGCAGAACTAACCAGGCTGATAAAGATCCGCGGTCCTACATAGCCATCACTAACAAAGTGTTATTTATGCCCACCATACTCACCAGTCGCCAGAGACACATGAAGAGTGTATAGGCATTCATCTTTACAAACTGTCTAAATGCCTGTGGGCCTTTTCTTAACATTAGAGGTATTATTAAAATAATAAGTTCCGCGAACAAGGGTGCGAAACTCGTCGGGTTTTCCCGAAACACACACGTGAGAACAACATACATATATCTTTAATAAACATGAGGAATAGCCGATAGTTCAGCAAACGGGGCTAATGTTGGTTGCCACACTTCACATACCTTAGAGAAAATTTTTGAAATGTCTCAAGTTGGTTTCCTGACGATCTTTTCCATATTAGCCAACCTCCTATAGTTATAGCAACTGATAATGAATTTCCAAAAGGCACATTCAGTTTGTATAAGTCAGAGGTTCGTAGCTGGGTATCGATGTGCCGACATGAGAAGTTATTAGTTAGTTAGTTAGAATTAATGGTTAAACCACTCGCTTCTCTTTCTTTATACAACTGCTTACTATCGTGGGGGAGGCAAATGCTTAGGCCTGTGTCGCAGAACTCTCAATCTTTTTAGAAAAAGAAAACGCCGCGCTGATCCTTAAAAAATACTCAAACATACGCTTACTCCCAATAACAATTGAATAAATGTAAAATAGTAATTGAGGAAGAAACCATTTCTGCCATACGTCATTGAGGATGCCACGTGCCAAAGCGAAACACACGTCGAAGTGTCACGTTATGCCAGCTGATAACTCTTAGTTGAAAGACTACGTGTACCTATCATGTCTATCCCAATTCGTTGTGTTTTATCCTTCACTTGTTTTTTTGAAGTACTTAACCAATGGTAAGTGATGAGTTCCAGTGTTAATTACTATCGACTTTACTTTGTTTACAACATACGAGACATTGACACTAGTCTGACTAATGTTGCATAATTTTCTATTTCTTAGTAAAGCAAGCCGCAAGTTTATTGCCAACTATATTTGCATACTAACGGACCATTTCACACATATTTTTCTTATAAATCGGGATTTGACATGAATTGGTATTTTTCGTATTAGTATTAAGACATTTTATTTTTACAATATTGATTAAGATTAAAATATTAGAATTTTAGCATTAATCTATTATTTTATTATGGAGCAGGCGTATTTTTTGAAATGAAATAATCTGCGATCTTGCTTTACCTACTAAAATTACCAGGAAAACTGATGAAGAAAGTGACCTGGAGACGTTGACGTCAAACAGGGCTCATTCAGCAGTATAGGCCCCTTTAAAAAAATAGTTTTTGTTAATACCCAAGCACTGCAATATCACTACTGATAACTATTTGTGTAAAGTCTATTTTTTTAAGATATTTACAACTATTTTTGAAAAATATGAACGTTATCACTTTTCACATACAAAAACTTGATCTTAAATTAACCCAAATAATTATCATAAATTCATTTTCAAGACATATTCTAATTTTATTTGAATTAGTGACGTTTCATGTTCAGTAAAAATTACTGAACCAAAAATTATACATTATATAATAACATTTTTAGGTGAAAACCGATGTATGTAACATACTTACAATAAAAACAGTCCAATTGAGAACTTCCCCTTTTTTAAGTTGGTTAAAAATTACTATCAAAACTCTAAACAAATCTAAAGAACACTTTTTCTTCCTTTTTAGAACCCAATCAGAAAGAATTCCTATACCCTAATATTTAATTCGTTAATAATCAAATGGTATTCCATTTATTCTATTATACGATAATGTTTTTTTTCGGTAAAATAACTATTCGCCGCCTCACGCCACACAAAACAACCACTGCTAAAATACAGCACACAGTATACACAACTATGACTATAAATAAATAGCTAAAGTACCGATAAAAACAAAGCATTGTCGTTTACGAAATTAATTTGCAAAATTTCAAAACATCAACCTTAAATTCTATAACGGAAACACACAATGTCAAAAGTAAAACGTCTTAAATACATAATACTAAGCCGAGAAATAGCACAGGATGCACCGAGGCCGACGCGGGCGTTTACCACGTTTTAATGATTTAGTACCCGCAGGAAAACATGCAATCGTGAAACGTAACGTTATTTCATGACTTCTTAAATGCGCGCCGTAGGGTCTTCTTCAATACCTGAGGAAATTGATTTTATTGTGTAGACACGTAACACAAAAATCTATTCGTCGTGTTCAAAAAAGGTATTTTAGGAGGTTATGAAAGAGTTTATTGACAGATCACAAATTGATGTATGAAACCTTTTTTATAATTACGTCTAGTCAAAACTTCCCGTCCAAACTTAACTTCGGTCAATGTCCATACTAAAAGCGATATAGTCTCTTAATTATTTACTACCCTCATCAACAATCATCATATTTTAATCAATTTACACAAAATTTTAAAAAATTATACACCTAAACCTTCCTCGTGAATCACTATGTCTATTAGTGAAAACCGCTTGAAAATCCGTTCAGTAGTTTTTCAGTTCATCGCGAACAGACAGACAGACTGACGCTGCGGGGCATTTTGTTTTATAATATGTAGTAATGCAGTGATACTATTAACTATCTTGATAGTATGCTGGTTGCCGAATCTTATTTATGTGAAATAATCTATACTAATATAATATAGCTGAAGAGTTTTTTGTTTGTTTGTTTAAATGCACTAATCTCATGAACTACAAGTCGGATTCCACAAAATCTTTCTGTATAGGATAGAGTATTCAGTGAGGAAGTTTATAGGCTATGTAACATCACGCTACGACTATAAGAAGTGGGTTAGTGACCATAAACGCGGATGAAACTGCGGGAACAGCAAGTGTTACATATAATTTGGCAATTAGAAAACAGTGGCCTTGAGTTTTTTATAGCTTGGCTCTTTCTTGTCTCGTTGGTTCTACCTATTCCTTTGCAAATGAGTATTAATTATCAAATAAATTTTTATTATGTCTGACGTACATAATTAAATTTGTTATTCATTTATTAGATCGACTTGATATGAATAGGTTACTAACTTTTAAAGTTTCGCGTTCCATGATATTTATATGACCAGGTTGCCCTGGCCGTGGTCACAGGTCGAAACGTTAGGCATTTCAGAGGTATGTAATACTTTTTCGGGATCGCGTTAATTCCCGTAAATACATAATTATATGAATAATTTCTCAGCAGGTCTGACACGAAAATAAATCAAACGAATCTGTCAGAGAAAAGATCAGTGTGAATTTTGGCAGTTTTTATTTTTTAAAAGACAGCTTCCTCCCGCATTAGGAATATTCCTGTCGCTCGGGGGCTTCACAAATATTCAGACAACGGACACAAACAACACCCAGACTCGGGACAACTATTTGTGATCGCACAAACTTTTGTCCCATGTGGAATTTGAACCCACAATAGTCGGCGCGGCGTATGGTGAGGTAACCACTTAAACCATTGCGCCACCCATGCAGTCAAGTCGTTTGTGTTTATGGGAACCACTGCACCTTAAAATATCTTTCATCATTTAAAAAATAATAATGGAAAGAAAATGGTCTGTACTCTAAACAGGGTTATTGGTAATATCTCGGTAATCTACTAAAGGGATTTAGAACAGGTCATTTGCAACCAAATGACCCCCTATAAATCCTATGTAAATCGGTACTCGAATATTTACGCATTTGATATGCCTACAAGTCGCGAAATTTCAAATACAATGAATGGTAAGACTTCGATATTTGGTTATGGTGGTTATGTGTATATATTAATGTTTTTTGTTTTTCAAAATCAATAAGTATATTTTTACAAACGTTACGCTATATTATATAAAAATGTCAAATAAAAAATTCTGTAACTGTTAGTCCACTTGCACTGATAACAGTTACCCAATACACAGATAATATAACCAAACATAATTGATGTTCAAGTATATTATATGTATGTTATGTAAGATACTTACTAAGAAAAAAAAAAACCATCTAGTGACAAAAAGTGTAGTATAAGTTGCAGGAGTTTGCAAATAAAAAAATTTGCACATTTTATTAATTTTTTTTTATTAACATAACTGTCATATTATTATATATTGTGTCATACTATCATAACGTTGTATATATTATATTGCATCACAAATGTTTGCGATATTTTGCTTTGTATATTGCAAAATTCTTTTAGCCTTTAGTCCAGGTACAAGCGGCCGCTATTCACAGTATGTACAAAAAATTTGTAGTCGAAGAAGATTGATTATTATTTTTGGACCTAATTTAAAGGCTGGCGTTAATTTCTTTTTATTTTATTTTAACTTACGAACCTTTTAACCTCTAAAACCAATCAAATTCTTGGAAATGGAACTTCATATTCATTTATTTTTTAAAAGCAAGCTTTGTGGAATGACCTTCCCAGCTATTAAAAGGGCTTAAAAAGGTTTTCATAGAGTGCCAATGACTGAATGCCATCACTGGTATGGGAAAAGTCTATTGACTACGGTTACTGATTACCACCAAGATGTTCGAGTTCGTATACTTGTTTGCCATCATAATAGTATAAAAAATCGTTATCAAAACTAGGTACTTGATATTAACCACTGGCTCGTTCCCAAAGCTCAAAGATTCTGTTGTTCGTATATTCCCACAAGCTCCAAAGTATATAAATAAATAAAAGTCGAAATCATTAAATGTTTTTAAATCTCAATACATGAATTCCCAGCGGCTCCAAGAGATTTATTAAAAGCACTGAGGAAAGTTCATACATAGATTCCCAATGGCTCCAAGAGTTTTTTGAACCAAAAATTTTTTGAGAACAATAGGATTTTGGAGCTTTGGGAATGAGCCTAACTAGTTACTAAAAACTGTAATAACGTGATCATATCCTAAATGTCTAATAGATACGTACGTATCTATATATACACATACATACATAATTTAAAATTGTTCATAATTTATATAAAATTATGAACAATTTTAAATTATGTACTTGAAATCGGATATTCATATTACAGGTGAATAAATACTTAATAGAATATTAATTCGAATAGTGACAAAATTCTTAGTAAAATTGGAACAATAGTAGGTATTTTACCTTTTTATTTTTTTAGGTAGGTTTAAAAACCTGAAGGTGTGGCTTGGAAATCCAATCCATGACTAATTATATTGCTACCAAGTACAATACTAATAATGCATGTCATTAGATATTATAGGTATGTGATATTTTTCTCAGAAATGTTCTCGTTACACGACATAGTTTTAAGAAAGGTCTTAAAGTCTTAATCACCAGGTAGCGATGAATATCCTATTGTTAATAGTTAAGTTACGTGGTAATCCCACTAATATTATAAATGTGAAAGTTTGGCTGGATGGATGGATGAATTAATGGATGTTTGTTACTCTTTCACGCAAAAACCACTGCACTGATTGCGATGAAACTTGGTATGTAGATAGCTGGAGACCTGGATTAATGCATAGGCTACTTTTTATCCCGATATTCCTACGGGATCGGGGCTTACGCGGGTGAAACTGTGGGGCGCTGCTAGTTATTCATATCTAAGCTTTTTAAAATCAAAACATGGGCAATAGTTAACCAAAAAAAATACCTTTCGATAAGTCATTACTACAAGCACTCTACAAACTCCTAAAAAAAAATATTTCAGAATAGTTTACGTTTGTGAAATTTTTTAACTTTTCAACCGATCATGAACTATAACATAAATGTTGTCCGAGGTACATAAAAATACACAGGGACCTTTCCCGAAATAGGTAGGTACTATTCTCGAGGGATAGATTGATTAACAAAAGCTCATTTCCTCATAAATATATCCTGATTTTATAGAATTTTCAGATGATGCTGAATGGATGCAACTGACTAAGGCTTCGAATTCTTCTAGACACACAATTCAGTATCATACAGCCCTAGTCATGGATGTCCTTGAATCACGCAATACCTAGTAATGTTGTTTAATTGGACATAAATACACAGTGCACATTGCGTGATTCACTGATAATTATTTTAATTTCAATATTTCAATAATAACGCAAAATACAATAATTACAATCAGATCCAATCGATTTCAGGGCGTGTTTCAAAGATGTGGTGTTTTGTCTGTATTCGGTGTTTAGATAAATAAGTAGTAAGAAAAACCTTTAAGTCTTATATAAAGTAATTTTGGTGTCAATTTGAACTTGAAAGAAATTGCATTTTTTTTTTGCAAAGGCATGAGAGCTTTACTAAAAAGTGCCAATTAAATATCAAATTGACAAATATAGAAAAATAACTCTGAATTAGTCAAAAATCGTACCTACCTAGTTAGTTTAGCATTGTGCTACTTCCTTAACACAAGTCTACGTACGAAGCTACTTTATTACTACTGATGGGTTTCTCAAATGTAGTTTACTGTATCAAATTTCTTTAACGTCGTTTAGTATATTTCTCTGTGACAAAAATAAGCGAATACTAACTGTTACATAAATCAAAAACACCGGACATTCCACTACCATACTCAGATATAAATGTAGATCCTGCCAATATCCTGACAGCGCTGTGAGCCTGGTACCTTGATGCACAAAACCACTTTACATAATAACTGACTTAACAATCTCAACATCGCAGTTCACTTAATCGTTTCGCTTAATCGCGAACTTGCAGGCCATGAGTTATCACGCTCAAATTATTCACGAGATTTGAATAAAAATATCATAATTATGTGGGAACACTTACAAAACGTAACCATTAAAACTATTTCTATGAAAATTAAAAGTAAACGGTGTGTAACTGCATCAGTGCAATAAATCGCTCTTTAGAATACTCTACTTACTGTTTCAAACGTTCACATTTTCTTCAGACAAGTAGCCTGCATTCCAACGCACAAGGCCGGAAAGATTGACTATTCGAAATGTAATTGAATTACCAAACAAGGGTCACTATTCTATCAAATTCAAATTGACGTTGCACAATAATTGTTGACAAATGGTTTCGAGTCGCAGAATGTGATCCGCCTTGCAGAACCCGCCTAACCCTTTCAAAAAGAACTTGAACCGCTAAAATAGCTTATAGTAATAGAGCCCTTCTCAACTCGGCCGTGTTACAATCGCTTACCTTTACAAAATCAGCGTTACGGCTAACGCGCATTTATCCAAGTATTTGCATGAGGCACTGCGCTTTATCAATTAAAACTTTTTAATAGATACACGCCAAAAACGTTGGGCACAAATTGAGCAACACTGTTTCCGAACGCACGGCGATATGATTTTGCAATATTCAGGGGGACGAGACGCCCGCGCCCCACGACGTCTTACGCATAACTGGTGAGTTGAGAGCGGAAACTTGCTCGGCGAGTCTGCGCTGCGCCCGCGCACCCAACGGATGGTCCGGTTTACGCTTGCGTTTCGTTACCACGGCTTTTGTCATACCAATAAATTGGTATCGGATAAATAAAATTATATAATATTTAGCATGATGAGTGTTATACCATGCTATACATTCGTCATGGCCGACAGCGAGAAATGAAACATTTATTTCAAGATGAATAAGTAGGTTACGTGAGGTGTTCCGATAGTAAAAGTGTACCCTGCGGCGATTCTAAATTTTTGATAGGGTTGAGTTATAGAACATAACGGTCCTTGCGCAATTGTGCATGTTTGTGTTCTGAATAACTCAGTGGGAAGAGTTATTGTTAGCCATTAATTGAAAAGAGAAAAGACAAAAACACTTAAGTGCCTACATGTCAGTGCTGACCTATACTACGATTTGCTTTCTAACACCAATTCTTTTTGCAGAAAATCTACAGTATGCTCATTTGCCCATTTAGTTTCATAAAAGAATTTGGGAAGCGGTTGTACGTCCTATATCCAACAAAAAAGCTGAGAACGGATCCTTGCATTTGACTCTTGAGTTGCAACCGTTTGCACGTTTGCCCTATATACCATAAAAAAATTGGGAGTACATTGAAAGGTAGGTAAGAAGGGAAGGTATAGGAAGGAAAAAGATATTGGATAATGGATGAGGGAGTGTAAGGAACAACTCAAGAAGGTCAGGGTCGCAAACATAACTCGAACCGGCTATTGAATTCCAAGCTCTCTAACTAAGAAAATTAAGGTCTATAATTATCTAGCTGTAAAATTGATGATGATGACAAAATTGAGGCAGTCTTAAACAGATCAGAATTAGCAAAATGACCTCTGAAAAAGGGGACGTAAATCTACGTTAATAATAATAACTTCACACATCTCACACACGGCCGTCTGATCCCAAACTAGGCAGAGCCTGTACTATTAAGTAACCAGACTGCTGATAAACATACTTAATTATTTCTAAATACATACATATTACAGATAAATTACACCCAGACACAGAACAAATTATCGTGCTCATCACACAATTATTTGTCCTGGGTGAGAATAGAACCCACGGCCTCTGGCTTAGCAGTCGGGGTCACTAACCACTAGAGCAACAGGCTAGTCTCTCTAACTCTGATACAGAGAGACCCGTCCTGGTATTTTGAAATTTCCTTTTACGTATAAGGTAATTTAAGAACCCATCTAACTGGGTTTTAAGTACCGGAAATATTAAGTCGGTTAGGTAACCTAGCAATGATGTTGTCACAGAAAAGTAACAATACATATACACATTGCATTGAAAAAAAAAATTGAAGGCTCTGCAAAATTGATCTTTTTTAGAAAGCTTTAAGAAAACCCCATGAGTAACGAAGTGCTATGCGCCAAATGATTTAAATAAAATGGATTGATTACAAGACAAGACCAAACCTTGTTGATAACAATAGGAAAACTTTCAATGGTTTTCTTTGGTCCAGGTTTAGTATGATTCTTTTAGAGTCTTGTGGTCTTTTAGAGTGCATAAAACCTATATACGAGTACCTATATCATTGCACCAGACGCTTGTTGACAAAATATGTTGTAGTAAATCCCTTTTTTGGACTGCTTCTAAAATAGTTCATCATTTTTTGATGTGATAACGTCTTATAAATCGATGAATGCCGGCTGCACGCACGAAAAAATGTCACGTTCGTGCAAGCGAGAGTGAGGAACAAGCGATAGAGAGACACGATCAGCCTAAGCGTTCGTCTTGGGAAGCATCTATCTCTCTTCCACTCCATCGGCCGATGCGTCCGAGTAGAAGAGAGACAGCGGCAGTACACAACCTACACGTGAACTGTTTTATCAACTGTTTATAAAGTGAAGTGAAAAGTTAATGTGGTTTCCATTGTTTATTACAACAACAATTGCGGCAAAAGGGTAATTAATTCTTGCATTTAACAAAATTGATAAAATAAAATTAAAAATTTATGTTTTTAACCAGAGTTTGAAAATATTGTGTTTTCTTATGACGTTATCACGTAAAATGATCGTCCGTAAACCGACTTTAGAGAAAACCAATTTTTTATTATATTGTAATTGTTTAAAAATAGCACTATCTAAAAACAAACTAACACACCGTTAACTTTCTTGTTTCTTATAATTCATTAAAACAGTGGCATGTCACGGATTGTACACGATTTTGTAACGCATGGCTAGTGGATCCACAGCTTAGAAATATTTTCACGGGACATATTACTGCTCTGTGCTGGGTAAGATGTATGCTATTATTTAAAATTTAATTAAAAAATTTAAAATATTATTTAAAATTAAAAGGGAATGGTTTAGGTGAAAACCTCGCCAAATGATATCGGGTACTTTTATCGGGTATTGTTTATTTGATACCGACATAGATAATATTTTATAATTATTAATATACTAGTCCGCGAATTCGTCGGTTCTGGTTAGTGTACGTGTAACGGAGCTCGGATAGTCTATTTTTGACGTGGTAACGTCCTATAAATCGATGAAAGCCGGCTGCACGCACGAAAAAGCTCATTGTCACGTTCCACCTAAGCTGAGCGTGCAAGCGAGTGCGCGGAACAAGCAATAGAAAGGCACGATCGGCCTAAGCGTTCAATTATTGATTGATTTGATTTCAGTTTGTTTTTATAACTAATTATTCGTGATTATATTTAAACAAATTATCACGTAAAATTATCGTCCGTAAACCGACTTTACAGACAACCAATATTTTTTTTTTTCCAAGCTCATCAATCTCTATTTTAAAAAAAATATCAATAAAAAATAGTGGTATATTACATAATCTAACACATTTTTGTAAACTACAGTTTTGGTTTTTCCGTCTTTAGGTAAAACATGAAATTTTTTTAAGTTTCAAGTATCTGCGACAAAAGCCTATGTCCTTCTCCAAGGTCATGTTTATATCTGTACCAAAAATCATCAAAATTGCTTTAGCCGTGAAAGCTTAACAGACAGACAGACATAGCTGCTTTCGCATTTACAATAATATCAAAGTATGGATAATTGTACTAATCTTGCGTTTACTTTATACTTGTTAATTGCATGTTTGTTCCCAATCGCCATGTATGTAGGGCTAGATGGCATCAGTACTGTAACTGCCTTGATACAATATTTTAAATAATATGCTATGGTGACAAAAATTTAGATCAGTCATCATGCAATTTTTTTAAACGGCATAAGCGTAATGGCTTAGGCGTCAGATTTGTGATCAAGTGGTTGCGGGTTCGAACCCCACTCAGTGCCCTACTGACATGAATCCACTCCTAACACAAGCATTTACTTAGCTGTAGGGTTAACAAAAATACTAGTGATGTATGACCCACATTACTTGTATTTTTTAATAAAAATAAATCTTGTATGTAGTCTATACATATATACCTAACATAACAATCATGACCATAGGTCTGTCTATTTGTAATTATTATATTATACTAGCAACCCGCCCTGGCTTCGCACGGGTGGCAGAGACATCTTCAACAATCATCATGAATCAATTTACACAAAACCTTAACAAATTATATATCAGGTATATAATTTGTTGTTTAAACCTTCCTCATGAATCGCTCTATCTATTGGTGAAAACTGCATGAAAATCCATTTCGTAGTTTTTTGAGTTTATCGCGAACAGACAGACAGACGCGGTAGGAACTTTATTTTATAATATGTAGTGATTTGTAAATGGATCTTGAAAAGGGTTTTGACAGATAAACGGACGAGGAAGTAATCCTACGGAACCTTAAGTCTTCTCCTGTGTTGTAAGAATTATTAACTGCGACTGTAGAGGATAAATCGAGTTTCCCAGATGTTTTTCTCCTGATAGTAGTTTCACATCATCATAGACAATCCCAATAATGTTCGCACTCATGGGGTCACTATTACGCTATAATTTTCTCGTCTTTAATTAAAAGTACAACAAAGTGCCGTATTGTTATATAAGTGTTACATATATACTAGCGTTACGAGAACACACATGTTGAATAAGAGATAAGAAGTTATGAAGAATACTCACGAAAAACCAGAATACTGTCTAGTGACGTAATCCTTCACTATATTTACTATGATTATGACGTCAGTTTTGTAAATAGATAATTTAAATACTTCATACCTTTTTTGTCAGTAGTCATTAGAGACCGAAATTTCATTAATGGGGAATTCTAGATAATATTCTCTTTTAAGAGATCCTACTTGAAAAAATTTCATAAGAACAAAAAGAAACTGTACTGCTACGACTTCATTCGGCATATGTTCATCAACTGGTAAAATAAAAATAAATAATTTGCACAAATATATAATTTAAAATGCAAACTGCACGAAATTTTGTTCGTGGGAGAGCCATGCTTAGGCACGTATGGGCCGACTCTACTCCCACCTTAAAGGCCGGCAGGTAACCTTGCTCGTTTGCCCCTTATACCAAAAAAAAGTATATATATGTTTACTAGTATTATAAAGGAGAAAGTTTCTGAGGATGGATGTTTGTTACTCTTTCACGCCAAAACGATTGAACGGATCTGAATGAAATTGGCACAGAGATAGATTATAGTCTGGAATAGCACTTGTTTAGTTTTTGTCCCGGAAAAATGTACGATTTTACCAAAATTTTCATGTGAACGAAGTCGCGGGCAGGAGCTAGTAAGTAATATGTTCCTTAAGACGAAGGGGCTAAGAATAAGTGTTGTGTTAGACTTTGCATTCCTAGGTACTTTATAATAGACTAGCACTCCGCCCCAGCTTCGCACGGGTAGTAGAGACATGAATCACTCTGTCTATTGGTGAACACTGCATGAAAATCCGTTTAGTAGTTTTTCAGTTTATCATGAACAGACAGACAGACAGATGCGGCGGGGGACTTTGTGTTAAAATATGTAGTGATGAATATAAAACATGCAAAAGACGTCCTCCTGTTTATTCAACTAATAGAAGAAAACAAGGAACCAAGAACTCAGGATAAGGAATTATCATAAGCTCCTGCACTTAAACACATTATAAATATCCCTTATATTTAAAAAAAACAAGGTCTCAAAATCTATCAATCAGAAATGCTTTTCGGGGCAAATAAGCAAATAAACTCTGTAAGAAATCAACGCAAGTGGAACGGGTGGTTTCACAATGTGAGAATTCGTTCGACGGTTTACGGTAACTTGATATGACACTGACCACCGTCAATATGTAACCATGAAACGCTGACGGTAAATGAGCCTAAAAAGGCCCAAGATATCCTGGCATTATTATGAATCAGGTGTGCGACGTCTTTCCTGACCCAATGATGATGTCTACCACGGGATGTTACTTGGGGAGTTTCACACTAAGAATAGATCGAATGCTTACTTGCATTTTACGTTCACAAACACTTTTTTTTTTAATAAACTAAAAATATTTATTCATCCAGGTCACTGTGTAATAGTCTGAAGGTCAGAAGTTACATTTAAATTTATAATTGCGTTTAGGTAAGACTACTTGTAGCTAAATACCTATTTTATATTTTTATAATTACCAGCCATGGTAACTTGTGATGTTGTCATAAAACTGTCTAAAAGAAATATTTTGCTGCGTGTTCAATCGATTGACATTTATACTCGACTAGGTGCACCGTGTAACTTCGTCTGTGTTTGTAAATTTTGCCCATTTTTGCAACACATTTCAGTGATGCTCCTCACACAAAAATTATTTTTCAATTCGAACCATTAGTTCCTGAGATTAGCGCGTTCAACCAAACAAACAAACTCTTCAGCTTTATAATATTAGTATACTTAGATTCATCTCCTACAAAGCTGATTTGAATTCTTCTCTGGATGCGAAATACGTGATCTGTAAATTTTATAAGTTCTACTTACTCTCATTATTTATTTATTTACTTATTTGTTCTATAGAGGGGCTCGTGGCTAAGTGGTAACTGAGTAGGTTAGCACATTACAAAGTTAAGTAATGCAAGCCAGGTCAGTCTAGGATGGGTGACCATTCTTAACACTTTGAGACCCCTCCGTGCCTCGGCTAGCACGTTAAACCGTCGGTCCCAGGTGCCATACAAACATATGTGGCATTCGTTACGGGTAGTTGGAGCCCTAAAAAGTCCGACAACCTAGTCTAACTACAGAACGTAGATATCGCTTAGCACTTGGGTTGTGGAGGTCTGATGGCAGTCGCTTCACGTAAAATATCAAAGTTCGGCCGTATCGTAGTTAGACTGAAAGCCGACCTCAACTTAGTTGGGAAAAGGCGCGGAGGATAATTATTTATTTGTTCTATGGAAGACTTACAGCTAAATCCACAAATTAACAGTAGAATAGTGATAGAAAGACAATCACAGGTCTTCACTTTTATAAACTTTACTAACATTTATATAAGTGTGACTGGTTCAGGTTAATCGTACAGAACAGTCAGCGACTCGAATACAATGTTCAATATTTTTAACTTAAAGATAACATTTGCAGAAATAATTAGGTAAGTTTATCTAGAAATAGTATGCATATGTAATTCAATTAGAGAACAAAATTAAGACTCAAGTATCTCCTCGCTGCAGGTGTACTAATTTCAAATGGATAAAGATCATGTTATTTGCATAATTTATTATAGGTTCTGCTCGCATAGTGTAGGCATTTTGTCTATAATTAGTAGAAGCATGAGTAGAAGCAAACATACATACATACACTCACGCCTGTACCCTCGAAGGGGTCGGCAGAGACTTATATTAAACACCCACATCTTGCTAACGATAATATGGTCCCACTCAGATAATAGGAAACCCTATATCCGCGAACCGGGCACTTTGGGAATTAAAGACGGGAAAATTATGGGTACATTGAAAAGGAAAGTAAGGCAAGAAGGAAAGACAACGGAAGATGGTTTGGGGAGTGTGAGCAATTGCTCGAGAAGGTCATAGTCACATACATGTAACTCGAACTGATTGGCTTTAATAGAAAGTCCTAGGCCGCAAACTTTCTGTCATTACAATGTTGTATATTACGATCTTCAAGCTACATCTTTACCTCCAGCCTGTATTAAGAGTACTAGTAGGAGACCAAACAACTTCTTAACTTTTAGAAACTCCGTTTGTTTTTATGATTGATGACCATAACATGATGACCATGACCATTGATGACCACACTGGCGTTACAAACATAGCAACTGGAGTTTCACAATCATATATCTTTTTATTCCATTTCCCCCAACAGCTGTAATTAGGACTGAACTTCGTTGACAATGCAATAATATAGTATCATGGAGTTGGTGTCATGATGGTCGAAATTATCGGTCGATAATTTCGGTTTCGGTTACGGAGCTCGGTAACATCCCTAATAGGAACTCGTCATCTACTCAACATAACTCCGTCGTGTTTCAGACTTGACAGTTTTATAGACCTACATGGTGTCCCGGGTCTGACGAATGGATCTGGGAGGTGGAAATCTAAGAAATCTTCATGTAGTCAGTGTAACTCCATGGTGTTTTGGCTCGTTGTACTTGTCTTAACGAGTACTATAAACCTAGATGGTATGCCGGGTCTAATGGATGGATGGCAATTTCAACGAGCAATGCAGGAATTAATAACGATGCGTTGGCAAAAATTAAATAATGAAGACGGTCTAACTAAAAAGTATTAAAAAAAAATTAAAAATAAAATTTAATTTAGGTCATGTACTAAACCATGCAATCAGTTTAGGTTTCGTCGACATATTTTTTTTCTAAAAGCTAAAATGACGTAAAGCGCAAACCAAAATTTTTCAAATACTCTTGTTTTTCAACCTAAAGGCGCAATTACACTTGGTCGTTAGCTCTTATTGGGGTGCACGAAAGACGTTACTCGAATTCGGGCACTCGATGCATTAATCACATTTTTTTGCTCGAATTCTGTCACTGGAATACGGGCAAACGACTCCGCGCCCGCGTTCGGGGATGTACGTGCCTGCAGACGCCATGTCATCCGGCATTTTGTGCTTCGATCGATTCACGGCTTCGGGTATTCTGATTCGAGTAACCAAAACGAAAGCTGGACTAGATTGTACGAAGACGGGCGTATTCGACTCCGTTCATTTACACTTAGTCGTTTGTCCGAATTCCATAGGCAATCGAATACGAGCTAACGACCAAGTGTAATTGCGCCATAACTCAATTATTTTTCGGTTGTACATGACGCTCTTAAAATATGACCACAAGTTTCTTGTAGCACCTTGTATATAGCACGTTACCTCACAAAGCCACATGACAGGACCAGTAGCTATTAACGAGTGAACGTTGTTACAAACACAAATTGTTGACTTACGAGTTGGTTTCCATCTTATGTCATATTCGTTCCACGTGGATACCAACTGTCGCGTGACAAGTTCGCATATTTACATTGGCGCAAGAAAACTAACCACGCTCCGCATGCAACGCGTATTATATTTTTATATAATTGTAGCCTGTATGCCTGTATGCCTCTCTTTGAATGTACATGTGTATAATTTAATATGATTCTTACACCATCCCTCGCGGCTACTTTAACCGGGACGTCAGTCAATATTGAAAGAACATCTCACGTTTTACCCATAAATGATATTACAAGCTTTTAAACAATTTTAATGATTGCCCCCAACTAGTATCATAAATAAATTTTAACATTCCTCGGAAGTATCCTAGGCAGCCCATCAAGCTGCTATATCCCCCATAGCGTAAAATAGTTCTTGCCTTCAATTCTCCGATCCCCAGACTCAGTAGGCTGTATAAGAAATTCGACAACCAGCTAGATATTTTCGGTTTATCCCTTTACAAATTCAGGAACCAAGTCCACCGCAGAACTAACTCCTACTAAACAATTGTCAATTACTAATATTATTTTTTGTTTTTATTTACATATTATTATCTATTCACTGTGTTGTAAACACAGTGAATAGATAATAATATGTGTTTACAACACAGTGAATAGATAATAATATGTAAATAAAAACAAAAATAATTTTAGTGATTGATAATTGTTGCATTAGCATTATGCATTAACATCTTAAATTAAGTCCGTATGTTTTTTTTGAGAAAGCTGTGTTTGCCAGTTGATACTGCACGCTTTTAATAAATCAAAGAGCATTTTAGTTGTAAGAAAAAGTGTAACAGTTGTAGCCGAACCAACAAATAAAAAATATTGATAAAGCGACAGTAACTATCACCCATTAAAAAAGTCGAACTAAACGCTTTGACAGCTCCTTTCGGTTTGAGCCGTCAAGGTATGGAATGAGCTGCCTGCGTTTATTTTTCCAGTATAATCCTGGAACTTTCAAGTGTAGAGTGAATAGGTTTCTCTTGGATAGGCGTGTACCATCTTCGTCTTCATCGTCACTTTCCATCAGCTGAGTTGGAAGACAAATGCCTGTGCTATTTAAAAAAAAAAATTAAGGGCGCCCATTCAAGTAGTTTTACTTTCTTATTCGTTCGTTCGTGGCCACACACACATACACAAATCATTTATGGCCAATGCTGCTAAGGGTCATAACATCTAAACCTTTTGTAAAAATTTGGCAAAAAGAGTTTTGCAAAGGCGAATGTTACTTCCAGAAAGCAGCGGTCAACCAAAGAAATAATCTTTTAGCTTTATCATTATAACCATAAACAATTCTAAAGAATACAGTGATGTAACAATAGGCTGGCAGAGCGGACAAGATGCCACGGGCCCCGGGCTCGAGGACCCCCTCGAGACGGGGGCACCAAGGGTTCTGAACACAGGAGGAACTAATAACAAAATATATTAATGAATTAGCCACGGGTCTCAGATGGTATAGTTACGGCACTGAAAGAATATCACTCTTTCTAAATACAATACTTTGTCACATATTTTTTGGCTGAATAAAGCGCTTTAAATCTTTTGTAAATACTGTATTTCGAAATATGTATCAAGCAGTTGTTTAATCTTATTTTAATCACAAGATATAAGCAAATACGCGATGCGACTTTCTTTCAATATGACTACTACTTAATATCATGGTACGAAGTGAAACTGTGATTGGTATATAGATAGCGATTTTCATAAATCACCGCACTCTGTGTCCCCATACCTAATTACAAGGATATAGAACATAATATCTAAAAGCGACAATATTTTTAACAAGCTTTAATTACCTTCACTTATAACTAAGAATGCAAACAAATCTTGGAATTAAATTTTAACCTTTTTTTTTGTCGCAACGAAATGAAACTTTATATGTATATACATATATATACATATAAAGATGTGGGAGAGCCATGCTTCGGCACGTATGGGCCGGTTCGACTCCGCTCGATACCACGGCCTCACAGAAAACCGGCAGTGAAGCAATGCTTGTATTGCATTTCGCCGCGTGAGTGAGGTTACCGGAGGCCCTAACTCTTCCCTTTCCCTTATTCCCGTCCTTCTTCTCTCCCCCCTCTTCCCCCTCTTCCCCCCCTCCCCCTCTTTTCCTACTCCCACCTTAAAGGGCGGCAACGCACTTGTGACTCTCGAGTTACAGGAGCCCATGGGCGGCGGTAGTTATTAGCATCAGGGGACCCGTATGCTCGTTTGCCCCTTATACAATAAAAATATATATATATATAAGTAGATCGGATGACAATACTATAATTTTTCATCTTTGAGCTGATCTGATGATGGAGCAAAGAGGTGGAGACATTGTGTCTCCGTCAGTGAATCCATAGAATGAGTAACTTCATGTTAAATTCTTAGCTAAAAATAGACATATCCGGTACGACCTTCCAACCTTCAAGAAAAGAGCGTACTCCTATCTCAAAGGCCGGCAACGCACTTGTGACTCTTGAGTTGCAGGTGTCCATGGGCGACCGCAGTCACTTACCATCAGGTGACCCGCCTGCTCGTTTGCCCCCTATAATTTAAAAAAAAAAGACAACTTCTTTCATTACTAATGTAAGATTGCAAAGTACAAATGAGCTATGGTTTTATCAGAGAATAACTTCAAATATTACCGAATATCGAAAGTGATAACTGATAAATAGTAGTAATAAGTACCTATTTATTAATATCATTTACACATACCATTGAGGGGCTCGTGGCTAAGTGGTAACAGAGCAGGTTAGCACATTACAAAGTTTAAGTAATACTAGCCAGATCTGTCTAGGATGGGTGACCATTCTTAACACATTGAGCCCCTCTGTGCCTCGGAGAGCACGTTAAACCGTCGGTCCCGGGTGCCATACAAACATCTGTGGCATTCTTTACGGGTAGGTGAAACCCTAAAAATTCCGACAACCTGGTCTAACTACAGAACTTCGATATCGTCTAGTACTTGGGTAGTGGAGGTCTGATGGCAGTCGCTTCACGTAAAATATCAAAGTTCGGCCGTATCGCAGTTAGACTGAAAGCCGACCTCAACTTAGTTGGGAAAAGGCGCTTAGGATGATGATTACACGTACCTAAATTCAATAACAAACTCTTTGAACAATATGATATACTTCACACTATAAAATTTTGTGCAAACAAACAGTAAGGCATCTATTTTAAAGTAACAAAGCATTAACAACTACCACTTCCTTTAATTATATCTCTTTGTAATTCTTGTAGTATAAAGTTTCACTAAAACATCACGACTAGGTGTAACGCTAGATTGCGAATTAGAAAATGTACCGCAATTTGTGGTCACTGTGACAATATTGATTATATTATAACCGAGTGCGTGTTGCGCCCTTAGTACCTTGTGTTAGAAGTCAATTATTTTTGTAAATATTCTTACGTAAAAAATACATTAAATAACAAAAACACAGATTAATTACTTTAAAAATGCATTAAAGACATAGCAACTCTCGTAACAAATCAATAAAATTTAATGTTGTATAAAACGACACTACAAGTTATATTTGCCTATAGGTCGCACGCGCACTTTAATATGTGTCTAATCACAAGGTGTGAGAGCACTTTGAGAACACTCGATTGTTACTTTTCATGATGTGCTATGGTTATAATTGATCTGCTTATATTGGAGGACAGCTGCATGACGCACCACGTATATCCCTACGGAATTAATACAGTTTATTCAATGTATAATTTTGTACAAACATGCAGAGTAGGTTTATAGTATTTATCATCACAAGCCGACCGCAACACACCAACGAGGTCGATATGCTACAATATTTAGAAGTTTTTATACCAAAATTACTACCTCCTTTTTTAAGGGCAACATTTATGGTACCCTCATTTTTGGTATATGCATATTTATGCATACATCTAACTAAAGAAATGGTAACAATTTCATTTTTAAAAATAGCAAGCATTTCTCAGTCGTTCACCAGCGATAATGTCTTTGTAGCATGCATACTCTTAACACTTCAGTTGGCAAGACTCTTCATAGAAAAGTTAATATTTCTAGACAGAAATATTAACTTTTCTATGAAGAGTCTTGCCAAGGGAGACCCCTAGTGCCACTCTACAGGGTGCTACAGGAAAGTGTGGTCAAATTTTAGGAACGTTGTGTGTAGCCGAAAAATAGGTGAATTAGCTTGAAAAAAAAATGGAATGTGATTTTTAATGGAGTGTAATTGCACATTTCTAAACAGTATTGTAAGGGTTTGCTTTGCAGAGAGGATTATAGGGGATCGGGTGTTGATATATAAGGAAAGCAATAAATAGAAGATAGGGAAACTGAAAGTTAATATATTAAGAACTGAGGTAATTACTTATAACATCATCACTTTGTTCTTGTGGTGTTCTTTGTGTCTGTTAGTCCTAGTGCGGGAGTTCTCCTCTAAAAAGAAAAAGAAAAAAGAAAAGAATTGGCAATGACCGATAAGCGTTAATTCTAGGTTTTTTTATTTAATTTTTTTTAAGCGAGAGATATATCACCATGATGCTTAACAACTTGCTATTACACGATGGCCTTTGCCTTTTCTTGAGGGTGAAAACGGGTTAGAAGCAGGTGAGATTACCACCTGCTTAAGATTTAAAAAAAAAAACGCTGTCATGGTTATACCTCACCAGGACAAGAAAAGCGTTTTTTTTAAGCAAAATTAGTAACACGGTTTCAGTCGTCGACGTATATCCCTTTAAACCTACTCAAGGTACTATGTTGTCAAAGACTCCCCAATTTCCTACTCGCCTAGTATTATAGCGTTGTAAACGCAGCATATATTTAACCCTCAGGCATCTTTAAACCTGCAGTGTGTATGCACATCGCTTGGATGAGTTGGATGGTAACTTCTTAATAGAAAAGACATCAACGAGTTTTGGCGGAATAGTATAACACACTATTTAAAACGCCATCTAGTGACGAATAGCAGCTGTCGGGAGGTAGTAGTTTACATCTCTTACGTTCAGTTACACGGAACTTATTAATTTAATAACTGTAAGTTCTTAACGAAATTATGCGTAATATTTATGTATTATACCATCTGAGTACAGGTTATTGTTCAACAACTCAGCAGTGATTTTACTCACCTTCACTTACTTAGAAAATTGAAATGGATATATCAAAGTAAAGGTTCTTCAAATGTTAAAAACTAAAAGTCTATGCGTACATTGGAAAATAACAACTGTCCAAAATGTAGACAATGTAGTTAATTTAGAATTATTTATATTCTACTCATTTCCTCGAGTATTTTACTACATCGTCAGAAAACAATGTCAGACTGTGTAAAATAACTAAAAAATGAGGATACAGTTAATAACAACACGACTACAGCAGCAAAGCCCGTGGACGAGAAGCAGTTAAAAATAAACAACATGCTAAAAGACCGACTTAGGAAATACATCAAGAAACTAGATGGCAAGTCTTGTTATTGTTACACTAGATAAACGTATACTAGAGCTTAAAGCAGTTGTAATGTAATACACTTGCCGTCACGGATCTTGAACACAAATCTCATTTTAATTTACTATTTTATTCTGAAGTTCTTAATTGCGAATTTTTGGTTAAACATCATATCAGTCTATAGAATCAAGCAAAAAAGTAATAATTAAAAATGTGGTTAAGCTTCTTGACAATATTATTATGTGGTTGGACACAATGTAACCCATTGTTAACCTACATTTGTAATAAAATTAAAAAAATCCTGACGGTTGATGGTAGGAATTGTTGACATTGTTTAATTATTATGTATTTGTGATTGCTATATTGTGTAAACTGATACTGAACGCATAGTCTGTCAGTTTTGTACAATACCTAAATAATAATAAAAATAACTTGACACATCTCACACACATCCATCTGATCCCAAACTAAGCAGAGCCTGTACTATAGTAACCAGACTGCTGATAAACATACTTATATATTTCTAGATACATACATATTATTGATAAATAAATCAGTATTATGTAAATGTAAAGTATATACAACCCAAACTAAGGATACCCTGTGCCATAGACACTCAGTCACTCAAAAGATCGTTCCGAATTAGTTCAGTTTGGGCAACAAACTATTCACTATAATAGTTCTGTTTGGTCCTTAATTCTAACTACACCACGGAACTAATTATTATGTTAATAAACCACTCAGACAGGAATGTTCTGTAGCATTTATTACTTTCAGTGACCTTAAAACTTCGAGGTGGTTTTAATATCTAAAAACAATAACAGAATACGAGAAAAATATTGATGTACAACGATTTTAAACATAAAGTAATGCCAAAATAACCATTTTACGTGTGACACAAGGTTTATATTGCTATTCGCTATTTCCTCATGAGCTGTCAATGAGCTCTCACTTGTGTTACATTCTCTATCACATAGCCATTGAGCATGTGTTAGAGGACCATTCAATTTGCTGTTAAGCATGTGTTAGAGAACCATTCAATTTGCTGTTAAGCATGTGTTAGAGGTAAGCCAACTGCGGTTTTGGTAAACGAATACCGATGACCGATTTACGTTTATGATTCAAAAAGTACTCAAGACTAGTGGTATGGACTCCTGGCCCCCCCTCCCCCCTCTCAGAATAGGAAAGATTTGTGCCATAGAAAACTGTAGCTAAATATATTTTAAGTTATAACAACTATATAATTATGCTTCATTATTCACACAGAAACCAACACAAGTGTAACTAAAGAAGAAAGTGTAAAGATAGAAATTGATACTTTCAAACAGCTCTACAAGCCCAAACTACCAGGCAATGATGAATCATACAAAAGCATGCCAAAATTCTACTTCAAATTACCAAGACCAGATGATGTATTAGCACAGAAGTTGAGAGAAGAAACTAGAGCTCAATTTTTACAAAAGAAGAGCAAAGAACTGCTGGATAACAGTGAATTGAAGCATTTATGGAGTTTATTGGAGAAGACAAATCCAAATACAAATGTGGGGAGTAATGATGAGTTGATTATTGATTACTTCCAGTTTAGGAAAATAAGGGAAGAGGCTGGACCTAAATATAAGTAAGTAAATTTATTTATTAATTAAACTTTTTTAGGGTTCCATAACCAAGTGGACCCTATTACTAAGCTTATGCTGTCCGTCCGTCCATCTGTTTGTCAGCGGGCTGTATCTCATGATTCATAATAGGTAGACCGTTGAATCTTTCATAGAATGTGTATTTCTCTTCACTATAACAACAAATAATAAAGTATTAGACCAGATAAGTTGGTAATCACGGAACTCAACCACACCTTAGGGAGCTCCACGACTTCAACTTCAGACATTTTTAAGGCCAATAAAATACTTAAAACTGCCAGACTATTGTGAAAATTCATGCTATCTATATCACTCAACTACTCAGAATGCGTCACAGGAGTCAACTCCTACCACCCCTAACAATCCTTCTCATCATCATAAATGCAACATGTTTAGATGGATGTACTTCCTCCAATTACTACCGTTAACATAATATTTTATGTCATAATTTTATTGAGACATTAATAATAATAGTAATAACTTCACACATCTCATAAATATTATGTCATTACAACAATAACATATATGAGTGTTTTTTAACCCCCGACGCAAAAACGACGGGGTGTTATAAGTTTGACGTCGATGTCTGTGTGTGTGTCTGTCTGTGGCATCGTAGCTCTCAAACGGATGGACTGATTTCAATGCGGTTTTTTTCATTTGAAAGCCAGTTTCCTTGCGGTGGTTCTTAGCTATGTTTGGTTAATATTGGTCCAGCAGTGTAACAGTATCAGCTCTTTTCCAAAATGATGTAAGGATTTTTGTAATCGTTGAAGGGATTTTCGTGTCGGGGGTGTTTAAATTTTAAATTTATAGGTATTTAGAGGTTTGGTTTTTAAATACAATGCATACAAATAATATTAATAGCCTTGATGATGAGTTTATTTAAGAGATGCTTTTATGCCATTTGTGTTTTCAATAGGATTTGGGGCATATGGATGTACTGGCTGAGTCTAATGAAGTGCAATCGTGAAGAGAAACCTCTAAAAAAAACACCCTATATTACTATCAACTTGTATTCTTACACACTCTTTACACTAAATTGGATACAATATTCTAAATAGTTGACTAAACGAACACATCTTCTTGGCTCTCACTAGGCCATACTTCACAGCAGAAGTCTTTGGCCGACTCCAGGCAGCTGAAGGAGGAATAGGACGCGTTCGCGCCGTCTCACTGTTCAACTATGTAATGCGTCGTGTCTGGCTGCAGCAGACGAGGATTGGACTATCATTGTATGACGTCACTGGCCAAGGATATCTTACTGAACATGTAAGTACAGAGATCACATTGAAACGGGAACTTATTTGAATTTCGAAGATTATTTGAGTTTCCAAGATCATAGCAATGAATAAAGCATTTTCTGGATTTCTTTAAAGTACTGCATGGAAAGATATGTGGCCTACCTGTTGGTAAGTAGTTACTGTTGCCCAAAGACACCTAGTACATCAAAATTTATCTTACTCAGGCATACACATTTTGTAAAATGTAAAGAAAAGATGAATAAGACAGATACAAATGGTCTTCTCTCTTTCTCCATTTCCACTCTCGTCCCTTCTCTTCCTCCATCTCCTGTGTCCTCCTAAGCGTTACTGAAGGTCAGTAGGATTACTCTTGCAACTTCATAGGAGGAGAGGGGTGCAATGTGTGAGTGACATTCCTGGTATTGTAAGTGTTTATAATAACCAGTAGGGAGTGTAACGTTCCATGTGCCTATTTGTTAACTAAGGTGTATAAATACCTAATGAAAATGAGTAAGCGAAGTTGTGGAAAGGTTAAAAAATCTGTACTATTATAATTAAGGTGAAAAGTATTCTTTCTTTGTTTGTTTATTTGTTTAAAGCTCTTATCTCTGGAACTATCACAAAAATCTTTGTATTGGATAAAGTATTCATTGAGGAAGGTTTTAGGCTATTTGACATCACGCTAAAACCCTTAGGAGCGGCGCAGTTACCATAAATCCAGGTGAAACTGTGAGGAATGGAATATTTATTTATAAACTATTTTTTAAGGCAAATACGTAGTTTCATAGCCACTGGTTGCAAATAAACGGTCTATTTAATTGATTATAAAAAAGTTCAGCAACTTCATGACTAACATAAAACAATTTTACAGGACTTGGAAAGCTACATAGCGGAGCTAGTACCATCCCTGGCAGCTCTCGATGGTCTGGACTCGTCCTTCAGTTCATTCTACGTCTGTACAGCAGCTAGGAAGTTCCTGTTCTTCCTAGACCCACTCCGCGTTGGCAGGGTGAGGATAAGAGATGTCCTGTCTTGCTCGTTCCTTGATGATCTCCTTGAGGTGAGAATGAATACATCTCTATTATTACTTCATACACGGCACCATATTATTATATCTACCGTATATAGGTTTATTTATAGCAGAATTAGCATTGATTGTTTACTAAATATTTCATGTAACATGTACTGAACGTAACGAGAAATCGCCGAAACTTTCTGCTATGAAATCTATAAAATATCAGATTCTATAATATTAACTTCACAGTAAATGTAATATCATATTTTTTCATAAACATGTCACAAAAATGTGAAACAATATCACCTGTTTTTTACTCTAAAATTAAATAGATAATAAAAGAAATGTATCTAAACCATGACTTCCACTTAATGAAACTTAAATGTAAAAAAAAACATTTAAAAGTACACACAATTTACAATTACTAGTAAAATTTAACATTAATCCAGCATTTATCTTGTGTGTGTAGTGTACAAAATGTTAACCGGGTTTCACCTAAGGTAGACCACGTGCAATAAAACATTTGTAGGTTTTAGTATGTCATATGTGGAATCCAGCGTATATAAATCTGGCGTTCAGAGACATTTGACGCCTCTGCTAATTTTTAAACTTTCGCGTACCATGATAAATAATTATTTATACGGGAATTAACGCTATCAATAAGTATTACATACCTTTGAATTAGGGCTCATATGATTCTTTTTGACAAGTCCAAGAGATTGGGCTCGGTAACGAAGGTCTGATAATGAAGTCGGGAGACTCTTTTTAATTATACTTTAAAATTAAAGCATGTTTTTTTTTAGTTTGCCTTAACTATAATTATACCTATGTCGATACTTTATAAAATTTTAGTTAGGTATTTATTTATTCCTTAGCTCCGCGAAGAGGACCTTCCGATGGAGTTGCAGGAGCAGAATTGGTTCAGTGCCGCGTCAGCGCTGCGAGTGTACGGCCAGTACCTCAACCTTGACAGAGACCACAACGGCATGCTCAGCATCAATGAACTTGCTGGGTAAGGCACCTGAATCACGACAAATTCCATTACCTATAGTACTATTGTAGTGTAATAGATAAAATCTGAAACTACTGAACCGATTTTAATTATTTTTTCACCTTTATAAATAAATACTGAAGCAGCTGATGCTGTACAAGGTAGACTATAAACTACACAGAAAAGAATTACGACAGTCTGCATATTATTATTAGTACCTGGGACACCGAGCTTTGCTCGGTAGCTTTTTGTAAAATCGTATTTTTTTTGTAGAATTGCATTTTTATAGGAAATACAACTATGCAGATAAACTTAAAATGCAAAACTGTATCTGTATACAAAATTTCATCAAAATCGTTGAAGCCGTTGCCTAGATTCTGATTATATATATATACAAATATACAAGAATTGCTCGTTTAAAGGTATTAAATTACCTAAACCATCATCTCCTCCCCTTCTCCCAATTTTGGGAGTTTTGGGGTCGGTACAATTTGTAGGTAATACAGTTACAATTTATTTTTATTATTTAATTTATTCCGACGTCGCAAAGGGTTTATATTGTTTCTTTTATGGCTGCCTGCCTGAAGCTAATCCTTCTTCGAAATGTAATCGTTTTCAGACGGGACTAAGGACGAAGGTACATTTTCTTAATTGTACAGGAGAGCAAAAATACTCCGAGAATTTACCTAGTTCCTTGTGGTTCCTTAGCTATTTTGTTATTTTTGAATTTGTGAAATATTGCATTTACAATTACGTCGTTTTGGCATTTCATAAAGGAGCACTTTGTGACCCGTATTTTGAAAAAAAAAACGATTTTTGCCTTTTTTGTTCATACGTTCATCTAGTTCTTATACCGCGACTTGGGGTAAGGTAAACAGAGTGAGAGAGCTATAAGGGATGTGGCAAGTCTCGGATGAGAAAGCGAGTGAGCAGTAGCTCTAAGAGGCCGTATGTCCGTCCTGTGATTGGAGGGGCAATTAGGATAAGAACATCAACTGGTCATACCTAAACCTTTTATTAATTAAAGGATATACGGTTTTACTCACGTGTATATTTCGGGGATGCCCAACTAGTTTCGGACCCGATGGGGGTCCTTTATTAAAAGTTTAAGCGTCCTACCGCATCGGCCGACTGGACGGGCGTCGTTCTCTCTCACTGATTTATCTGACGCGATGTAGACACCTGCATTTCCGTTGCGTTGTGGTACACACCGAGCTGCCTGTACCACTACCACAAACAATAAATCCAAACTTTTTATTCACAGATACGGCTCAGGCACCCTGACCCGTGCATTTCTACAGCGTGTTTTCCAACAGTGCCTGACCTATGACGGAGAAATGGACTACAAAACGTACCTGGACCTTGTATTGGCGCTGGAGAACAGGAAGCAACCGGCCGCCCTGGCCTACTTGTTCAGAGTACTCGATATCAACTCTGTGGGATATCTCGATGCGTTCACGTTGAATTATTTCTTCAAGGTATTTGTCATTCAATTATCTCTACAGCAAATGTCGGCATCCACTATTCGTATTCATTATACCCATATCAGGTTTCTTCACAAATTGATATCGTGCTTAACTTTAGGCGTACAATCATAAATAACAATGTAGTCATTTCCAAAGGTTTGTGGCAAAATATCGGCTAACATTTTATTCTTCCAAAATAATCACTCATCGTCGTAAGGCTTAGTGCCTTACGACGATGAGTGATTATTTTTAACCCCCGAATTTTTGACCCCAAGAAACAACGGAGTGTTATAAGTTTGACGTGTCTGTGTGTGTGTCTGTGGCATCTTAGCTCCCGAACGGGTGAAACCATTTTGATTTTGTTTTTTTTTGTTTGAAAAGTGAATTAGTCGGAAGTGTTCTTAGATATAATTCAAGAAAATCTGTTCAGCGGTTCGAAGATCAGCAGATCTTTTCTAATCCTTGAAGGGATTTTCAAGTCGGGGGTGTTTTAAATTGTAAATTTATAGTTATTAGTAGTTCAATTCATTAAACCATGTTCAGTTTTTGAAACATATGTTATTTCACCATAAAATGAGAACCGTTAGTTCTTTTTTCTTCTTCTTCTCAAGTGTTTTCGATGAAGAACATTTATATCTCGTGCATTTTAAGGCATCTAATCAATAGTTTCTTCCACCAGGCAATCCAAGATCAGATGGTAGCTCACGGCGCTGAACCGGTCAATTTTGACGACGTCAAAGATGAAATTTTCGACATGATCAGACCGGAAAATCCTTCTAAAATCACCCTTCAAGATCTCATCCGAAGCGGGCACGGCCACACCGCTGTGTCCATATTGCTGGAGCTGCACGGCTTCTGGGCCTACGAGAACAGGGAAGCACTTGCAGCGGCTGGTGATCATGCCTGACAAACGCACGAACTTCAGTTTAATTCGGACAAGTTTAAACTGTGATGTGATAAAATTATGTATTTACGGGAATTAACGCGATCACGAAAAGGTTCATTCATTCAACATTCCTCTGAATTGCCTGACGTTTCGACCAGCTTGCACTGGCCGCGGTCACAGGCTGACTGGCTTAACGGTGCACGCCCTCCGTCGTCAAGATCGTGAGGTTGAAGATTCTTCATCCACCCCTACTTTTTCGATATTTTTGATATTTTCGTTTCGCCATGTACCGTTACATACTATACTAACAGTGTCCCTACTCTGTAAGCAAACTGATGTGTCTCTATTCTGATATTCACCCGACTGCCGAAAGCGAGGTGGCATGTTTTTTATCACTGGATTCCACGCTGTAGATAATTTGAAACCATCTTTCCGATTGAAAGTTTTGTGTTTTTTAATTTTAATCGTTTCGATCGTGGAGAGAGACGTAAATACATAATTATATCATGGAACGCGAAAGTTTAAAAGTTTGTGATGTGATAAGTTTAATGAGTGAAATGTGACACTGTCATGTTAAACGACGCTATAAATACACTGTAATTGTAGGTTAGTTACGTAGGGGAAGTACTGGCTCAGCCAAATTGAGTGAGAGTGAGGGTTAACGGGAATAGTTTGAAGATGCAGATGTGATGCAAAACGGATTGCAGATGTGAAACATCAAAGTTGATGGTAAAAAAAAATACGAGCGGTGAAACCGTCAAGTTAATTATAGTCATCCAGAAAGAGGCGCACAGAAAAAGTCGTAAGAGAGTGTCATGCCGTCTGCCGCCTCGGCATACGAGTTAGGGATGCACGATACGATGCGATATATCGATACAATACTATACAATGATTTCGATATATAATACGATATTTTGAGTATGCGATACCCTTTGATATATCGTAAAATATCATAGCTAAAGAATGATTATAAGTGCTATTTAACATATTATTATTTCTAATAAGAGATACTACTGACAAAATTGTTTATACAATGACCAGCAGCTGGTTTTGTTTAGACTTGTGAGTAGATTATTTTAGATAGATCGTTGAAATTTAAATTTGTGTTCTCTTTCTTATTTCATGTTTCATGTGTCCCTTTGAGTTCCAGCTGCAAAATTTACATTTTACAATATCAGAAACTTGTAGCAGGTTTAATCCACAACTTACCAAAATCAGTCTAAGCGCTGCTCAGATTAGTGACAAATGTGGTAAAGCTTTTTCTGAATACAGCTTTTTTAAATTAATAATATTATATACTTGTTTGTTCTTTAAAAATGAAAAATACCGTAAAAACATAAAAAGACCCATTGGATAGCCCATAGCATTGATGTTAATTCGTTATTTTGAATTTGGATTTAAACGAATACGATACGATATTTCGATACAAAGGGATACGACAATATCGCGAATCGATACAAGTGCATTCGATACAGTTACGATACGATATATCAATACAACAGACTTTTTGCGTATACGAGTCAATTATACTGCCAAGGCGCGCCAAAAGATGTTTCACATCAAAAAGTACTGCAGTGGATGGGGACAAGAAATGAAATAGAGTAGAGCTTATGTCAGGAAGACTCAGTATGGTGTCTATTAAATATTTCAATCGTAATCCTTTGCGTTAAAGGACCAGTGGTCTTGTCTTAACTGACCGGACCACGAGGAGAAAACCTCTTTAAAAAAACCCCAATTTCTTCAGTTGAGGCGTCTTCAAGACCATGCGCGGCTGAAGTTTGCTCTTGTTCGAGCGGCTGGAGGGTATACCAGTCTCTAGCGACCATCCCTGGGGTCCTCCCGTCCCTCAGGTGTATATAGGGTTATCAGGGTATGAGGCCTCTGCCCTGACGGACTTTTATTTGCAGCTCATTCTCGTGGGAATAATATGGAAACAAATTTAAATAAAAAAAGGAATTTGAGTGAAGGAACTGAGCTAGAGAACAAAGAAGAAGATATATTCTCTGACAGTGATGGAGAGCCTTCAGCGAAGCGACAGAAGTTTCGGGTACAGCCCAATTGGTGGTCGGAGGAACTTGATCAATTACGAAATACCGTTGTAGCGTCTCGGCGCTTGTTGCAAAGGGCAAGGAGAAGAGCAAATAAGTTTGATGAAGTAATTGATATGGCATTTGCCGCGTATAAACATGATAAGTTGCTGCTGAAGCTTGCTATAGCAGGGGCGAAGGCTCGTGCGGAAAAATCTAGTAACAAAGAAATTTCTGCAGATAATGAGACATGAGGTAGCAGAATTCGCCATTTTTGCTGTACCTGTGCATACTAGATGTGTCTTTATTTTTCATCACTAGATTTTATATAAGAATTAAGTTCAAAAAACTGTAACCTGACTACGAAATTAAATAATAGCCTATATCGCCCTTTGATTATATACATGTCTAGATAGAATAACTCTACATGATATTGTCGAAAGTTTACGCGAATGTTACACATCGAAATAAAACTATTTTTCACGGATTCTATCGCGATTTATTTGGTGTTATTTTACTATCTATACTGATCCCGACGTTTCAGTTGCTTTTCAGCAGCCATGGTCACGGGTAGAGTCTACCCGTGACCATGGCATACATAGTTTTATTTCAATAGAATAACTCTAACAAATGATGTGCATAAAAGGGGATCCAATTACGAATTATGTGTGAGTTATTGTCAACAAATTGTCACTGTGTGCGTGTTTAGGGATGCCTGCTCTAAATAGGGTAGATGACTGTCAAGTCAAATCAGTATCTTTTTAGTAAACGTCAAAACGGCAGCTTCCGTACATTTTTGTATGAAATACTAAGGCGTGACGCCTCAGTATTGTCAAATCATTTACTTTTAATGTTAATTTAACAATTATAAACTAAATTAAAAACGTTAAAATAAAACTGGGCGACAATTTTCACAGTATTTTAAGTTATTTTATTGCGACACTTGGCGACATAATTTATTTTGAGCATAGGCATCTACCCAATTATTTACTTTCTTGTATTACGTCATAAGGAGATGAAGGGTAAATAAAATTATGATTGAAAAGAAAATGAATTTATTACAGAACATATTAATCAACAAAATCACAATCACAAAAATATAATCTGTTTTAAATAGAGGTGTAAGTGATTGAATCTGGTAGAAACGAAAAATGATCGGTCTAATTCAAGTTACAAAGGTACTAATGTGAATTAGTGAAAATAAGTGATTAATTTCAATTGATGAGATTTATTTTTTAATAAAAGAATAATAATAAGACTATTATTATTATTCTTTAAAGTATTTTAACTACTGATGTTAGATAATACAGACGTAGCATCTGACATGAATAATTAAAATATTTTAAGTCAAAATCACCAATATCATTAGGTATCATTTTCTTCAGCGATAGACTTTTTTAATAATATAATACAGGAATAGCGTCATGATTTATGATTACCCATAGTTTTTGTAAAATTACCCTGTAATAAACTGACAACACCGGCTAATCTGTCAAAGCTACAAATTTTGAAATAAAGTGTCGCATTTTCTCAGAAAATTGTGTAAATTAAAACAAAACTTACGGATGAAAAGTAATCATAGTGTTTTTATAAGGTTTTCTAGCATAGTTTCGACAATTTAATAGCACAAACCGACATGACTAATTGTTTTTCGCAAGCTTGGATATTTAAATGACAATGACGTCTGTCACACACGAGTTTACGAAATATAGTCGACTTTATTAGTGCCGTTCTGTAAGGCCGAATATGTCATCCAGACAAATATATAATTAAAGCCTGGACCAGTATTACGCTACGGTGGAACACACGTTAATAAAAACATACATACATAGACTACTAAAATCATTACCCTTAATTTTGACTTTGCCATAGTCGGGTAGTAATAATAATACAACATTTAAGAATTTGGAATGACAAACATAACTGATATTAAATTTATTTTTTATTTGTGTAAAATAATTGACTTGGTCGACAACAACTTGTTATTTGTTGTTTTGTGTTGTTATTTTGTCAGCTGGTTTGTCTGTCTATATTATTTATTAAACACCCATTGTATCAAATTAAAACAGCAATCACTATTAAGTAGCAAGCTAGTGTTTATTCGTATAATAAAAAATAATGTAACAAGTTATGAAAAAAAATAAATGCTTGTGATCGTTTTTAAATGGCGCACAATTTAATATCCACTAACACATCTCATAGTTTCTTATCCTTTTGTCAGCATGTTCTTAATTAATATGTAAATAGCAACCCGCCCCGGCTTCGCACGGGTAACAGAGCATATGCATAAAAAGCGAAGCCAAAAAGCGAATTATTTACGACGAATTGTAAACGAAACGTAACGAAAAAAAGTACTATAAATATAAAAATATAAAATATATATATAAAAGTATAATATTGTCTACTTTTTTCGTAATTATGTGTTAATCTTAGATTTTCTAGGATTGATGCTAATATATTATATAGAATATAGGAATATAGCTATTATTATGAGGAATAACTCCGTTTCATGCAACTCTCCGTCAACCGTCTCGACGCCAATTCATCGTCGCGGCGCCAAGTAACCGTCTCGCCGCCATTTTATCGCCGCAGCGCAAATTAACCTTCTCGGCGCCAGATCATCGTCGCGGCTCCTAGCAACCGTCTGGACGCCTAGTAAACGTCTCGTCGCCATGTAAAAAGCCCATCGTAGCGGCGCCTAATAACCGTCTCGACGTAAGTTCATCGTAGCGTAGCCACGTAACCGTCTCGGCGCTAGATCACAGTCGCGGCGCAAGTATCCGTCGCGGAGCCTAGTGTCCGTCTCGACACCAATTCATCCTTTCGACGCCAACTCATAGTCGCGGCGCCAAGTAACAGTCTCGACGACTTCATCGTCGCGGTGACTAATGACAGTCTCGAAGCCAATTAAACGTCGAGACGGCATTTCATCGTCTCGACGGCAATTAATCCTCGCGGCGCCAAGTAACCGTCTCGACTCAAATTCATCGTTATGGCGCCAAGTAGCCGTCTCGGCGCCAATTCATCGTCTCGACGCCAATTCATCGTCTAGACGCCAATTCACCGTCTCGAACCCAATTCAACGTCCAGGATCCAATTAATCGTCTCGACGCCAATTCATCGTCTAGACGCCAATTCATCGTCTGGACGGCAATTAATCCTCGCGGCGCCAAGTAACCGTCTCGACTCAAATTCATCGTCATGGCGCCTAGTAGCCGTCCCGGAGCCAATTCACCGTCTCGACGCCAATTCATAGTCTGGACTCCTACTCAACGTCTCGGCGCCAATTCAACGTCAAGGATCCAATTCATCGTCTCGACGCCAATTCCTCGTCTAGACCCCAAGGCATCGTCTAGACGCCAATTCATCGTCTAGACGCCAATTCATCGTCTAGACGCCAATTCATCGTCTAGACGCCAATTCATCGTCTAGACGCCAATTCTTCATCTCGACGCCAATTCATCGTCTAGTCGCCAAGGCATCGTCTAGACGACAATTCATCGTCTCGACGCCAATTCATCGTCTAGACGCCAATTCATCGTATAGACGGCAATTCATCGTCTCGACGCCAACTCATCGTCTAGACCCCAATTCATCGTCTAGACGCCAATTCATCGTCTAGACGCCAATTCATCGTCTCGACGCCAATTCATCGTCTAGACGCCAATTCATCGTCTAGACGCCAATTCATCGTCTCGATGCCAATTCATCGTCTAGACGCCAATTCATCGTCTAGACGCCAATTCATCGTCTGGATGCCAATTCATCGTCTAGACGCCAATTCATTGTCTCGACGCCAATTCATCGCGGCGCCCCCGCATGGGCGCACGGTGCGGCCGCACCGCTCGCAGCGCCCTCGGGCCTAGGAAATTAATACACATTATTTCAACTTGTATTGTATCCCACTTACGTAATAGGGCTTGGGCTTGTAATAGGTTACGTACGTATTACGTACGTACGTACGGCATAACCTTGTAAAGGTACGTTATGTGACACGCCTTTACCAGATTTAATACTAGCTTTACTGCAGTTTACCAGCTTCAATACTAATATTGTATTACTGCAGTAAAGCCGCTTACGTATATATATATATATATGTTGTTATGTTATTATTTATATGCCGGTCAAATACCATCAGATAATTTGTGGAGGAAACGGCCGCCCACGGCTAACCGCACAACGGGCAAGTAGATACTTCGCGAAGATTCGCGGGTGGCGCGGTCGCTCCTAGAAGCCTGGTAACGCCCCAGGGGACTTCTGTGCTTCTGGAAGGAACTAGTCCGCCTTATCTGAACGCATAATGGACCGCCTATGCAAGGCAATAAATAAAAATTTAGATTTAATTAAAATTATTATATTTGAATAACAACAAGATCATAATACTAAAGATATAAAAACAAAGCATAAATTGTATAACGTCTCAAAATACTAAAACAATTAAAAAAAACAATGTTTATAACTTTATTTAAGTTATTAAAGCTTAAATATATGGCAATAATACTAATATAATAATACTAATATAATACCAAATGGTATATTAACGGCATAATTTCGAATAATTTTGATTGACAACAAATATTTTGTTATTTTATTTCTAAATATTTTATTTTATTTCATTTGCTACAATTAATTCATATAAATATATTAAAAATATATTAAAAATACATTTAAATATATACATTTAAATTAAATTAAAATGGTTAAAGTAACCCGTCCCGCATCACTCCTGGCGCAAAAGTGCCCATTATGCTGGCAGCGTTGCCTCGCTGAATGGCAATGGATAACCTTTGCACCAGGAAAGACCCAGAACGGGAGTCACCATTCCTAATGACAACAAATTATATATATATATATATAATTATAAGCAAATTGTTACAAATACACTAACACTATGGACTGTATCGCTGATCTGTAATAAAAATTACAAATTATTATACAAAATGTTACAAAAGATATGGTTAAATTTTAGAGTAGTAGTTGTAAATAACGGAAAGCGCTAACAATTTTAGGAAAATTTGTGATTTTTAATACAGAAGTTTTATTTTTGAAACTGACAAATTGACCGATAAAGCTAATTGTAATGCTATTTCGTACGAGCGTACCATAGTTTTGAGTCAAATTTTGATTTGAATTTTTTTTTTGATCTTGAGATGATGACAAAAACAATCTTTTCCCGACCCAAGCTGGGTACGCCCATGTGAGAGAGGGTTGATATGAATGAAACTATTGAACTATTGGAATGTAATACCAAGGATGCTGATGGAATGTCCAGACTTTTCTGAAAATACTTTCATAAAAAATAGCATATAAATCCCACTAATATTATAAATGTGAAAGTTTGAAAAACCACTGAATCGATTGCGATGAAACTTGGTATGTAGATAGCTGGAGACCTGGATTAACACATAGTCTATTTTTTATCCCGATATTCCCACGGGACCGGGACTTATGCCCTGTACAAATGTACATATATGTATTTTCATTACTTCTATATGCATACTATTTACATTTTAGTATGCTTTTTTAGTTTACATCCAGCGTTGAATAGTATCGACTTCTCCATACACTAACAGCGCCCTTGGAGAGAATATTGGCTAGAATAATGTATGGAGATCATCACACATAAGTGAACTGTAAAAAACTGACCAACTATCGCACTGTATAAATTAGATTACATACAATTATGTATAAAATATCTATTAATCTAGTCACCAGAATGGACAGAACGAGATTTTAAATTCGATTTAATGCGATACAGTACAATACTGTTTAACTTATATATTACGTCTATTATGAAAAATGTAATATTAGTTCTAAAATAAAATTTCTGCTACAACAATTGTAATAAACTTATTATATTGGGATAACTTGTACTTAATTATATGTCGGAGAGGTCAATAGTACGGGAGCTGATTTGGCAACGAGACGCAAGCGTTAGACAGATGGCGCTTCTATAGTCTGGGCTGAAGTTCGTGCGGATCGTGCTAACGCGCCGCCGGCCAACGCGTGGAAACTGTACTATGGCTGGTTGTAATTTAATCTTTGAATCCGTAATGTGGTTTGCAATTGTTTGTTTATTGCTCTTGTTGAATATAATAGTGAAGATTCTCACTGGAATCGACCTCTTTATCCGACATATAGGTATTACATTTAAACTTTACAGTTAAACTGTACTTTTATAAAACATAAAATTATAACAATATGTATGGGTCCATTCTACGATAAGAGGTTTTGAGTCCTTAGAATATGCGGCCAAAGGGAAAAGTGCGAATTTTTTGATTGTACACATATATTCCGATTTTAGTCCCTTTTATGTACACATTCACGTAAGGGCAAGTCACTTTATATATATTTAGTTACTTTTTAGAAGGCCAGGGTAAATACATTGGGCAGGGTAGAGACATCGCGATTAGGGTAGATACTTTTGACCAGGGGAGGGAACTCAGGAACGAGTGGAGGTATCAAGCTGAAATTATCAAATACTCAGGTCTACTGTCCCTTGGAGCTGTGGAAAAATCAAACTTCTAAGCCAACGCAATCAAAAGATACAGCCGTTTATGCCCCAAATTTCCGCAAATTTTCGACACTCGCAAGGAAATCAAAACCTACAGGGTACTTCCCGTGAACTCAGAGTCTTGAAATTTGGTACCAAGCAACGTCTTATAGCACTGATAAAGGAAAAATTGCGAAAACCGTAAATTTTTAGTTACATCATATAATAAAAATATCTTACGGAACCCTCGGTGCGCCGTGCTCGTCCGATTCGCACTTGGCCGGTTTTTTTTATATTATCTATACTTATACATACTATATCTTTCATTAAATCTACATGCTTTACTCATGACACTAACTTTGAAGTAATTCCAGTTTATATTTTTACTGCAAAAAATAGCTTAAAGGCTTCTGAATGTTCCATGACACCTAATGGACACGCAAAGTACCAGGGAAAGTCTATGTGTTCTTTCGTTCTAAGATACGAGAGGTTGATATTTATGTCGTCAATAAAGAGGACATTGATGCTAGGACAGTTTTTCTGGAAAGCATCTGACAATTCGCTCAGAGATGCTATATGACTGCCACTACCCACCACCACCAATCGGTATGCTGATCTTTTACAGATAGCACTAATACCATCAGGAGCATTTACCATGTCCGGCTTCATGGCAATTCCAACTAAAGCGTATTAGGCTTGAGTAAAATTCTATTAACGAATAAGATAGTAAAACATGTATTTGTTTAGATATTGTGTTACGGATCCATCGCTCCAAAAATGCAGGATTTTCACTTCGGATGGCAAGTTGTTTAAAATTGGCTGTATGTGCGTCCATATAGCTGGAGCTAAATGCAATAAATTTTGTTAGATAGTGCCATGATCTGTAACAATTTTATGTGCAATAATTTAGTAGTGCTATATCATTAAAATACGACCATAAACAAAGAACGTTTATATTAGCTACCTTATATCTGAATTATTTTGTTCAAACATCATTTACGAACATCTAAATTATCTCCCCTGGTCAGCGAGTATCTCCCCTGGTCAGCGAGTATCTCCCCTGGTCAGCGAGTATCTCCCCTGGTAGTTATCATGCCAGTGGAAACACGGCAGGGGAGAGACGTTTTCGTGATAATTTAATTTTTTTAGCTGACCTAAGTTAATTTTAGGTTAATAATATATCACATCTCAACTATAACAGTATTGTTGAACTTAGGCAGTAAATGCAAATAAATTAAGTGAATGTTTTAAATTGTACGGCTTACCAGGGGAGAGACACTTTGACCTTACGAAACCACTGCACTGTCACATCGCGTCAACTAATTAATGACAGCGATCTAATGGCTGAAGTGTCTAGTATTACTAACTTCACGTTGATGCGGATCCTTGAACTCCGTTTTGAATATGGCTATCTACTATTTCTGTTTGTATTAGCGGACGGTAATTAGCCAGGGTAGAAACGAAACAAAAGCGGGACAAAAATGAAGTTCAAAAATTATTGAAAATAAACAAATACTCTTGTATTTTTCCTTATAATATTCAAATATACTTGTTTAAATTTATGCTAAATATACTCTGATTTGGCAACTACAACAAATAAGGTCGTACTCTCTGCATGTTTAACTAAAAACGTCAAGGGGACAGGCCAGGGTAGAGACTTTTTCAGACTTCAATTTGTAATTTCAGGATAATGTGCTGTAATTGGGCATTTAATCATAATGCTATTCATAAAATACATTAAGATGCAATGATTTATTGCATGATATGACAACACATAGAATAAAAAAGCTATTGTATAATGATTGCCGTACACATTACCTCTTATCGTAGAATGACCCGTATATATATGCAATAAATGCATTGATGATTTCACTGGTTTAACAATCAAGCAAAATACTTATTTTCATCAAGTTACAAATTATCTGAAGAAGGGTTTGAACCCAACAGGGGTCCTTTATCAAGGAGCATGGCGACTTGTCGCGTCGGTAACAGGCACCAAACCGACCCAAAATACACACGTGACTACAACAGTATAATTCATAACTCGCAAAATTATTATGCTAATGAAGGCATCGGTTTTAAAACATTTTTGAAATGACTGCTTTACAGAGAAGAGTACTCGTAGAGATGTTCAACATACATCTAGAAAGTCATTTCAGGTGTTACATACATGTGTCTTTTTATTCAGATTCTAGACCGATTCTTGTGCACTACGATACTCAAACACGCTGCCTCTTTCTGGAAACTCGCTGCGCTCTTGTTTTGTTTGATCTTCTGCGCCTCTGGCGTCTGTAGGAAGGCCATAACCACCACCGCTAGGGGAGTTCATTATGTATTTATCCTGGGTAGAAAACAAAAAAAAATCAGTACCTTGCAAACAAAATTAATATTTGTTACATTGAAAAATATACAGGAACGTCTCTCCAAGCTTGTTCTGTAATTAGATAATTTTTTTTTTTAAACGTGGCAAAGGAACGTTCTTTTTTTGTTTACTCGGCCTTATTTAAAAGTAAAGATTATCGCTTGCTTTCAGAGAAAGATAACGTCATACAGATGGCGTAACTATACCATCTTAGGCCCGTGGCTAATTCATCGGATGTGTGTGTCTGACTCGCGCTTGGCCGTTATGTTCTTACGGATATGTTAAAATCTTGATAATTCATTTATACAACTCGTGTATTTTGCTGGGTTTATTAAATTAGATAACTTATATTTATTAAATGCAAAATTTTTGTTTTTAAATACATTTTTTTTAATTAGTGCCTCCTGTTCTGTTCAGGGCCTTTGGTGCCCAGGGGCCCCCTTGGGCCGGGAGCCCGTAACGGCCGGCCGCCTGCCCTTCCCTTCTTTCTTGTTCTTGGGAATGTAGAAAAGAAGAAGCTAAATTTGTATAAGGAAAAATGGGTAGGGAGAGGAACCTAGGGTACGGGATACCGCATGTCTCGGGTCAACGGGACGTAGACTGCAGTAGCTTAGAGGCCGGGGTCGCGTACCCGAATGTCCTGTATCTCCTGTGCTGCTGGAGCTGGCATGCTTATGAAGCCTGACAATTCCGGCTCGTGAGGTGAACTATGGACTCCCCCATCATGCAGAGTGGGACAAGTTATGAAAAAGGGCTGATATCAATCGATGTTATAAAATGTATAATTACTTACTCCAGGATTTGCATGTATCGAAGCTTTACCCCCGAGGTTGATCAAGCGTCCATCCACGCGTTGTAGTAAGTTCATACCTCGCTCCCCTGGTTCACCACCTGTTAACACATATATTATGATAAATTACTATTTTAACTTAAATCTGAAGACGACGAAAAACTGAAGAGACCTGCGGATGACTTAACAAGCATTTAATTAACGGACACAAAGTACAACCAGATTAAAATTTTGAATCACACAAATATTTGTCCTATGTGGAGATCGAACCCATTATACTTAGGTCACTATACTAAATGTGAACACAATTAAACTCTTACTGTATAAATTCCATACATATAATATATGTATAAAGTAGTAGTAGATAACGCTGTATTTTATACATAGGTACATTTATATTTCCCAAATTAACTAAAACAAAAGAACCTCCCAAATAAATAAAGAAAGCAAAGGAAGTGAAAAACAAACGCATGAATACCGACCATTCATCCCGTACGGCTGGAACGATCTGCGCTCTGTGAGCACCGACAGTTGTACACTACGACGGAATACTAGCTCACGGGACACTCCATCACCGCCATGCCAACGACCTGTAAAACGTAACTGTGTCAGGGTTTGTAAACTTAAACTGTAAAACGCGTAATTAGAAAAATATATAGATTATCTATTTTCATTTGATTATACTATTTTAGTAATTACAAGTCACAGTTACAATTCTCACTATTCACTTGTACTATTCGCTATACTTCGCACTTGTTAACTCGTAGTATCGCTCAACTAGAACTGAATGTCCATACCGCCATGCAACTTCCATATATCACTCGAAAAACATCTTCATCATCTCATCAAAGAGTTAGTGAACTTTAATGAAACATCTAGTCTAGTCTGAAACGTATATCTATCTGACTCGACCAGTGTTGGAACTTTTAAAACTCAGTAGAACATTCTTATTGATAAACTATTATTTCCAATTTTCGCTTAAAGATGGCGCTGTGCCTCTCAATTTAGTTCCCGCAACTCGTGACTAGATGGCGCCCGCGCGTCAATTTAGGCTTTCGTAACAATAACATGAAATATACTTATTAACTTTAACGTTTAAAGATAGATAATAGAAAGATTAAAAATTAGGGCCTCCCAAAGCTACCCCTTGAAAGGCGGTCCTTATTTTTCTTCATAAATATTGAGCCGATATTATAATAAACCCTTACCTTTGCCGCCAGATCCAGATCTTAGTGAAAACTTAGTAACAAGCATAGGATATCTTCTCTCAACTATTTCAACGTCCGTGATGCGAGTATTTGTCATGTGTGTGTGAACACCACCCGAACCATGCCAGCCGGGACCCTGAGAAATAGATGAGAATTAAGTCTTTGGAAATTAAAGCTTTGTAATAACTGATTGCACTTATACACTTGATAATGATAATTCGATTTCGATCGGTCGACAGGTTACCTGGGGACCCATCGATTATCCTACCCATGATCATGATCAGCAGACCAGGATTTGCGGACCAGGATTTCCATTGAAACGTCAGGGAAATCAAAAAATATGACCACATTTGTATGTAAATTACAGATAGTAATCCTAATTGCCACTAATCTATTCTAATGTGTACTACTATTATAATAATGAACACAGGAACGCGAAATTTGGAATTGTTAAAGTTTTATATATACAAAGTGTAGGAAATTATCAAGCTATATCTATATCAAGCTACACGCGGCTAGTATATATATATATATATATATATTTATATATATATTGACCTACTATGCTACGTAAATCTATACAATGGCGGTTGAAGTTATACTGGCCAATGAAATAAACTAAAAAAATTAAAACTACGCTAGTAAGGGAACGTACCCATACTACGTGACCCGTTCTGGGGGGAGGGGGGACTTCAAGATACCAAGCTTGGTTACAGGGGCGGAGAGGGGGCTTAGGTTTTCGTCACGTAGTCAATATCCTCTAGGGAAATCTCGTGCTTTTTCGAGCTATATTCAAATATAGTTCGCAGCGTTTAGCGCTTTTTAAACTCACAGGTGGCAACAAGCAAGCGTTTAGCGCTTTTTAACTTTATGTCGGCAAAAAATGATTTAAAACCATATTTATAAATTACTACGTGACAACTAGAGGAGGAGGGGGGGGTCTTGAGATATACTACGGGTGGTCACCGAGGGGGGGAAGGGGTATAAAAAATTGAAAAAATGGGTCACGTAGTATGGGTACGTTCCCTAATCTATACTAATATTATAAATCTGAAGAGTTTGTTTGTTTTTTTTGAACTAGTGGTTCGAATTGAAAAATTATTTTAGTGTTGGATAGGTTACAGGATTAGGATACATTTATCGAGGAAGGCTATGGGATATATAACATCACGCTACAACCATAAGGAGCGGAGCATCAATGAAATGTGTTGCGAAAACGGGGGAATTTACAAACGTGGACGAAGTTGCACAGGGCAGTTACTTTAATATAATAATACCAGAATGAGTTATTACCGACTTTTACCGATAGGTACATATTAATTTCGACCTTATCCTGAAATACTTACAGCTCCACTTCCTCCAGCAACAGTTTCATAATATCCCCAGTCCTTTTCGCCTAGTGTCAAGTTGTTCATGCAACCCTGAGATGCAGCACATACCTAAAAATTACAATAACAATTTATTTACGTGTCTATGTAGAACTAAGATGACACATAAGCACCATCTATTGTCCTGCGTCATCACGCAGGAAAAACAAACACGCTTGCCATCGCAAGCGGTTATAACCGGCCCAGTATATGTATATATATATAAATAAATTATACAGGGTGTTAGAGAAACGCTCCTGAATGCAGCTCCCAAATGAAACGATTAGAAAAGTTATCGTTTCATTTAGCTATACTAACATGATGAAGCGTGAATGATGCTAATGAAACGTTGTAAAGATATGTTTTTTTTCATCGAGATCGATTTTTATTCTGACCCATCATCAAATGTATCATTAGTATTAGTACTATCGTGTCTTCGTTTTCCGGAGCGTTTCTCTTACACCTGGTAGTTTAAAGAACTAAAAAAACTATACTTCAAAACCAAACCGAACTAAAAAGTAGAAAATATTTGTTATTGTTAAAAAAGCATGGGGTGTTTTTTACTTTACCTATTTTTATAATAATTCTACTTTTATAAATAGCTACCAACTGAACTGGCTGTGGTCACAGGCTGATTTAAACTATTACAACATATTGAGTCAGCCTGTGACAACGGAAAGTGCAACCTGGTCAAAACGTCAGGTAATTTTTTTTTTCTTTTTTTTTTTTTTTTTTAAAGGTATACAAAACTCTGAAAAGAGCTCAGTGGCGTACATCAGTAGATATTATAAAACAAAGTCCCCTGCCGCTTCTGTCTGTCTGTTCGCGATAAACTGAAAAACTACTGAATGGATTTTCATGCGGTTTTCACTAATAGACAGTGATTCATGAGGAAGGTTTGCTAGTTAATAATAATAATAAATCTTCATTTCGAACAGAAGATTTATAGGGTATTACATAAAAGGCAATCGAAAGAACAAAATACACAAACCAAAAATAGAAATCCACATTAAAAAAAAAGAATTAGGCTGTCGTTTTGATCCAGTGCTTGTACATGCATGACGTAATTATTCTCTCTGACAGACTTTTTTTAACAGTATTCTTACACTGGTCAACTGGGGTAGGCTTACAGAATTTTCTACTGATCATATTGCCCACAACACATAAGGCTCTCCGTTGACGTTCAATATCACTGTCATTCTTCAGGTTTGATGTCACAATATGGCCAAGGTACCTAAAGCTTTCCACTACTTCGACAGGCTGTCTGTCAAGATACAAGTTTGGGAACGTTATCGGGTCTCTTTCCAGACCTAAATATTAAAATCTTTGTCTTTTTAAAATTGTATATTAAGCTATGGTCTCTGGTTAACTTTCACAAATCGAAATTAAATGTCTCAAACCTCTTATCGTGGAGCTGAGATGCACCATATCATCAGCTGAAATTGTTGATATATCTGCCACACAATCTGATCCCCACTGGGGTGCCGCTCAGCGTTAAGAGAGGCCTATGTCCAGCAGTCCATGATGAAGATGATACAAAATTATATATCATCAAACGCTAAAGTTTAAAAGTTAGAATAATATTATTACTAATAACCAAAAGTAATGACCTGGAAAGCTTTTAATACAACGTCCACGATACGTTGCGACGTGAGCACATTGCCACCGACGACTGCAGCGCCCTCTGACGGGTCCAGTATCGAACCCGCCGGGATTATCACTTTCACTGGATTCAGACAACCCTGAAATATAAAAAGCAGTTTAATAATTTTTTATTAATTGACTAATAGTAACTTGGGTTATTTATTACTAATATCTATAAAATATAATAATAGTGTTTGCTGAATGAATTTTTTGTACGCATTTTCTTTTAAAAATTGCCTCCATTTTTCATAAAAGTAGGTGGAATGTGTAAAGTTAAAGATTTTTAATGGATTTTTTTTTTATTTTGGAATTTCTCGTTCCATTTCTAAGAAAATCTATAAAAACTAACTTCGAAATTTCTAAAAGTTACTTTTTATGGATTTTCTCAATAACTGAGTGAATAATTTCAAAATTAAAAAAAAAATACGATTTAACATCTGCGTTTATGAGAAACGAAGGTAAAAATACCTGGAAATTCAAACGTACATAACTTGTAAACGGATAGTTTTTTTTAATTTTTTTTTATTGTAACAGCATGCTAGAGTCATGCCGTTTCAGTGATTTAAGTAAGTGTTCCTTTTTCAAATACATCCTGTATGACAGATTTTTTTTTTTTTTTGAAAGGTACCTTATGCCCTTTTCCCTTGACAACATGTATACAAAGTTTCATGATGATCGCTTGAGTAATTCAGGCGTGAGAGTCGAACAAATGATAAAAAAATAGTTTTACAAGATTGTCAACGTATAAGTGACACCCGTGATGTTAATGCCTTCGCTTAACTTTTGGGCGGTCTACTTGTGTGGTCTTTACCTTTACCTTAGTGGTGTAAAAATTAAATTATAATGTTAAATGACCTGGTTCAGAGGCACGTCATGTCCAACCATGCACCGCAGGCAGTAGATGAGAGCGGAGAGGGTGATCGCACGAGGAGCATTCAGATTACCCCACACCTCGACACCGGTCCCACTGTATTGGAAAATGAAGTAATACATCAGAGACAAAATCAAAATGAATACCATTTATTATAATTAAACCAATTATAGGTATTTTTAATTGTCAGGAGTAAAAAAAATTATGGTGTGGTTTATTAAAAAATTGAAGAACGTTAAACGTTGAAACTACCAGTCATATTTATAGAAATACGTACGTTGTATAAGATGGAATAAGCCGAACATTTTAGTACTAAAATATTATTTTTACGTGGGAGAGCTATGCACGTATGGGCCGGCTCGACTCACAGAAATCGGCAGTGAAGCAATGCTTGCATTGCATTTCGCCGTGTGAGTGAGGTTACTGGAGGCCCTAATCCTTCCCTCTCCCCTATTCCCGTCCTTCCCCTCTTCTCCTAAAGGCCGGCAAAGCACTTGTGACTCTCGAGTTGCAGGTGCTCATGGGCGGCGGTAGTCATTTACCATCAGGTGACCCGTCTGCTCGTTTGCCCCCTATACCATAAAAAAAAATGTTTTTAATACTTACGTAAAATCGCAGACTGCGCTGCCTAACTCCTTATCCAAGGTGACAGTGAGTGTAATAGGCGTTCCGTTATCCATGTACTCAGTAGCTTTGAGCACTGCTGACCCAGTTTTCACTAGCGCGTTGTTTGCTATTTCCTAACACATAGATCTTATTTAGAATTTAGAACATTTTCAACAAACTCAGGATATTACACATTATAATAGAAGATCGCAATTGAAGTGACTTTTTTTGTGTTCTTGGTGAGTGGCGTGAGAGCACCTTGAGGAGTAAGGGCACTGTTGAGCTGGTCAAAGGAATACCTCCTACCTTACAGAAGATTATGGTTCAATGGCGCTATTTAAAAATGTATACTACATTTACTAGTATTCTTGTTAACACTTCCAGCTAAGCTAAATATACTTGTGTGGGGTGCTCTCCTCGGTGGGGTTCGAAATTGCAACCATTTGATCGGAAGTTCAACGCTTTAAGTATTACACTACTGCCACGTAAAATAGTGTTGTCCAAATGTTGGTGATTTCGATCCCCAGAGTTTAGACGCACCAGTGATACCCCTGCTACAGCTGTGGGTGACCACTTGCTATCCGGCGAGCCATATGATATTGTTTTTTTTACAAACATTCAAAACAAAGAATCACACGATTTTTTATCCAGTGTGGGAATCGAACCCCCTACACTCGGCGCTTCATAGTGGCGAGGACTACTTTAACTATTGTGCCATACGCGCAGTCAGTTATAATAATAATAATCTTTATTTGTTCAAACATTAGTACAATACATATACATTTATTACACTTATTACATCAGTTAGACTTAGACAATTGTATCTCTGGCCCCCACACTAGGGTACCCTGTGTCGTGGGGTCCAGTCCCTTCCGTAAGTTTCATAATAATATAAAAAAAAAGGAAAAATTATAATAATAGAAGATAGTGCGTGTTTATATTTGTGTGTGTGTGCGTGTGCGTGTGTGCGTGTGTGTGTGTGTGTGTTCGTCCTACATGTAAGTTCTTGTGAGCATGATATTAAATACCAATGTTTAAGAGGTTCTCGGTATGGGCATAGTCTTTGGGTTGTAGCCATTTCTGGATGGTAGTTTTAAGGCGCAATTATGTCTGGTATATTATAGTTATGTCAGCTTTAAACAATTTATTGTAAAGAAGGGGTCCCATAAAAGTAGAGGATTGACGAGCAAAAGCAGAACGAGCTCTCGGTATGTCCCACTTGAGAGTTCTGTGAGAGGTTCGCGCTATGGTCTTCGCGAGTTATCTTTGTCATATGTGAGAATACACCCTCCATAACTTATTCCCACTTTAACCTCAGCAAGGCGACTTCTTATCCTGCCGACTTACCTTCAGCATATCCCTGACGGCCAGCTCGGCATTCTTCTGGATATGTGTCATGTACGCCTGGACCACGTCGAGCCCGTACTCGTCTATCAGTTCACCCACTAGCTGAATACCCTGGAATACAACGAGATACACGTCTTTACGTATAAAAAATTTCATGATGATCTATGATACTAAGTGGGAATCAAACCCGCGACCCAAAACTTGGTAGTCGAATGCACTCGTCACAGTTGTCGTCATCACTACATATTATAAAACAAAGTCCCCCGCCGCGTCTGTCTGTCTGTCTGTTCGCGATAAACTAAAAACTACTGAACGGATTTTCATGCGGTGTTCACTAATAAACAGAGTGCTTCATATGGAAGGTTTAGGTGTATAATTTGTTAAGATTTTGTGTAAATTGATTGAAATATGTTGATGATTGTTGAAGATGTCTCTGCTACCCGCGCGAAGCCGGGGTGGGTTGCTAGTTTAATTATAATTAATAGTTATAAATATCACTGACTAAAGAAATACCCACTCACCCTTTGGTTCGCTGCTACTTGTGCTTTCAAATCTGATAGGTTGTCAGCTAAGTTCCGAGTGCCTGAACAGCCTGGCTCATTACCGGGTCTCATTAGTTCTAAAAAGAAAATATATAATATTTTTATGCTGACAAAGTGAAGACTCACCATTATTAACCAATAATCTGTTGATACGGTAGTTTATCGTCGAGGTATATCAGTATCTCTTTATTGAAGGTTAAATAACAACTCGTGACCTCCTTAGCTATTGGTATTGGTTAAGAACTCGGTTTCTGCATTTAGACTCAAAAATCGTTCAGATATGGCTGGCTAGTTGAGCCAGCCCAGCTCCTTCCAGAAGCACAGAAGCCTTCTGTGGCGTTCACAGGCTTCTGGGGGCGACCTCGCACCCGCGAGGATACTTGCCCGTTGTGTGGACACTCCCTCGCACTCCAGGATAACGTGGGCGTTCCCTCCACGTTGAGACATCCTCTGCATAGAGGGCTGTCTGTCCCTAAATATCGTCAAATCATTTTCTTATAATGTTAAGTTTAACGATTAAATCATTATAGTTAAGTAAAACTAAAAAACACGCTTTAATGGCAAACTGAATTAAAAAGTAAAAAAAGTTCCACACCACCTCCTGACGTCATCATCAGACCATTCCTTACCAGCCTGTTAGACTCGTCAAAACTAATCATATGAGCCCAATGTCGAGGGGTTTACCAGTGGCCACTAAAGAGTTGCACTCATCACCTTCTAGCTCCATCATCAGATCAGCTCCAAGATGCCAAAAAATAGTATTTTCATCCAAACTACATTTACATACAAAGTTTTATTTCGATACAACAATTAGAAGTAGGTTAAAATGTACTTACGAAACTTGTTTACATAGTTAATTAGTTACAAGTGAAGCTAATTAAAAACGTGTTAAAAATAAAAAAACCGGCCAAGTGCGAGTCGTACAAGAAAGATCGAGCAAAAAACCCGTTTCTAGTAAGGGTTTCCCCCTTTAATTTTTAATTTATTTATTTTTATTATTTGTTGTTATAGCGGCAATAGAAATATACATTCTGTGAAAATTTCAACTACTACGGACCTTCAACCTATTACGGATTATGAGACACACCCGCTGACAGACAGACGGACGGACAGCGGAGGCTTGGTAATAGGGTCCCGTTGGTTACCCTTCGGGTACGTAACCCTAAAAAAGAAACTTGAAAATAAATAGTAACGAGTTTTTCAAATTCTTATCAACATAATTTGTGTTACCTTCTGTAAGTTCTTTCTCCTTAAAAGTCCCCCCGTCCACCAACAGCATTGACTTGAAAGCAGCCCCTTCTTGAGCCAAGCTGACGGAGTGGGGAGGCATGGACCCTGGAGTCAGACCTCCGATGTCTGCGTGATGGCCGCGAGATGCCACAAAGAATATTGGCCGGTTGTTAGACCTACAAAATAAAATAGACATGCATACATACTCACGCTGTATCGCCCAAAGGGGTAGGCAGATGCGTATTAACACCCACATTTTCCCAATTATAATTTGGCATTTTGAGAATTAAAGATGAGAAAATTGGAGGTATATTGAATTTCGTTAACAGGAATTGGGTTGTTTTTGATTTTTTTGTAATGTATTTTAAAACTTTGTCGCAAATTAAATTATTTGTCGATACGAAAAAAATTATTATTATTGATTTTTAATAAATTTTAAACAATTGAAAATTGATATCATTTTAAAAAGAATCACGTGACTACGAACGACTCACGATTAGTCGTGACGTCATACTGTCAAAACACTGTATCAGCTAAAAATTAACATTATGACGTCACACGCGCTCCAGTTTCTTCAGGAACTGTCGGCGTGTTTTCGGTACTGGGTTCAAACATTTATTTTTAATTAGATATAACTCTTTAATTATTTAAAAAAAAAAAAATTATCTAAAAATAGTTTTTCTACAAAACTTATATTTTATAATCTTTTCATTTTCTACAAAAACATTAAACCAAATTGAGTATACTGTTCCCGAGCCGATAAACAAAATAACTTTACGCCTATTGCCGTTGGTAAAAGCTAGCGCCTTTGATTATCGTAAAAACAAGCTGATAGAGGTAAAATAAATTGTGACGTGACATAATTCGACACACGCGAAGCTTACTGATGAAACTTAGGAGACTTACTTATGAAAGACCGGAGTTATCACAGTCAGATCAGGTAAATGAGATCCACCAGCTTTGGGATGATTTGCGAGTAGAACGTCCCCTGGCTTCAAAGAATCTCCGCGAACTTTCATCTGGAATAGAAATGAGCGTTGAAAGTTATTTCTAGTTTGTTTAAAAACTAAATGGTCATCAAAATTGTCAGCAATTTTTACGTTAAAGTATTAAAAAAGTAAAATTTACTGCACGGATGGCGCAATGGTTTAAGTGGTCACCTCGCCACTACGACAAATCGTTCGTTCGGGACGTTCAAATTCCACACGGATTTTTTTTTTTATTTTAAATGTGTGATCCACAAATAGTTGTCTCGAGTCTGGGTGTTCTTTGTGTCTGTTGTTTGAATGTTTGCCTCTCACTATACAGGAATATTCCTAATGCGAAAGTTATCTTTTTAAATTAAAAATAAAAAAAATTGGTTTGAAAAGCAAGATAAAGACAAGAAATGTTTGTTTTGGCGTTATATTATTGAATTGTTCATTATCCAAATCTAAGTGTCAACTTCAGAACAACTAGAACACTAGTACAGTAGAGATATATATAGATAAACTTAAAAGGCAAACCTTATCTAATTACAGAATTTAATCCAAATCGTTAGAGCAGTTTCGGTGATACACAGAATATAATTATTAAAATCACTACATATCACTATATACTATAAAACAAAGTCCCTCGCCACATCTGACTGTCTGTCGGTCTGTTTGCGACAAACTCAAAAACTTCTGAACGGATTTTCATGCGGTTTTCACCAATAGATAGAGTGATTCATGAGGAAGGTTTAGGAGGAGGTTTAGGTATATAATTTGTTAAGGTTTTGTGTAAATTTTTTTGAAATATAATGATGATTGTTGAAGATGTCTCTGCTACCCGTGCGAAGCTGGGGCGGGTCGTTAGTACGAAATGATGTGGTACGGTTATCTTATTACGACATACCTCTGTCTTCAAACGTTAGGCCTGGTAACATAACGCACATTACTAAAACCCACGAACGAGCTATCAGCCTATGCACGTACATACCTGGTACTGAACAGTCTCCTGCATAGCCCCGAGGTGGACGGGGATGTGCGGAGCGTTGGAGACCAGCCCGCCGTCCGCGCCGAACAACGCACACGAGAAGTCTAACCGCTCTTTGATGTTCACAGATATTGATGTACGTTGCAACACCCTGAAATTTATTGTTAGATTCTTAGTTAGCCTTATACTGTGGTCGATCCATTTTCAGGTAGGTCACACCCGTCTTCTGGCCTCAAAGTAAAAAAAAAAGTACTGTTCCCGAGGGAAAGAAAAAAAAAGTGTGTGTGTATTTATGCACGCACGTAAGAAGTTATACTTCTTAGGCGTAACAAGATAAAAATCTTTCTAAAAATGTTATCCTTCGCATTATCCTACGTTTGTAGAAAAACGACACTAATAATAGAAAAAAAGGTATTTAATACATTGAAAGTTTTATTATAACGCATTTTCTAGTTAAATAAAGTTTATTTAAATATCATAATAAATAATGCATACCGTCAACTAACCTCAAATTCTACAAACGTACTCAAAGTAATATGTAAAAATCATGTTTATCACTTATAATCACAGTAAATTGTCTTTAAATCAATAAATTGTTAATAAATATCAGTCACCACGATAATATTATTTAAAGAATTATATAATTATGTATATTTATATATATTTTATTCGGACAGATACAAAACACGTGTTATAGGTTAAGAAACAATTGGATAACTATCGTGAAGTTAGTAACTTTTTTTGAAAAACTAAAATGTTGACTAGCTAACTTCAGGGTGTCGATTTTCCGTGACGGTGTGCGCGCGCATCGTAAAAATTCACTCTCATCATTTTTCCCTAACGCGCCAAAAGAAGTATAACTTCAATAACTATTACGCCAGCAAAACCGCGGGCAAAAGCAAGTGAATTTTAAATGATTCCACTTAGATTTTCTGTTCTGTTATTACTAGTCATTGACCTTTACTAACCTGCCCATCTGCTCAGCTATGGACATGAAGCGATGACTGAAGATGCTTAACTGAATGGAGTCTAAGTCGGTGGTGACTCGCTTGGGTTGACCAGATCCAATTGTAATGCGGATATCGCCGAATTTCGTTATTTCAGCACGGCAATCTGAAAAATGAAAAAGTTGATAAGCTTATGACACAAATATTCACTTCTTCCCTCATTCGGGACAGGCATTCAAGATATAAATATTTCAGGGAAAACTAAAATTACCAATTCTATTCTCCTTACGAATAAATTACGTAACAATAAAAAGTGTGAAAGTTGAGACCCATACCTGGTTCTACAAGTATAGTAGACAGGCTGTCCATGATGATAGCAGGGCCTGAGATCGTCTGTTCAGGCTTTAGCTTCTCCAACAAGTAAATGGTCGTGTCCTGGTACCCACCTTCGAAGTATACTTTCACTGACTGCAATTATTAAAGACACAGATTCATGTTAATTTATTTACGAGAGATGTGGTATGTAACATAATGGTGATAAAATAGTACATAAGTCTATTACATTCTACCATAACAATGGTGTGTGAATATGTCAATCTTACAAACAAAATATTAATTGAACATAATCATTATTATACATTTACTTATTACATTATTTGTTAAATAATGTAAAAAAAAATATGATGTCAGTGTTGTAAGTAATTAATTGTATGAGAAAAAAAATGTCAACCTAAAATAATTGTATGTGATATTTAATTTCCAGAATGTTTCGACATCAATTTTCCTGGCAACATTCACAAATAAAAAAGAACTTTCAACGTGATTAAACCCTTTTTTTAATAAGTAGACATACATTTGTAGAGAAAGAAATTATGTATTTTTACATAAAAAACAACAATAAACTGAGGTCTACAAATTTCCAAAAGCCTCTTACATATTTTTAAAAACTAGTTAAACTTGGCTAATATTACCGTTGTTCTATTATTAACTTATATCATAATACCATATGTTACTATACTACAGAACAGATTATCTACCAAAAGAACTCAAAAAACTTTACAGAAAAAACTGCAATGTAATTATGGTCTTAAAACAGAAAACTTCAGTAGTACACCGTCGCACACAGACAATAAATGCGACATTTCCTTTTAAATTAAAAATTTGCTTGCCTTCTCAGAAACATGCACAGGTGATGCGGAGGGATCAGCAAAATGTAGTGAAGAGTTTTGTGAACGACAATGTAAGCAGTGGAATGACAAAATGGAATAAAAAAGCATATTGCAGCGACCCCAAATAAATTTGGGGAGAGGGTAGAATATTAGTAGATGATGATGATGACTTGCCTTCTCAGAAACGGGGGTGGTACCCTTTCCGCTGGGTGGTGCCACTTCTTCTGGCACCGTACTCATACCAACACCACGCACACGCACATCATCGACTAAGACATCACGGTCCGCAAGGGTGAAGCCAAACTCGTTTTTGTATCTGAAGACAGAAAAGTAACTAATATTATTAATAGGAATGTAATGTGGGATTGACAATTGATTAGTTGAGATTGATGGAAGACATTGACACTAGACACTACACTTAACTAGAAAAGTTTATTCTAACAAGTTTGTGTTTTAATGATCGTGGTCACGGGCAGACTGAGTATCAGTCTACCCGTCAGTGCAATTCGGTTGAAACGTCAGGTTACACTACAGACGTGAGTGAGTGACGCGAGTGAGTGACGCGAGTGAGTGACGCGAGTGAGTGACGCGAGTGAGTGATGCGAGTGAGTGACGCGACTGAGTAACGTGAGTGGGTACTACTAACACAAGTATTTAGCTCACCTGGAGGGTTAACAAGAATACTTGTAATGTGTGACCCACGTTACTGTCGGCCTATTTAAAAAAAAATTAGTGCCGTGAAAAACACGTGAAGCAATCGAGATAAGTCCTTGTCCGAACTTCAACAGAGACAATGGTTGGGAACCAGTCTTGAAACTTGCGTCCTATGAGAGTTGACAAGCGATGCAGCCAGTTCAATAGGTACCACAGTCCCTATCAAAAACACACCTACACCCGGTAGGTGGCGCCGCTGCTTTAAGGGCTCTAGGATTCTTATTTCTTTTTTTTACTTGGGTCGGCTAGTTATAGAAAGTGATACTTTTGAGAGATAATTCTTTGTTATTCGAACTCCATACTTCAAATTTCAAACAAATGTATAATTTTAGAGTACTGAAATAAGAACAATTATGTTTACCTATTAACGAACGCCGTATAGAAGTCGCCATGTCTGCAGACCGTAGGTGAATCGTTGGCCAGGGGCGATACCATCAGAGCACAGTCTGTACCTTGATACCGTAGGTGCAAGTATGGTTCCGTGACTATCTGTGAGTCGGGGATGCCCTGCCGAAAAAAAAATCTCTTAATTCCTAGCCTATACAGTACTACGTCTGGGCAAAGGCCTTCCAGAAATTTTTCAAAAACAATACTTAAAAACAAAATGTACACCCAGTCTGAAAGTGTCAGGCTAAGAGAGACGAGACAATTAATTTAATTTAAATTGTATGGAAAAAATTAAATTCTTTTTGGTTTTAAAAGTCTTGGCTTTTCATAAAGATGTGCTTTAGTGGACACGATCATGATTTGGGATAATTAGCGTTACAAGTCAACGTCAATGGAGTCACTCCTATAGATACACTCACCGGCAGAAAAAAAAAGAAAGAAAGAAAAAAATATTCCTAGACACTTAAGACATACAATAATTATACTATACCAAACTCACATCTGAAAACAATAAAGGGCTTAAAACATGTGTACCTCACGTGCTTAACGAATAGGATCTGGATCAGCATTTGCTAGACATGTGCCTAGAGCTGGTTTTCAAACAAAGCCTTTTTACCCCACGGATATTAATCAGAAAAACAAAAAAAAATTAACCATAAAATATTTAAGACTTAAAACGGAAAACGAAATACATACATACATAAACTGACGCCCATCTCCTTTTGGATTAGGACGAGACAACAGCCAGTCACTTGCTTGTATCCTTACATACCTCGAGAACTTCCTCTACTGTCATTAGACCTTTCATACAAGCCAGCAGCTGTACTGGATATCTTTTAAGGAAATCTTCTTTGCCCTACATCCTCAAAAAGGGGGCTTTAAATATTTTTTTGGCCCTATATCCTTAAAAAAGGGGCTTTAAATATTTTTTTGGCCCTATATCCTTAAAAAAGGGGCTCTAAATATTTTTTTGGCCCTATATCCTTAAAAAAGGGGCTTTAAATATTTTTTGGCCCTATATCCATAAAAAAGGGGCTTTAAATATTTTTTTGGCCCTATATCCTTAAAAAAGGGGCTTTAATTATTTTTTTGGTCTTCTTTATTTTGCTAAAGTCATAATTTAAAAAAAAAAACAGTCAAATTTATTTTCCAAAGTATCTAATAGACTTCGCTTCCTAATGATGACAGCATCGTTAGCAAACGCAGTCTATTATGTATCTAATCGCTACGCTGGAGAACTCCTTTTGCATTGAACGTGATCATTCGACTCAGGAACTAAAGCGGTCATTTGACGCACAGTCAAAATATAACAATACTAACTAATATACAAAAGTACCTAACTGTCTGTCACGTTTTCAGGCCTAAACCGCTATGCCGATTTTGATTTAGATATACATAGACAGAACCTTACTAAGAAGGCTACTTTTGTCGCAAAAATAAAACTTGACGGGTTGAAATAGGGGATGAAAGATCGTATGGGAGACCAATATTTTTTAATTGCGAGTAGACTTTTGGTAAAGAAATACAGAATATTTTTGACCAATCAAGATAAAATAAGGGATGATGATTTTTTAAGTACAGCAGTACTTAAAAAATCACTTTAGAGCACTAAAGTATTAATTCTGCGCATACAAAGTCGTGGACTCGTGAGTACCAACTTAGTTAATATAATCATAATTATTTGATGACCAGAATAGTGTTGCCACTTAAGCCTTAAAGCCTGCTGGTGTTCCTGTCCTAATGGCCTCTGTACGCGATCCCGGCCTCTGCGAGCTACTGCAGTCTCAGTCCCGTTCCCCATCCGAGACTTGCGGTATCCCTTACCCTAGGTTCCTCTCCCTACCCATTTTACCTTATACAAATTTACCTTCTTCCTTCTTTCCCGTGTTAAAACGACTACATGCCCAAGGAGGGTTGGGCGTCCGGCAGGCGGCTGGCCATTAAAGGAACCAGCCAAAACCCCTTGACTTGTTACACATTGCACTATATACACTAAACTACCTTAAATTACTGACAACGTGAATAATGTAGTTAAAAAATGTATAAAAACGAATATAGGCAAACAAATTTTTCAACATTTCCCCTAGCCCCAGTTGTAGGGTAGGGTCTTGGAGTTACACACACCGACAATATTACATCCTCTATCAACCACATACAAAATACATACATTATTCACACACCACACATATACCGACTACCTATACACCACACACCTCAACTATAAAACCTTAGATTAAGTAGTAATTAAATTTGTGCATACTGGTTTCCACCAGGTCCGAATATGGAGAGAATGGTAATCTGTCATACAGGTCTCTAGGAGACCGACAGAAGCCAGTCTCTCACATAGAATTAATATAGTTGTTGTACAGCCTACCTATTGAATTCTACATTTGGCTTATGACTTTGATTATTGTTGTGACTTATGTTATTTGATTATTTGATTGCGCCGACCCCAATGAAAATTGTAAAAAGGACAAGAAGATGATGACTTAAGCCTTAATTTAATATCTAAGCCTTATTTTTCCGTTGCAATAATACACATTACATACCTGTTTTCTAAGCTTATCTCTCGCGACCGCCGCTAGAACATCGAGTTGTTCGTCAAGTTTTTCAAATTTATCCTTGCAATATACAGCCGCAGCAGGCTGCTGAGCTTCTTGTACTACGTGTGCGAGGGCCATACCATACGCTGAGAGGATACCTGGACGTTATATACGACCATTATATTGATTGCGTGTAAACTATGCCTAACAAAATAAGGGGTCATCCATAAATTACGTCCCACGTTATGTGACAAGGGGGGGAAGAACATAAATAATCAAATCAAATATGAAATTGGTGTGACGTAATTTATGGATGGCCCTTAATATGAAAATCTTAACTTTCTAACTAATCATTTTATTAGTACGTGAAGAGAATTATTTGTACCCCTCTTTTCAAGAAAATTTCGCGAACGTAGTAACGTGAATTTTAGAATATTTACCGATTTAATCTGTTTCGTTCTAATTCGTTTTGCTTACGGACGGTAACATTTTCGTTGAATTTTCACTTAACCGTCCGTAAGCAAAACGAATCGTTTCTTGATTGTAGGAACCGACACGTTGTCAAG
>OY982581.1:12085638-12203774 GCA_963859945.1 Euplagia quadripunctaria
AGTAGCAATGCCGAGCTGGCGCGCGACGCTGCAGGCGTGCTGGCCGCCCGCGCCGCCGAAGCACGCCAGCGCGTGCAGCGCGGCGTCGTGCCCGCGGGCCGTAGTCAACGCTCTACAAGTTTTACATGCTCATTAATAAAAGTTAGTAAAAACTAGCAACCCGGGGTGGGTTGCTAGTTTTTATTCGCGCGGGTAGCAGAGACATCTTTGACAATCATCAACATATTTCAATCAATTTACATAAAATATTAACAAATTATACACCTAAACCTTCCTCATGAATCACTCTGTCTATTAGTGAAGACCGCATGAAAATCCATTCAGTAATTTTTCAGTTTATCTCGAACAGACAAACAGACGCGGCTGGGAACTTTGTTTTATAATATGTAGTGATAATAAAATCCACTTTAATGGCGAACCGAATTATAAAGTAAAATAAGAGTTTCACTATCCACCCACCCATTCATCACTATCCATCATCAGAGCAGCTCCAAGATGCCAAATTATTGTATTGTCATCCGAACTACACATACATACAAAGTTTTATTTCGATACGACGATTAGAAGTAGATTATAATTAACTTCCAACATTTAAATAAATCTTTGAAGTCGCGATATATTTTTTTGCCGTAAAGTTTAACATTTATTCTACAAATAATAGTAGTCGTTTGCCAACGACATCAACAGGGGCGTAGCTACCGCCGTATCAATGATACGAGGCCCCCGGGCTACAGAGGCCCCTAACGTGTGTAAGCAAAAATTAGTAAAATGTTATCCACAATGTTACTTAATCTCGTACTTCCCGGAAAAAAAACATTTAAAAACTGTCATACGTGCCTATAGAGTTTTCACTTCAGAAATGACAAAAGTCAAAAAGCAATCTCTTTTATTCCCGGGTTAAGCGTGCGCCCAAAAGTTGGCAACATCCTACATCGGTTATTGTGGGATTCCCCCGTTTAATGCATTTTTGTTTCTTTTGTGGGAAATCTTTACCCTTCATTTGGGCCCCCCAACTAATTTTGATACAGGGCCCATCCAAGCCACGCTACGACACTGGACATCAACCTAATTTTTATTTAGGTTAATTAAAAGTGAAGCTAATAATAAAAGCATGTTAAAATACCTGATCGGCCTACACATGGCTTCATTAGCAACGTTCAAGAATCCCATTGCAACTTCCTCCATAGTCATCTGAAAGATACATCAATACAAATAAATAAAATTGAAGTTTCTATTTGTAATGTCCAAATAATAGTTTTTTTAAGCTCATACAATTATTTCCACGATACCTATGCCTAAAAAATCTGTTTTTTTTTATTTTTTGTCTGTCTCGTTGTTTCGGCTAATCTTCGGAACGGGTGGACCGATTTCCACGGGTCACTGGCAGATAGCTGGTGTTAGAAGGTGTAACTTCCGCTATTTATATTTTGAAAAAAGAGTTAGGGTTCCGCGCAAAATATATAAATATGTACACGCGAGCAAAGCCGCGCGAGAACTAGTAGTCACATGTAAAATATTATGTTACCCATTATTATGTTTGCAAGCATCCTTTTAAACGAAAATACCTCTGTCTGTCTGTAAACCACTGAACCAATCTTGATGAATTATGGTATAGGGATAAACGGGATCTTGTAAAAGATGGACAACTTTTGTCACAAAAATAAAAGTTGACGGTGGTAAAATAGGAGATGAAAGTTTGTATGGTAGATTAATCATCTGAAAAGCTTAGGAATATAAAAATTATATAAAAAAAAATTCTAGGCAGACAAAGTTGCGAGTATCAGCTAGTACCAACATAAACCAAAAAAAACAAGTTGATCTAAAACGGCATACACACGATACAATTTTATTACTTGGTCAGATTCGTGATTGAATTGGCTTACGAACAAATTTTGCATCCACACGTAAAGACTAAATCGCCAATTTTCATTTCACTTTGTTTTCTGTGCCAGACGGACGTAGGTAAGAAAGGTTACCGCACGAACGTTACGTAACATTTTTTATTTTTGAAAAAATGCTACCTGTGTTAATCTAATAATATAAATCACCCCATAAATATAACCACCAAACTAAAAAAACGCCTTAATAATGCGTAAATACACACATCCATTAAAAAAATCATAACACATCCGCTCAGTATGCCACTTGCAGGCAGACTAAATGATAAAATTGGCCGATTAGCGTTTACACGAACCGATTTGATGTGACGCGATGAAGTCAGGCAGTCCTGACCACCCAATGACCTTGAATTCGACGATTTGCGTTCACACGAAACGATTCGATTGAAAATCTAGACAAATTGTGCGTGAAATCGTTCCGTGTGTACGGCATTTAAGTGAATGAGAACTTCAAATGGATTATAACACATGATGGTAGTGGTTGGAGCTGAGTTTGGCACATGTATAAATTACTAGGTGTGCCCGCGACTTCGTCCGCGTGGAATAGTGTATTTAATCAACAGCCTAAAAAATTAGTTTCAAGCTTCTAGCTCTAAATATGACAATACTTCCATACAACTTTTCATCCCCCCCTTTCAACCCCTTACACCCCTTTTTTTGCATTAAAAAGCCTATGTCCTTTCTCAGGCTCTAAACTATCTGTGTACCAAATTTCATTTAAATCGGTTCAGTAGTTTGCGTGAAAGGGCGACAAACAGACAGAGTTACTTTCGCATTTATAATATTAGTAATAAGGAAGTAAGGATTGTCGACCAACCTCTTTCCCTCCGTCTTGTCTCAAATACGAGTTAATTTCATCAGTCATCTTCTTAAACGCAGCGACAGTTGCTTTTTTATCAAGTGGCTCATTTTCAGTGGGACCAAATATCTTTGGGAAGTATTCGGGCAATAGACGACCTGTAAAATGGAACAATGTTAATCTACATTTCGTTAACTTGTATACTAGCCCAGTCAACAGGTTGACTTTTAAGATCAAAAATGGACATTTCGATTACCACGCATTTTTATTTTTGAATAAATAGTAAAAGCATGCGCTGATTTCTGAATTTCGATACCCACAGTCTGGACAAGTGGGGCGTCGTTATTTTTTTTTAACAATTTGACGAAAAATAAAAGTTTTTTTTTTAAATTTCATGTGATATCTCGTTTCCAGTACGTTTTTCGTCATATGTGACCAAAGCTTTTTTGTTTTCCATTAAATTACCTACAAAATGAAACCTGTTAAAAGTCGGTAAATGCTTTTGTTTAACAACAAATGAAGGTCAAATTTAAAAGACGGCGTTTTTTTTTTCAACATTTCATAACTTTGAAAGGAACGTATGTAAAAGTCTGAAACTTTTTGGAATTCTAGCTTGTGATGATATTAAAAAAGTGCTATAAATTTCAGGGAGTTCGTTTAAACTTTTTAATTTATTAACGATCATTGATTTTAAAAGCCCAGGCAACGTAGAAAATTCAAAAAGCCCATTTAAGTTTATGAGTCCGTTAAAATTTTTAAGAAATATCGATTTTATAACAATATTTTGAGGTACAATAACTCGAGGTCCCGCATCAAGAAAGGTATGTAACCTCAAAATATCGTTATAAAAACGGGAATTTTCTAAGCTGGTCCGACCAGTTTTAGTAGTTTAGAAAAAAAATGGTGCATTTTGCAATTAAGGAAAAAAAAAATTATCTTTTTTTTTTAATTAAAAAGTTTCGAAGACAATCCTTAGAAAGGAACGGAGACCACTTCGAAAAGCAATAAAAATATTAACAGGCTTTATATCATTCCGTTTTATCATCATCAATACATATAAATAAATAAAATTGAAGTGTCTGTTTTTAATGCCAAAATAATAGATTTCTTTTAAGATCATACATTTATTTGCAGGAGGTATGCCTAAAAATCAGTTTTTAAATTTTTTGTCTGTCTGTCTGTCTGTCTGTCTGTCCGTCTGTCTGTCTGCCTGTTTGTTCGGCTAATCTCCGGAGCAGGTGGCGTTATAAGCTTAGGCTGCTTTTATTTTGGATAAAGAATTAGGGTTCCGCGCAAAATATATATATAAATATGTACACGCGAGCGAAGCCGCGCGGAAACTATTAGTATTTTCTAAAAACTTTCAGTGTGACCCCCGTACTTATGAATCAATTCGGAGTCACTACTAGAAACTATGCTCTTTTTAATGTCATTAGAAACTTCAATTCCATAATTATAATATCTTGTAAAAATATCATTTGCTTCAATTAGTTTATTATTTAATAATTTGTCCTTGCAAATGTTTACTTAATATTACTTAGTACTCAGTAATATTAGTAATAAAACTTAACAGTAATAGATAACTTTTTGATAAATGACGATGGCTATGAAGAATTTAATATAAGCTTCATAACCGAAGAAATATGTATTAGATTTCTAACTCCAGACTTAATCTTGATAATATTCATAAATTTTAATACCTTTCTGTACCGAAGAAAGATGACTCGGAATACTTTACAGTTCAGGAGTAAAATTATCTTAAATGAGAAATTTGTTGGCATTTTTCGTCCGTTTTACTACATTAATTCTCTGACGTGTTCAAGGACATTCAATATTAACTGTGACTGCGTGGAAGCCATTTCTAGAAAAAATATAATGTGTTGTGTATTAATAAATTGCTCGGTGATGGCTTCGTATTATATGACTATGCGAGACATCACGATTTCCTATGGAATAAAACCATACTTAATTCTCTACTATGCTGTATACTTCAAATATTTCTTTGAATGTTTCATTGTAACTACAGTAAATTTATATAAAAGTAAATGCAACATTCGTTTGCTTGCTATGTTGGCATGGATTAATAACAATATTGACGACCAAAAGGATTTCATGTTTTCCAAATATTATCATGTACATTATGTCTAATACCTACAGTAGGTATCACCTTATGTTATTTTTGTGTTTTTCAAACTATATTTAGACGCCAAACGGACATCCGCAAGAGCTTTCATTATATTTTTGACACTAATATTTGACTTAGAAGTTATACAATCCACTTTTATAGTCCTCATATTAAGTCGTAATGTTGCTAAATTGAATGATTATGTAACGAAAATCGAGTCACAAAATGATGAAGACGATATAACTAAAGATAAAGCGTTTATGTTAAACAAAATCTATGGCGTAATAAAGGTTATAATAGAAGCTTGGAACCTTATGAAGGAAAATAATGAACATATTGTAAGTAAAAAATAAATTGACATGAATTTACTGCACGGATGGCGCAATGGTTAAAGTGGTAGGTAGCCTCGCCGAGTGTTGTAGGTTCGATTCCAACACGGTACAAAAAAAATGTGTGACACACACCAAATAGTTGTCCCGAGTCTGGGCGTTCTTTGTGTCCGCTGTTTCAACGTTTGTAGTCCTCCGTGACAGGAATCATAGTGCGGGGGTTGTCAAAAAAAACAAATTCAAATAGTTTTTAGAAGTAAATATAAATTACCTCTCCCAGTAGGCACGAGACAAAATAGAAACAATTTTTACTCCATTCAATACATTCCAATTTTTACTTCGTATATAATTTCTAATATATTTTATGCATTGAGAGAATTTTAATGGAACTACATAATATACTCATATCTTCTTTCTTATAAACAACCACATATTATAATGTATATTTATGTTACATACAGACATGATATAAATCTCTTAATATATATAAAAATGATGAATACTTCAAAAATTCATTTACAGATATTGTTTCATTTTGTGACATCATTCGTACAAACTTTGTTTTATGTTCAAATCGCAATCATCTGGTCAGATTTATTTTTGGTAAGTATCAACCTGTTCTAACTTTTAAACTTTCGCGGTCCATGATATAACATTTGACTGGCCTGTTGGTCTAGTGGTTAGTGACCCTGACTGCTAAGCCAGAGGTCGTGGGTTCGATTCCCACCCAGGACAAATAATTGTGTGATGAGCACGATAATTGGTTCTATGTCTGGGTGTGCTTTATCTATAATATGTATGTATCTAGAAATATATAAGTATGTTTATCAGCAGTCTGGTTACCATAGTACAGGCTCGGCCTTGTTTAGGATCAGACAGCCAGGTATAAAAAAACAAAAAAAAAATGTATTTCAATGGGAATTAAAGAATAAACGTCAGGCAATTCAGAGGTACGTAATACCTTTTCGTGATCGCGTTAATTCTCGTTTAAATACACAATTATATCAACCCGTTGTTTTCTATTATTCTAAATTATTACAAGTTTGATACTATCTATAAATATACCTCCTTTGAATTACAATTATCTTGTATCTGCTTATGAATTATTATAACTTTACACATAAAAAAACTTATTTCTTTCAGGGCAGCGATTTGTTTGCCAGTCACCTATTAAGTATTGTTTTCTGTGTGATGAAGGTATTCGTAGTCGAAATCAGTCTTTGCTTAGCATGTGAATTATTTTATTCAGAGTTCACAACAGCAACTCACATATTTTTATTGAAAACCCTTGAAGACGGTAAGTTTTGTAAAAAAGAAGCGATTTTTGTACGTTAATGATTTCAAACACCTTATTCAAGTATCTATTCTTCGTTTTAGAAAAGTATACAACTATCTGGAAGAACATTAAACGTGTAATAGATGAAGACTTCCAGAAGCTGACCCCATGTGATATTTTAACGATAGATATGACGCTATTCATTAATTTTTGCCAACTGGTAGCAACTTACACTATTGCGTTACTGCAATTTGCATTTCTGTGACTGAAGAATATTGAAGACTTCACATTTAACAAATAAACCATACCCTAATTTTATAATTTCTTTTTGTAAAAGAATACTAGCAACGTGGGTCACACATTATAACTTATGTGCAACCAATCAATGAAGACTTATTGTTACTGAGTTTTACTATTGTACTAAAGAAATAAGGTTTAATAATTTTTGTTTACTTTTTAATTTTAATAGAAAAAACTACTTCAAAATTAAAAAGCCATCAATCGATTTTCACCTTGAATTTTATTTCTTAATTAAAATTTATTTATTTCACAAATTTTAGTAGGTTAGTGCTTGCTAAAATGAATTCAATAAAACAATGTGTATAATTTATTATTTTAAAGTATCTTCCTAATTTTTATTATAATGTATAGTTTATCATAACGCCATCTATTATGAAAATCTTGTATTTTAATGAATCTGACTTGTATTAATATTTTATATTTTCGTTTTAATGTCGCATGATTGACGTCTTGACTTTTATTGTCAACTTGACATTCAACACTGTCTACCTTTTGCAGTTGATCAGGCCAAGCAAACACATGTTCCCATACAAACTTTGCCACCCGTTTTTGGAATTTTCAGAAATCTTTTCTTATCGGATGCCTACATCATTATAAGGAATACGTCCTCTAAATTTCACGTCTCTACGATCTACGGATTAGGATGAGGATGAGCGTTATTCCGTTGGACAAAGAAAGTTATATTATAAATTTCCTATGAGTTAACTAACAGTTTATATATCGGATACTAGACTCCAACATGATATAATGATTTAAAAGGGGGACAGCGCGTACGCAGTCCCCACTACCAAAAATTACGCATCCGAGTTATCCACATTAGGGATAATCGCAGGGGTCAACCCAACCGCAGTGCAATGGAGGGGTCTCGCCCTGGGGGAACCGCCTTAATGATCACGGTATCCCCTATGCCAGGTAAGTATGAATTCAAATATGTTGAATGGGATAGTCATTCAGTTGCGGAGAATCTTAACACCGACTTTTATATTTAATGGTGGCGCCATCTAGCGGTACTTTTAATATACTTGCTATGCTTGGCTATGCGTGGTGGAAATACTTCGTCAATTTAGTTCCAACTAGGTAATAATACTGCTGTGCTAGTTCTAAATATAAATCATACGATGTTCAGGTCCAAAATAATAATTCAAGTTTGAGTCGGATCGCCTCTTCGTTTCTTCATCGGGGTGGAAAAGGTTTTTTTTTTGTGTTCGTAATAATTATTTTGTTCGTAGACATCTTTTTGGAAGAATAACAGTAGATTGAACCATAAACTGTTTGTTTTAAGAAAAGGTAATAATTATTTATAGATTTACGCCTGTACATTCTCAAATGCCTATCCATTTGAGAATATACAGGCGCAAATTTACACCCAATTAACAAAGGCCTATTACATTTCGACAACTATATTTTTGATCCCATATAAAAGTCAGCCCATAACAACGGACCGGGTCCATATCCAGCCTCAGCAAAAAAATTCCTAGCCGAAATACCTAATAACAATTTGACCGACACGGGAACAAACTCTTACTTTACAATCCCACGCAAACTGCAAGTTGTGCCTCAAAACAATGAGGCATATTAGGTAACGTAATTTTACTGCAAATAAAGATATTCTATTCTATTCTAGTCTATGCATAATAAATAAAACAAGTATATAAAGACACACACACACACATATAGACACATAATATTAAAATTAATGATTGAAAGACACAATAGGTTATTTTGTCATCACGAATATAATAAGATTGTTTTCTCGCTGCAAACTAGGTCATAATGCATCGGAGCATTATTAATGAAGTTGCGAGTATGCGGCGCAAGCACAAAGAGAAATTAAAGACGACAACAATGATCAATTTGACATAGAATTCATTCATTCAAATTTTATATTGTGTATTTTTATTATTTTTTATTGCCCTATTTTTTTTTCCATTCCATATTAGGGAACGTACCCATACTACGTGACCCGTTCTGAGGGGGGAGGGGGATCTTCAAAATGCCACGCTTGGTCACAGGGGCGGTGAGGGGGCTTAGGTTTTCGTCATGCAGTCAATATCCTCTAAGGAAATCTTGTGCTTTTTCGAGCTATATTCAAATATGGCGCGCTTCGTTTAGCGCTTTTTAAACTCATAGGGGGTAACAAGCAAGAGTTTAGCGCTTTTTAACTTTGTGTCGGCAAAAAATTATTTAAAACCATATTTATAAATTACTGTGTGAAAACTAGAGGAGGAGGTCTTGGCACATACTACGTACCGTACCCACGTTCCCTTATACCGTTACAACCTAAAACACCACCAATTGCATAACATTATCCAGTAAATAAATATAGTTATAGTAATTTACATCCCACCGCTAACACAAAACACCCACCTTCCGTACCAGGAATTATTTCTGTGTCGCAGGGTTTTGACAAACTTTCAAACAACAGACACAAAAAGCACCTAGACGCGTGTGGGGATCGAACCCACAACACTCAGCACCGCGTAGTGGCGACCTTTGTGCCACCAGTACAGTCATTAAAGATGTTTACGATTTAATAACGTTAATGAATATTAAAGTATTTTTGTCAAAATGAAAGTGCCAAGTAATTTCTATTTTTTTATTTTATACATACCAAGTAGTAAGTTAGCATCAGTGACAGTCAACGGCCCGCCCTTCCTATAGCAGGCGGGGCCTGGCTCCGCCCCCGCCGACTCGGGTCCTGCGACGAGCAGCCCTGACCTGAACATCAGCATGGACCCGCCACCTGCTGCTACGGTGTTAATATCTGTAAGAGCAGAAAAAAAATTCTAACTAGCAATAGCTAGTACAGAAAAGGACATAAGGTACCTTTCACCCGGAAAAAAGTACCCCGAGGGATTTTTTTCCCGTGGCTACACTCGCGTTAATGTAGATTTGAGGACAGTCAAAAAGTACCCCGAGGGATATTTCCCGCGGCTTCACTCGCGTGAATGTAGAATTTGAGGTCAGTAAAAAGTACCCTTAGGTATTTTTCCCGCGGCTTCACCGCGTTGTTGTAGATTTGAGGACAGTACAAAAGTACCCCGAGGGATTTCTCTCGCGGCTTCACTCGCGTTAATGTAGATTTGAGGGCATTAAAAAAGTACCCCGAGGGATTTTTCCCGTGGCTTCACTCACGTTGATGTAGATTTGAGGACAGTAAAAAAGTACCCCGAGGGATTTTTTCCCGTGGCTACACTCGCGTTAATGTAGATTTGAGGACAGTCAAAAAGTATCCCCAGGGATTATTCCCGCGCCTTCACTGGCGTTGATGTTGATTTGAGGGTAGTAAAAAAGTACCCGGAGGGATTTTGCCCGCGTTGCCCGCGGCTTCACTGGCGTTGATGTAGATTTTAGGACAGTACTTTTTTCCGGATGAAAGGTAGGTACCCTATGTCCTTTTCTGAACCTGATGATGATTATCGATTGAGTAGTTAAGGCGTTAAACCGTAACAAACAAACAAACTAACATTCGCATTCATAATACTTGATGTTGTAGCGACTTCGTTCTCGTGGACATTTTGGTGAAATCTATCCGACGGGAACCGTAACTTTTTCCGGGATAAAAAGAGCCTATGTGCCTGGCAATGGTTGCCTGGAAGAAATCGCAAATTGCGATAAGGTCGCCAATTGTACATAGCATTAGCTAGTAAGTATCTAGATATAAGAAAATATTGTAATCTGCTCTGTGTACAATAAAGCGTATATCTATCTATCTACGTGCTATTTCATTCATTCATTTATTCTTTTGCAGAATGTAGGTACATGTGCGGGTACATAGTCTGAATAGTAAAAGTTTGACTACATTTGGCCTCACGGCATGCAAAAGTTACATTTTAAATTACTTCCATTTTAACTTATTTTAATAGTTATCAATTAGAAAAACAATAATCAGACTAATTTCAGACTAATCTATTTCTGTGCCAAATTTCTCTAGTTTTATCTAGATCCGTTCAGCCGTTTTGCGTGAAAGAACATCCATCCATCCTTACAAAGTTTCGCCTTTATAATTTCAGTAAGATATACAGTACCTAGCTGAGGTGCTTGTATAGTGACTCCAGCTGTGGTGGCTTCATGGACATGTTCCAACGAGCCAGCATATCTTGACACATCAGTTGAAGTGCCACCCATATCGAACCCTGACAAAAATGACATTAAAATGTCAGTTTCAGTACATTTACTGTTAACCATATAAGGACAAAAGTACCTACAAATATTATTTATCGATGAATGCATAATATCATACCTATGACAGGTAGTCCAGTTTCTTGATTATATGACGTCATCGCATAACCAACTACACCTCCCGCGGGACCAGAGAGGATGGCTCTTGATCCGTTGAACCTAGGAGCAGAAACATGAAAGTATTTTAGTATAATAAATCACAATAGCAAATAAGAATTTGAGTGCCTAGTGGAAGCTTTCCACGAATTATCTTGAGTTAACATATTGAACGGTATTTGTTTTATTTTATAATATTTTAGGGAAAACTTACAGCTAGCTACAAAGGTTTTATGAAAATATATAGATACTAGCAGACCCGACAGACGTTGTCCTGCCTGAACTTAAAAAATATACCCATACCCATATACAATATAAAGAACCCTATCGCAACGCCATCTACCGGTTCCAATTGTAAATCTAAACCATTCTCGAATTCACCTAAAGACACACAAAAAATTCGATTGCTAGTTCATCAGTTCTCGACCGGCGAGGGTTGAAGATTAATTTAAATTAAAAAAAATATAAGTAAAGTAAATTGTAATTATAAACTATACATGAAAATTTATCGTACTACAATTATTATATTCGATTGCCATCTTGCAACCCTATTGCGGATCTGTGGATGGAACTGAATAATATAAAAATCGCGATTAATAAACAGGGGTTGATCGTAGAGGGTTGAAAATTCAGGGTTGTATGTATTTTCTAATGCTGTATCATAAAAAAATTAATTTATCTAAAAATTAAAAAAAAAAGTTAGGGGTGGACTACCCTTAACATTTAGGGGGATGAAAAATAGATGTTGTCCGATTCTCAGACCTACCCAATATGCACACAAAATTTCATGAGAATCGGTCAAGCCGTTTCGGAGGAGTTAACTACAAACACCGCGACACGAGAATTTTATATATTAGAAGTATCAATATAGTAACTCTATAATTCCTAACAATCGCAATAAATTGTAACGCGATTATAATATATGTACTAGCTACTCGGCCAGGCGTTGCTGTTTTTTTTTTATAGACAACCCCTGCATTAGGAATTACTCCTGTGTCGCGGGGGACTTTACAAACATACAAACAACGGACACAAAGAACACCTAGACTCGGGTGGGAATCGAATCCAAGACCTATGGCATAGCAGTCAGGATCACTAACCACTAGGCCAACAGGCCAGTCAATAGCCGTAGCTAAGTAATTTGCAATTAAAAAATATTGTAACTATAAATTGAGATAAAAACTATCCTATCTCTCAAGTTGGACCAAACTGCACACAATGTGCAAAATTTTAAAATCGGTTCATTAGTTTAGAAGTTCATCCGTAACAAACAGATTAATTTCAAAAGTTGCGAGCACTACATTCATAAATTTTTAACACGCTGTTATTAGCTTACTTTAACTAACAATGTAAAAAAATTTTAGAAATAAAATTTAAAAAAAGTACATTACTAGTAAACCTACATTACTAGTAAAACTACATTACTAGTAATCTCGTTAACCCCTCCAGCTAAGCTTAACGCTTGTGTTGGTCCGGATGTCTTAATAAAAGCTGTTCCCGGATCCCTCCTATTTAAGGCGCAGTACGGCACACCGTGTGGCTTTAATCGGTTCGATTCCGACCCACCACCCCACCGAAAATCTCGGTGGGGTGACGACCCGAGGGGGATTCCACACGCACAAAAAAAAAAAAAGAAAAAAAGGAGTGGGTTCACGACGTTAGTGCATTGGGTGGGGTTCGAACCCGCAACCACTTGATCGCAAGTCCGCCGCCTTAGCCATTACGCTACCGCCGCTTACTTGTACGTACTTTGTATGTATGTGTAGGTCAGATATTTGGATTGGTAACAGCTAAGCGTGTTTTTTTAGTTTTTCTCAATTATATTTATTACTAGCAACCCGCCCCGGCTTCGCACGTGTAGCAGAGACATTTTCACGTTCATCAACATATTTCAATCAATTTACACAAAATCTTAACAAATTATACACCTGAACCTTCCTAATGAATCACTCTGCCTATTAGTGAAAACCCCATGAAAATCCGTTAAGTAGTTTTTCAGTTTATCGCGAACAGACAGACAGACGCGGGGGCTTTGTTTTATAATATGTAGTGATGCAGTGATTTACAGGTTTAAATAGGTAACATAAAAACTACTTACATATTCATTGGCGTAAGCCCACCATCAGACTGCATAAACAATACATTCCCATCCTTCAAGCCACCAGTAAAACCATCAGCAAACCCTTTAACGTACTCCCGGATGTGAGGAGTGAGATACGCGTCTGCTGAAGCTGTGAAACCTCGGGGTACCATTCGGACCATGGATGTCACCGCATGAGATAGTGATACTTGTTTGAAACCTGGAGAAATAGTCAAAATATAATATCAAACCGTTTATCGTACACCCAGTTCTAAAGGGAGCTAACTCAAAAAAGCACTTTTTCAGAAAAGGCGAAACACTAATTACTGTGTGTGTAGATTTATGCTTTTTATATGCAGCTAAAAAAAAGATACTGTAGGAATAAGAAAGATACTGTAAGCAATGTCACAAGTACCTTGTAAAAAAAAACATGTTGAAAAAGAGTGTCCTTGGAGTTTCTTGCCTGTTCTTCTCCTTAGGATCTACATATTGGAACAGGCAACTAGCTTCACGACTGACTTATACTGACTGACTCCTACTCCTGACTGGCCTGTTAGTCTGAGACTGCTGAGCAGTGGCGTAACTATACAATGTGAGGTCCGTCGCCAATTCATCGGATGGGGCAAAAGTTCACTCTTGGTGCCTCGTGTAGTTAGAGCTTTGGTGTTAGGGCCGTGACGTTTTGCACGCTCTGCCACCCTATTGTTAAGCCACTGCTGCTGAACCAGAGGTCGTAAGTTCGATTCCCACCCATGATAAATAATTGCGTGATGAGCATGATCATTTGCTCTGTGTTTGGGTGTAATTTATCTACAACTAGCAACGCGCCCCGGTTTCGCACGGGTAGCAGAGACATCTTCAACAATCATCAACATATTTTAATAAATTTACACAAAATCTTAACAAATTATACACCTAAACCTTCCTCATGAATCACTCAACTATTAGTGAAAACCGCATGAAAATCCGTTCAGTAGTTTTTCAGTTTAGACAGACGCGGCAGGGAACTTTGTTTTATAATATGTAGTGATATGTATGGATTTTGAAATGTATAAGTATGTTTATCAATAGTTTGGTTCCGTTAGTACAGGCTCTGCATAGTTTGGGATCAGACGGCCGTGTGTGAGATATGTCGAGTTGTTATTATCAAGTTATCAACCTATATCGGACGGTTTAAGGTTGTTAAATTCTCATAGAGACGTAGATACCCAAAACTAGAGTAAGGGACCCTACAGAAGACTGCAGTTAGAAAGCACTGTTTTACTGCTGTGAGAAGTGTCAGCAGGGTCTCCAGGCTTCAAAGTTGGAATCAAATCCAAAAAACATCCTGGTATTCCTGGATACCCCAACGGGCCGTCACCATACTGCGGCCTAAATAGGAGGTGGCCGCGAATAACTTTTATCAGGACATCCGACCGGATGAGGAAACTCCCTCTTAGCGCTTGCACGCAATGCCGCGAGCACCACCTACTGGCAAGTTCTCAATATCGGCCACGTCCAGGCACACGTGAACGTCGGTGTACCTATAGTATCTTCTTAAAGATTGCAAAAATTAGGCGTTGTCTATTCATAAAATTACGATAAAATTAAAATAGTTTTAACCCATAGTTTTTTCGGTATCGGTATCTTTTAGATTTAATTGGAAAAATAATAAAACACCCCTTGACTTATTGGCCAATTCATACATACATTACCAAGGTCTAATTTAGTATTCATGGACTATGTTCAGAGAACATGCTTATAACCTTAAAGTTTACTAACCTATCTCATCAGCAATCTTCCCAATTCTCACTTCATGATCATGATAAGTATAACTATGAGCTAACACAACCGCTATACTCTCAATTCCTCTCTTCTTCAAATTTTCTAACTCTCTTCTTATAACATTTTCCTCCAAGTCTTTTATTACCAACATCTTCTCCCCTGTGGTACCGCATACTACCTTCCAATTCTTATCTTTCTCCATTTGGCAGCGGTCTTCTAAGGCTGGTATGACACGGCAGTCTACTTCAATGACTTCAGAGTATAGGACTCCTGGACGTTTTATGTTCTAGAAATCGAAGATTTTGTGTTAAGATCTTATCAAAAAAAAAAAATTATAATATATGTAATAGTTAATTTAATTGCGATAAAAACCTAATTATTTTTTTAAATAAATATCATACATTTATAGTCAAATAAAGTCAAAGTCAAATAAAGACTGACTCAAATTAAACGAAAATTATAAATATTATATGTGACAGTGAAAGATTATCTCACCAAATGAAATATGTTAGGTCTGGCCTGGTTGCCAATATACAGCAGATCCTTGAACCCCTTGTTGATGATCAGCGCCATCTTTGCTCCTTTCCTCTCCAGCAGCGCGTTGGTAGCTACTGTGGTGCCCATGCGTATTGATTCTATGAGAGACGAGTTCACCTTGCCGTCCTTGTCTAGGGCATTACCTGTTTCCTGGAAGTCGAAATCATATTTTATCATCATTATAGCCTAGCTAGTGTTCCTGTATTAATGGCCTCTCCAGTCATAGGAAATACAGGACATTCAGGTACTCGACTACGGCCTCTGCGAGCTACTGCAGTCTCAGTCCCGTTTCCCATCCGAGAATTGCGGTATCCCTTACCCAAAATTCCCTTCCCTACAAGTTTTTCCCTTTACAAATTTACCTTCTTCCTTCTTTCCCTTAAGGGTGGCGTCAGGCAGGGTTGGCGCCACGCAGGGTTGGCGTCAGGCAATTAAAGAAACCAGCCAAAATCCTTTTGCAATCCCACTAATCCCACTAATATTATAAATGTGAAAGTTTGGATAGATAGATGGATGGATGGATGGATGGATGGATGGATGGATGGATGGATAGATGGATGGATGGATGGATGGATGGATGGATAGATGGATGGATGTTTGTTACTCTTTCACGCAAAAACCACTGAACCGATTGCGATGAAACTTGGTATGTAGATAGCTGGAGACCTGGTTTAACACATAGGCTACTTTTTATCCCGATATTCCCACGGGATCGGGACTTACGCGGGTGAAACTGCGGGCCGCTGCTAGTATTACATATTGCGCTGACCCTAATGAAATTTGGAATAGAGCAGGTAGATGCTGATATAGCCTAAGTGGCGCAGCGGCAGTGCATTCAACGTCAGAGATCGCGGTTTCGATTCCCGCTCCGTACAAATATTTGTATGAATATTTGCTTTGGTACATAGGTAAAGGTGTGTCTACCATCTGAAAACCAGCGCTGACGTTACATAATAGATGATAGATGAACATAAGGATAGCCGATAAATAGTGTAATTGGGCAGGAAGTAAAGAACTCTTCTCTATTTTTAAATTAGGTTCAGTATTAAAGCGTGTTGTACTATAAATGTATACTGTAATGAATTGTAATTGTCACAACACTATTGCACGGAAGGACATAGGCTACTGTTTGTAGTGAAAAGAAACTTCTAGGTGGCAAAATTGGGAATCAAAGTTTGTATGTGAAACCAATCATTTGTCAAGTTCATTTGGATGAATTTTGGCATAGAGATAAACTAGACCTTAAGGATATAGGCTACTTTATGTCGAAAATAAACGCGTACTACACATTAGAGCTGCCTATTGTATAACAGGTGGCCAATTCTGTCAGGATTCACAGGGATTTCCTCTCTAGGGTGTCACCTGAGACTCCGTAAATAGGAGTGGTGATGGGTGGTTTTAATGGGGTTGTGTCTGGTGACTGGGTAACTTTCAACCAGAAAAAAAAGTACAGTTCCCGAGGGAAATAAAAATAATGAGAGAGGAGCCACGGGCAAAAGCTAGTAAATAAATAAATGCCAGCCATGTTTGTAGTATCTTACCTCCTCCAATATTCTTCTAATAGCCTCTCTGGGAGCATCATCATAGTTCTGTGGGTCCACAGACAATAATTTCATCACCCGCACTTTGCCACTGGGGCAGCGCGCATACACATCAGTAAAGGTACCGCCTCGGTCTATTGCGAACTGGAAGCCCTTTTGTTGAGTCATAGTGTCCTGAAATTATTTTTTTATAACCTGTAAATACTTCTTTTATACACTTCCACCTATTTGTTTCTGAGGGCAAAGGAAGGGTTGAATTAGGCCCACATTTTTAATGCTTATGGTGCCGCATCAAAGGGCAAGTCTAGAAAACTTAATAATAATACATTATACTGTCAAGTCAAACCATTTCTCTTTATTGAATGTTGGTTCTGTGAAAACTTGTATGAAGTAACTACTTGTAACGTCATCATTTCTTAATTTAAAACCATAAACTGTTGGTTTAATTATTAATAAAAAATTAGTTTTTTATTTTTCTAATTATAGATTTTAGTACATATACCTTACATTAAATAGGTACAATGTAATAAGCCAAATTGTATTAGTAAACAATTCATATGTTTCAGACTATCTAAAAGAAAAAAAAGAATATTGTAAAGAAATTTGTCAGTCAACAATCCAAAATTGATGGCAGCCCTAACACAGGACATACATTTATTATTATGTGTGTATAAATTTATGTATTTTAATAGGTATGTACAAAAACTATACAAGCACTACCATCGTGAGTTGACTAAATGACACACATTAATGCCAGATAAGAGATGAATTAAATATTGTTCAACTGATAAAACTACCTTCAAAAAAACTAAACCGCAAAAATTGTCTTTATTGCAAGTAAAATAAAAGTTATATTCATTTGACACTATATATATTTACTCTTTTTCCTACTTTTTACATTTGTCAATAGAACAATCTAAAGATACTATTTAAACAGTCCACCAGGTAGAAGTTGTGGTGTTGAAGAGCCCAAGGTCATGGGACTGCATAACTATTGAAGAATGCCTGTAATATAGTAATATGTATAGGTACACTAAGTTTGACCTCTTTTCGAGGGAAATTAAAGATGGTAACAAATGAATTTTTATTAATAGGCACTAGGATTATATTAATAGGTATGTTGTGGAACGCAGGAAATACATACACAGTTGATAATTTTATTATTTAAATCAGTGGTAATTTTTTTGTAAAATTTAGGTATCATGTCAACATAAAATAATTACAATATTGATGCCCTATAATAGAGCCAACACGAGGATATCCTTTCCTTTTCTTTCTCACATACACATGTATAATAATAAACATTTAAAAGTATATAAAATGTACATTTAAACATATAATTCAGGTACTTTAATACAAAACCAGTTTTTTAACATGTTATTCATATAAAATTTGTGTAAACTAGGATTTAAAAAAGAATACCTGCAACAGGTAATTAAAACATGTTCTTACCTTATATAATAATATTATTATTTATCAAAAAAATCTGTTCTGTCTACAGGTTTCAGCTAAAGAATCGATAGAACATTGCAAAGAGTACTTTTATTTACGAAAAGAACACTAACTCTGTATCGGAGACCTAGAATAATTAACGGAAAACTTATCAAAAAACGAAGTTTATGCAATTTGTGTTATCTATTAATGTAATCAAGTTATTCTTGTTTCTTTCGCTCTTACGAAACATAATATTGCTGTCTCATTTTTATATTTACTAATAGGTTGACATATTTGCTCATTAATGAACTCAGTTTTGAACTTGCATTTTAATCTTGGCCTTGGCACTTGGCACAGATAAGATAATATATGGTTTCTTCTTAAGTTTTAATCCTATTGGGATATTAGTTCCATAGTTATTTGATGTGATGATGAATGTTATAGAATTAATTTAATCTTCCATAATACCAAATTTATTACATTAAATAAATGCAAAAAATATAATACATAGAAAAAGCTAAAGATATATTTACATTGACATAATTTTACGAATTCCTTTTCCCATTAATTTTGAATGCATTTTGTTACAGATAACCTCACTTTTCAAATTAATTTGTCAATGTGTTTAAACGTCAACCAAAATCAACAACATTGTGGCTTTTTATAATTAAAATATTAAAAGCTGGCATTTTTCTCACAAGTAAGATTAGTTTCACTTGGTGCATATTTAAAAAGAATGGGTCGACGTGGCGGATCACGAAAAAACCAAGTTAATAAGTTTGCTCAGCGGAAAAGAGATCGAAAAGAACAGGTAAAACTAAGAAATTAACCTTTTAGTGTACGAAATGCGTAGATACTTAAAGTTGTTTATATGTATTTTAGGAGAAAAATCCTCAAGAAAAGCCAGCTGGAGACACTAGAAAACATTACGAAGATATTGTGAGAGAGAATGCTGCATTTGAAGAATACTATAAGGTAATTTTCAAGTCTTTATTATAAACTTTACAGACAGCTACAAACTATGAAGAAATGTTTTAATCAAATCGCAATAATTTTATGGTTAAATGTTGTATTGAATTGTGCTGGAGTTCGTCTACACGGATTCTACACTAATACAAGAACTACACCTACAAATTTTTTTTTTAATAATAATAATATTCTTTATTTCTCTCAATTTACTTAAATACTGTGAAGTAGCTCTATAAATACAAATGTGCCTAAGCTATAATAATATACTATCTAATAAAATATACTATATAATATAATATACTATCCTAACTGTATTATGAGGATAAATGTCAGAATACCTTTTATTACCAAAGAGTTACTACTACTACCATTCCAGGCAAAACCAGAATTGATTAACAAAATTTACTTTTAACATAAGTGAAGTACGGTCAAAAGCTTTTTTTTTATAATTCTATGCTTTTGGGGTTATACCAAAGAATTGGGTAGATGCGTATGCTCAAAATAAATTATTTTGCCAAGTGTCGCAATATAATAACTTAAAATATTGTACAAATTATCATCCAGTTTTATTTTAACATTTTTTTATTTTATTTTAAATGATTTGACAATACTAAGGTTGGACGTCACGCCTTAGTATTTCATACAAAAATGTACGGAAGCTACTGTTTTGACGTTTACTAAAAACATACTGATTTGACTTGACAGTCATCTACTATATTTCAATGTTGATGTGTTGGCCATCAATAACATCATCTAAACACTGATATCTATATTATTATTATGTTTTTGAAAGTACTTTTTGCAAGGCATACAAAGAAAGTGTTATTCTGTTAAGTGTAAAATTTTTCATATTTATATACATGTAAAATAAATGATAAGAGAGGATGTTACATTATGGTTGTAGAGTACCTTCTTATAGAATCTGCAAAGTTAAAAAATATTTTTGTGTTATAGTTCCAAAAGGTATGCCCTGAAGCAGAATGGGATACTTTCATAAAGACTTTGAAGGAGAACCTACCAACTGCATTCCGTATCACTGGATCTAAGTGTGAAGCAGCTACCCTCATGAAGATTGTTCAGAGTCAGTACTTCTCTGAAATATTAAACATAAAGTTACCTGCTGATGAAAATGAGCAAGGAGAGGAAATCAAGCCTATTAATTTGCCCTGGTAAGATAATTGCTTGACATTAGATTTTTTTTGGTGTAGGGTGCAAACGAGCAGATGGGTCACCTGATGGTAAATGACTACCGCAGGCCCATACGTGCCAAACATAGTTATATCTGTTTTAGTTCACAGGAACATACTAACTCAAAAGATTGGTCATCTCCGAACTGCTGTTACTTAAATATAGTAGTAGTTTGCCTAACTGTTTATATTTTACAACAATGTGTTACATTGTCCTCGCATTTCATTTGCGCTTATAAGCAATGTAACCAGAAACTTGTAAAAAGAGTGTCCTTGGAGTTTCTTGCCTGTTCTACAGGATCTACATATTGGAACAGGCAACTAGCACTAACTAAGCTTAGCTAACTCATGACAATTTAAAAATACCTATAATGGGTTCAATTGAAATAAATGATTTTGATTTGGTTTGTTTAAAATTAAGGTTTGGCAACACTGGTGTTGTACATGTTTTTAGGGTTCTGTTGTACTTGTTTTTCTATTACTATCAGGTGGGTCATTTACTTGTTTGCCAATTTAAGGGTGGAAGGCATGCATTATACATATAGACTTTATTTAAGAAATTCTGATGGGCTAACAAAAGTACCTTAGCAAGCTGTATGTTCTTCTGAAAAATTTAAATATACTAGTTCTTCAGATACTATTAAATACTTCAGGAATTAAAATTACTGCAAGGATGGTGCAACGGCTATAGTGATATCCCCACTACACGCTGCACTGAGTGTTGTGGATTCGATTCCCGCATGGAATCGTTATATATATATTTATAGTTGTCCAGAGTCTGGGTGTTCCTTGTTTCAGTGTTTGTAAAGACTTCATTCGTACAAGAATCATTCCTTTACAAAAAAATAATCCAAACCTGCTATGAACACTATTCAGGTATCCGGGAGGGTTTGCATGGCAGCTGCGTGTTTCTCGCACAGACATCAGGCGGAATGAGGCCTTGTATCGTCTGCATAACTTCTTAGTCGCGGAAACAGCCGCTGGAGGAGTCTCAAGACAAGAAACTGTGTCTATGATACCACCTGTTGTGTTGGATGTACAGCCTCATCATAAGGTACAATACAGTACAGTAATGTAAATTTTTCAAACAATTTAAATAATTTGTCAATTTAATACCACAGAACAGTCACAATGTTAAGCGCCTATCCATGACTTAGTCAATAGCTTCACAGACACAAGGCATTGATGCAATAATGCTGATTGCTGTCTAAAAACTTAATGATATCTAACAAATCGTTTCTGTCACTATGTATTCCTTAAATAACCGATATCAAATCTGCAAACAAAGTACTTGATGAGAGATGGCATGATCCTTGTAATTACAGTAGATCAACCGAATAACATATCATGTAACATTAATATTATGGTTCATAAGTACTATGATCTTCAGGTTTTGGATATGTGCGCTGCCCCAGGTTCTAAAACAGCTCAACTGATTGAATTTCTCCATGCTGATGAAGACAAAGTACCCACAGGTATGTCACCTCTTATTAGTTCACATCACAATACTATTTGGCAATACGATAAATCTGATAATGGTTAAATCGGATCCAGCTGGGCGATCATTATATAGCTTATTGTAGTATAATTGTTTAGCTTGTTCTTATATGGAATGCATTCCATATTACCATTACTCCAAATCAGAAGAACCACCAGGCCTAAACAGTTTTAAAAATAATGTAAGTATTTATTTGCAGTGTTTTCAAAAAATTAACAAGTATTTACAAATAGTCTCATATTCATTTGGTAGCTTAATTATTGAGACTTGCCATTGATCATTTTTAAGACTCTGATTCGGATCGTACTCAACAGTATGGCAGCCTGCTGATGAAGAGGCGGCCAAGGTCTGCAGAGGTTCCTGGAGGCTTGCTTCTTAGGGTATAGGGTCCTTGGCAACAGAGCCGCTTTTCATGGAACACCATGTGATTTTAGTCGGTTCGATTCCGACATATCACTTCATCGTTTGCCCAGTGAGGTGACCCGTGTCCACAAAAAAAAAAAATTTGAAGGAGAGAACATAACTTGTTAATTAATTCAATTCAAAATATTTTTAAATGGAAAACCAACACAGTCAGTTTTAATGGGGATACGCTTAATTTAAACTGGCAACATCGATTCATATTTTTAAAATCTCTCAAAAGATTAATCCCATCACACAATGTTTATAGCAAATATCTATGATTAAAAAACAAAAGCATTTATTGCATTCCAGGTTTCGTAATGGCCAACGATGTGGACAACAACAGGTGCTACATGTTGGTGCATCAAGCAAAAAGACTGAACTCTCCCTGTATACTGATCACCAATCATGACTCTGCTGTCATGCCAACCCTGGAGATCACTGATGAACAGGTTAATGACTTTTGCCTCTTATGTTTAAGGACAACATATATTTTAGGTTATGTCCACTACACAGATGTGAGTTCCGAGATCTTCTATCCTCTTCAACCCGTATTTTTTTTACGCCACTGATATGTCCAACGAGCGAACGGACCACTTAGACACTCAGCAGTGTCATTTGTGAGTTACTAATACATTATCCTTCCCTGGAGTTAATACTAATATATTTCTTGTAAAGGAATTAAGAATCGGCAGTGCGTTAATTACACCTGTGGTGTCCTTGAATACTTAGCAGTACTTTAGCAGTACAGGAATCCAAAAAAAGAATACCAACTAACTTCTCTGTCTGATAATGCCCTGAATTATTTATCAATAGAATCCAGGCAGGACAAAACCACTGAAGTTTGACCGCATCTTATGTGATGTACCGTGTTCAGGAGACGCGACGCTAAGGAAGAACCCGGACATTTGGCTCAAGTGGTCCACGGGCAACGGGAACAACTTACATGGGTAAGAAAATATTATTCTTCATTCATTCATTCGGTTATTAAATTCATTGATGAAAATAGTTAAAGCTTAATGTTAAAGAAAAAAAATATAAATAATAATTTTTTTTTATCACATAAAGCTTGTCAACTGCTATTAAACAAAAAAAAAATTACAAAACCGGTTGACAAATAGAGAGGTACTAGACATCGCCTTGTGGTCGAATTTCGACCTTAATTCACTAACATGTTGAACTTTTAATTAAATTAAATGTTGACCAGAATAAGTTGAACTGTCATTGTATAGACTTTCCGTACAATGACAGGTCAACAGATAATATTTTTACATTTTTTTTCTTTGTTTTTATGAAACATTGAAAAAAAAATTTAGCTTGACACTTCTACATATAAACTCTTAAGTATTTCAAATTTCACATTCCAAATTTGCTTAATCGAATGCAATCGAACAATTTTTTTTATATTGTTATTGAGAAAATCCATAAAAACTAAGTTTAAAAATCATGTTTGTTTTTCATAGATTATCTCTATAACTAGTAAATAATTCCAAAATAAAAAAAAATGTCCGATTTAAACTCTTTAACTTTACACATTCAACCTGTTTTTATGAGAAACGGAGGTTGAAACCTGGAAATTAAATGATAATAACTTAATAATAACTTCACACATCTCACACACGGTCGTCTGATCCCAAACTAGGCAGAGCCTGTACCAGTAACCAGACCGCTGATAAACATACTTATATATTTCTAAATACATACATATTATAGATAAATTACACCCAGACACAGAACAAATTATCGTGCTCATTACACAATTATTTGTCCTGGGTGGGAATCGAACCCACGACCTCTGGCTTAGCAGTCAGGGTCGCTAACCACTGTGGCCAACAGGCCAGTCAAATCAGTCATAACTTTTAAACGGATAGCTCATTTTTCAAAAAAAAAAATTGTAACTACATGCTAGAGTCATGCCCTTTCAGTGATTTAAGTAAGTGTTCCATTGTCATATACACCTTGTATAGATAATAGGTAATACATACCTCGCAGTTTCACCCATGTTTATGGCCACTGCTTTGCTCCTAAGGGTTGTAACGTGGTGTTAAGTAGCATATTACCTTCCTTAAGAATCAAATCAAATGCTAAAAGAAATTTTCATTTTTGTAGTGATAGGTTTAGAGATTACCGTGTTCAACAAAAAAAGGTCTTCATCCTAATAAGGCCTAATTATATTAGTAAACAAATAATAATAAATGCGTGAGGTGTCTATGGTACACCCGGTTGGAACGAAGTTCCTTTCGCTATATATAAATATATTTAATGGATTGAATAAATTGTATAAAAAAAAACTAAATATTGTAAAAACTCGAAATTAAAATTGCGCCATCTGTGAAAGTTGCCCGAACTAATATAGTTATAATAAGTATACAACCAACATCAAATTACAGTAGTATCGCGCAGAATCCACAGATGGCATAAATCAAATAAATCAAGCCGCAGTCAGCATTTTTCGTTACACATACACTTTTTTCCGTCTCACCACCGTCGCCGCCGAGCGTCTAAAGTGTTACGTGCGATAAGAAATTCATTCCAAAAAATTCAAGATTATTAAATTATTACATAAACTTTATGTTAATTGACAGTATCCAATACCGCGTGTTGAAACGTGGCTGCGAGTTATTAGACATCGGAGGACGTCTGGTCTACTCCACTTGCTCCTTCAACCCTGTGGAGAACGAAGCCGTGGTTCACAGAGTACTACAGGAGACAGGAGATGCTGTGAAGTTAGTCGACGTGGAACACATGTTGCCAGGACTAAAATTTCATAAAGGTATATGGTTTGTTAATAGGTAGAATGCAAGAGACTTCCAGACTGACAGACCACCACAATTAAAGTAGTGTTAACTTATTATTTCTTCTGGTGAGTCACTAAGGTAACAAGCATTTGGTCTCCATGGCTTATAGATGATTGCGTTACCAAGTCTGTCGGGTTTAGTCGACTCTGTAAAAACCTCATTTTGCCCTTTTTAATAGCTTTAAATTTTTCTTTTTTTTTACCCTAAATGTGGCAACATACAAAATTTTTTCTTGCTTTTTTTTTGCTTTAAGCGTTTTGTTGTTAAGCTTACTGTTTGTAAATGCCTATTTAAGCGTTGGTTATGTTAGTTTTATCTATGGGAGATTAAAATAAAACATTATCTATGCAAATAAATAAAATTTCTAGTGTTTGTTTGTAATATCATAATAAGAGCTTTTTAATAACTGCATCTAAATGTTCACGCTGGTACTTATATAAAAAAACATTTTTTTTTGTCTGTCTGGTTGTTCCGGTTAATATCCGGAACGGATTTACCGATTTCGACGAGACTTTCAGTGACAGATAGCTGATGTTACAAGGAGTAACTTAGGCTACTTTTATTTTGGAAAAATTATTAGGATTCCGCGCAAGAAACATAAATTATAATTATATCTATCTAAACTAATATTGTAAAGAGGTAAAGTTTGTGAGTTTGGATGTTCGGGGTAATCTACTGAACCGATTTTGAAAATTCTTTTAGTGTTGTATAGCCCATTTATCGAGGAAGGCTATATAACATAACGCTACAACCAATGAAAAAGGTTGCAAAAACGGAGAAAATTTACAAACGCAGACAAAGTTGCGCGGGTCAGCTAGTTATATATAAATTTCGATTCACGTTGTTTGTGCACGTTCCTCACAAACGAATGAACCGATTTAAATGAAATTTTGCATGTGTGCAGTTCGGTCCAACTTGAGAGATAGGATAGTTTTTTATTGCAATTACCTAACAACAGCAACGCGTCACCAGGTAACTAGTATTATACGGGTTCAGCTAGTTATTAAAATAATTGTTAAAAGAACATGGGTACAACTTCGATGATATCGGTCTTTTAAAAGTCAAGTCAAGTAGTCAAAATTTACATACAAACACAACATTTTGTATTTTTTTTTTTTTAAAGAAAAATACTAGTAACGTGGGTCACACATTACTAGTATTCTTGTTAACCCCTCCAGCTAAGCTAAATGCTTGTGTTAGGAGTGGGTTCACGTCGGTAGTGCACTGGGTGGGTTTCGAACCTGCAACCACTTCATCGTAAGTCCGACGCCTTAGCCATTACGCTACTGCCGCTTAACAAAAAAGTATAACTTCCTTACAGGTATGACATACTGGCGCCCAGCATCCAAAGACATGGTGTTCTACGAGAAGTATGAAGATGTACCAGAGAAATGGCAGACCGTAGTGAGACCACAAATGTTTCCACCCAAGCCTGAAGACTTGCCGAAGTATAATTTAGAAAAATGGTAAGTGGCATCTGAGTCCACAGTTTGTTCTGATCGTAAATCGCTGATACTTATACCATTCTGATTTAACATCGTCTTATAAATAAAGCTAGCTCGTAATTTTTGATTTAATTACGCAATTGCCCAAAAAGGAGTATTATTTTGAGGGTTCATGTATGTTTGTGAGTTTCTTTATTCCACTATAATTTGTAAATGTCTGAAAGGATTTATATGTATTGGGTATCGTAAGATTCCTTTATTCAATCCTAACATTATCCCGAGTGACACTGGCTGTGATCAGATGTGTAATTCGGGACTTAATCGCGATAACATTTAAAAGGTACAATACCTCTTGGTTACCAGACGTTTCGAGCGAATTGCACCGATCGTGGTCACGAGTGGACTGAGTCGCGACTGTTTAAAAACAATTGCTGGCTGTAATTTTTTTGAAAAACAAGTTCATCATTATGGCGGCTATATAGCGCCATTAAAAAAATCTTCAATTCATTCTTATGGCAGGGTTGTCATGTTTTTAAATTAGTAACTTTTTCACCTTAAAATCAATGAAGTGAAGACTATACTAATGGTGCAGTTTAATTTTCATGATAGTATTCCTTCACGAGAAATGTACCTATTTTTCAAGTATTTTATTTGGTGATATTAATTTGTAACCACCATTGTTACAAAGTAATAATAAAATAAGCTATCACATAACAGAGCTCAAGAAACTAACTGTATAAGTTAACATACATAAATTCACGTAATAATGAGCAATCCTATTAACACCACCCGGGCTCTTTAGGAATTAAACATGGCAATATATGGAATGGAAATATCTTGGAGAAGTTAGAAATATTATGAGCCCTCCTATCTTCTTGGCAAAGCAGGAGGCAAAAGAGAAAAAAGTTAAAAACTATGTGCGTGTTCGAATTTAAAAAAAAGAAAAATAAGGCTAATTAATGGACAATAGACAACAAATTTATTAGAGAATATACATACAATAAGTAATTGGATATTTCTACTTGATATTGTAGGTATAATAGTAGCTGAATTTATTTTAACAGTATTAGGATCTTGCCTCACCACCAAGACACTGGAGGTTTCTTCGTCGCAGTCTTCGAAAAGATCGCCCTCCTTCCATGGGAGAAGGAAGAGAAGCCCACAGAAGTGAGTCAGAAAAGAGAAGAATCAGAAACGAATAGTGCACCAGTAAAGGAACCGCCTAAGAAGAGGAGAAGAATGGGCGGTTACAGAGAAGACCCATTCGTGTTCTTCTCGGGTATATCGATTATTTATTAAATTTTCCTTTATTATTTTTTTAAGACTGGCCTGTTGACCTAATGGTTAGTGATCCTGAATGCTGAACCAGACGTCGTAGGTTCGAACCTACCCAGGACGAATTCGGAGTGTAAACCTGACTTCTATATTGAGAATGTAATGGTACAATCAAGAAAATATAAATAAGATAGGTTAATAAATTTAACCGTGAAATTATTCAGGTACTTAAATACATGCATTGAATAGGGGATAATATATGTTTTGTACAGTTTTAAAGCAGTTGTCTAAAATGTGTCATAATTTTTCGGATCATTTATGATTACTTAATGTTATTTTCATTTTGTTATTTCAGGCGAATCTGAAGACGTATACCCTTCAATAAGGGATTTCTATGATCTCCAACAGTCCTTCGATCCAAGCTGTCTCCTGACGAGGTGTCATATCGGCAAGAAGAAGAACATATATCTCGTTTCACCTGTTGTGAAAGATATCGTTTCGAGAAACGAAACCAATATTAAGATTATTAACACCGGTGTTAAAACTTTTGTTAGATGTGATAATAAGAATATGGTGTGTCCTTTTAGGTAAGTTAGTTTTTTAATATTATAATTAGCAGGGTAATACTACCGCCGGTCGCCGGGCCGGTCCTACTCCGCACTTTAGATATATTACGAAGCTACAACTATGTGGCTGCTCGACTTATCGGGTTAATTCATGGGGCTGCGAGCGCCGGCTATCCAAACTTAAATGAAGAATATTATATATTTATGTTAACAGCAATTTTACTCAAATCTCTTTTCAACAAGAGACTTAATAACATTGACTAGTACTTTTCAGATTATCCCAAGAAGGCCTACAAAGTATTACACAATTCATCGGCCTGAAACGTCGTATTCGTATACTAAAAGAAGATCTGATTTTAGTCCTACAAAACGATAATCCTAGCAAACCTCCAAACGTCACACAGTTTTCTGAACATACGCAAAATTTGGTTAAGGACTTTGGTTAGTTCAGAATTAAATTAATTTAAATAATTATTTTAACACGTTTTAGATGACATTTAACCTATTTCAAAAATTATAATTTCCATAGCGACAGGCAGCTGCGTACTAGAATATAAAGAAGAAGGCCAGGATCCAAACCTGGAACTCACGCTGGTAGGATGGCGCGGCGTTCACTCCCTCCGCGCTTACACCGCGACACCGGACACTGTTCACTACTTACGCCTGTTAGGAGCCGACTATAGCAAATACGGTGAGTAGAAGCTAAATAAAATCAATACAAATAAAATGCTTTTCGTTGGTAAATACATCTAGTTGCGCCCCGCGCTTTCACCCGCGTAAGTCCCGGTGCCGTGGGAGTATCGGGATAAAAAGCCTAAGAGTTAATCCAGGTCTCCAACTATCTACATACCAAGTTTCATCGCAATCGCATCGTAATCAAATATAGACAATAAGCTAACATGGAAGTCACACATACAACAGTTATGCAAAAAAATTAGCAAATCTGTCTACGCTCTTCATGAATTAGCCCAGATAGTAAGTGTAGGTACATTACTGACGGCATATCATGGTTTGGTAGTTTCGGTGCTGAGGTATGGTGTAATTTACTGGGGAAACTCGACTGATAAAGATCTTGTATTTAAAGTACAGAAAAGATGTATTAGGGCTATGTTTGGGCTGCAGATGACTGAAACCTGTAGGCCACTATTTTTTTTTTTTTTTTTACTGTCACAAGTTGTATACAGTTAAACATAAAATTTTAACTCTTCCATGTCTGTACGTACATCTATGAAGTCGCAGTGTTTGTTAGACTTAATCCAATCTTGTTTATATTAGCTTCAGACAACAGTAACAGGTCCCAGCGAGATAAGTATCGATTGTGTATACGAAAGTCTAATACCGCTCTTATGCACAAAAGTGTATTCCATATGGCTGCTGTAATTTATAATAAATTGCCAAAAGAAATAAAGGGATTGAATATAAAATTATTTAAGAAAAAATTGAAAAGCCTTTTGGTAGATAAATGTTATTATAGTTTAAGAGACTACCTGAATGACAACTGAATGTAATTATAATATCCATTTATTTTTTGACATCTTAATTTCTATGTACAGTGACATTAATTTATTATTTGATTCATGACATAACACTATAATAATATTAAATTTATAACATTTTGCATGCCTATGCTAAGGTAGAAACACTTGATACATATTATAAAATTGACAACACCATTGTAACAGTGCTTTCTGCAAAATACTAAATAATTTGATTTGATTTGATCGGTTCAGTAGTTTTTGCGTGGAAGAGCCATTTTTTTTTTCCAAATAATTATAACAATTTTATTTTATTTTGACGCTCATCCTACTAATATTATAAACGTGAAAGTTTGTGAGGATGTATGTATGTATGGATGTTTGTTACTTTTTCACGCCAAAACTACTGATAGTAGTAGTACTAGAGACCTGGGTTAACATATAGGCTACTTTTTATCCGAACATTACCACGGGATCGGGACTTACGCGGGTGAAACCGCTTGGCACTGCTAGTGTGTAATAATATCAAATAAATTATAGTTTAGAAAAAAAAAACGCTTTAATAGCTAATAAAATTAATACGTAAAAAGAGTTGTACTATCTATCTCCTGCCTCCTGGGCCCACCATCAGACCAGCGTTACTAAGCCCAATCTGTGGACTTGTTAAAACGAATCATATGAGCCCAAACTCGAGGACGGAGGAGGTTTACTGGCAGCCACCTCTTGGACTCATTATCAAATCAGCTCGAAAGATGCCAAAAGACAAATTATAGTACTGTCATCCAATCTACACATACATACAAAGATTCATTTCGATACGACAATTAGAAGCATTAAAATTGACTACAAAGATTATAATTAGTTATAACTGAAGCATTAGCCTTTATTTTTGACACGCTATTAGGAAAAATCGTGTTTAACACAATGGCTTGTTTTCTAACTATCACAACTGGTATACAGAGAATTCTTTGTACCCTCGTTAAGCAAATTTCCCACAGTTAGGAATGTAAAATTGGAAATACTTAAAATTTTTATGTAGAAAGCTACATCTTTTAAAAACAATATTTTATTAAATAGAGGTGTTTATTCTGTTAAAGTCGCTACGTAGTACTAAAAAAAGTAAAGATCTTCTGATGGCCATTTTTCATGTGTTAAGCGATATTATTATTATTGTGTTATTTAGTACTGTTATGAGCTGCGGTTCATGATTAGTAAGAAACACCAATTTATTACCAAAATAGACACAATTTATTGAAATAATTCACAAATAACACACTTTTCTAATCATCTGTTGGAGAGATCGTGATATATCCCGAAAACTCGAAACCATTCTAGAGTTTTCTAACATAATGTAGGATATTCTACAAATGGGCTACTAGTTCCGCTCAACGTCAAAAGATGGTGTTCATCTCAATTTAGGTAATCTTAACCTTTTATGACTTCCTCTACTCGACAATAGATAGCGCCCGCGGGTTAGATGTTCGTAACAGTACTCTTCATGCTTATATTTTTAGTACTTTTCGTTCAGTTTTATTTGGAAACCCTTAATACTTAGAAGAAGTTGGGTTAGGTTTAATAAAATTGCAAGGGCGCGTCCGGGTGTCTTAATAAAAGCTGTTCCCGGATCCCCCTTATTTAAGGCGCAGTACGGCACACCGTGTGGTTTTAGTCAGTTCGATTCCGACACACCGCCCCATCCAAAGAAAACCCCGGTGGGGTGACGGCCCGAGGGGGTTTCCACATGCAAAAAAAAACGAAAAGGTTTAATAAAATTATATGGCTTAATAATTTGTGTCAAGGGCACATCTTTTGACCTACATTATTATAGCTATACCGCACAATTAGTTTTACAATGCAGTTTTCCATGTGGCATGCATGGGCGCCCATATTTAAACAATATTTGTCTCTAAAAATCCAACATTAATTTCAGACGTTAACAAATTCAAAAAGGCCTCTGAAGTCCCTGAAGGTGCTGAGGTTAATGACGTCACTATGGAGTCAACAGGTGACGTAGAAACACAAAATGGCGATGACGTCACCCCAGTGATAGAAACTGAAGCCGAGAAAAGGGCAACACCGGACGTTCCCATGAATGAAAAAACTACTGCGTAGTAGAACGTTTTTCATAGATTATAAGAGATATTATTATATTTTTATTTTATTATTGAATAAAAATAGTACGACGATATAGTGTTTTTTTTTTAACTAACGCATAATGTTTCAAAGAAAGGTACGTATTCCTTGTGGATAAGCGAGTTGACGACTCTTTCAAAATCTTTTAGCGTGAGATTAGGTGTGGGCACTACCTTAAATTTTTCTTCAAAATTTAAACCGTAGAATATAAATCTTAAAAAAAAAACGACTTAAAAAGAAAAGCTATTCCATAAAAGACATGGATTTCTCATGGATGCCATTGTCAGAACTGGACCAAATGGTACCACACGGGCAGCACCAGCTTTCAAATAAAAAAAGAATCATCAAAATTGGTTCACCCAGTCGAAAGTTCTGAGCTAACAAACATAAAAAAAAATACAGTCGAATTAAGAACCTCCTTTTTTGAAGTCGGTTAAAAATAGTCTTAATTTCTATTACAACCTAGTCTGACCTAAATAATGAATTGGGTGATTATTCGATCATAAAAGGGAGTTGTGATAATGTAAAGGAAGAAATGCGAGTAGGAACGTCAGAATAAGTAAATAGAACAATAACGTCAAGAAACCCTTTATTCTTTCTTTCGCCTCATTACATTCGCATTACTAGCGATTACAACCCTTATTTCCATACACTTTATAGACCATGATTGTGTAACACACTTGGGGTCAATAGATAAGTTTCAAACAAAATATCATTGTTAGTAATAATATAATGTAACAAAATAAAACATTAAAAAATTCGGATTGTGTGTAGTGTGTGTTTGTTGAATAATCCCTTCGAGGCACAAGCTGGCACTTTTACCGTTGGAAATAAACCACCAATTGCGACAGAACGCCAACAGTGTACGGCAAAGAGTATACAAACACTTACGTGTGTACGGATCAAATATCATAAGTAATAGCGTGGTTACATGGCTTAAAATAAATTATTTAACAGGTACATGAAATTAACTGTAATAATCTTATATTACAGCTAATTTCATTTGAAATCTTTTTTCATGTTTGTTATTTCTGTGGTCAAATTAAACAATAAAAGTAAATGATTTAACAATTAGCAAATTATGACGTCACAAGTTGGTATTTAATTCAAGTTTCTACAGAACGTTCCGTTTTGACTATGAAGGGTGGAGGAAGGTTTGTCCAACTTTCCCGGATCCCTCCTACTTAGGCCGCAGTACGGCACAACGTGTGGTTTTAGTCGGTTCGATTCCGACACACCGCCCCACCGAAAACCCCGGTGGGGTGACGGCCCGAGGAGGTTTCCACACGGACAAAAAAAAAAGGTTTTCCAAATTGTACCCTCCATAGTTTTGACGTTTATTAAGATGAATTTGACTTGAAGGTCAACTTGCGTTTCGAGGTGCACCATGCGTTCATAGCAGTCGCACAAACCATGCTAAACTAAATATTTGTTAGAGTTCACAGACACTTTGCATTCCATTGCCCGTGTGTTTTATTATAAAGATAAACCTCCCTTTATTACATGTACATAACAAGACATTATTATGTTTATAGTAAGAAAGAAGGCGCCAAAACCCGCATTGCATTAGACACTTATACCAAAGGGCGATTGATCTGGTATTTTTCAAAATTCTGAGGATTAAAACCCGTATTTATTACACACTTCTAATAAAAAATCTCTACTTGAAACAAGTATTGTACATACAAGATACGGTATTCTAAAATCGGGCCATCAGACCTTCCAATTCCATATCAATTGACTCTTCCTCCGAAACAGAAACTCTTCATAAATATGGCAGCACTAAGCTCAAAACAAATAGAATTTTATTCAGATCGACAGACGTGTCTATCTATACTATGGCATGTAGATCAGGGATCATCAACTAGTTTCATGTAGGATCAGTTTTTTTAATATTAATAATTCTACTTTTTTTGCACACGAGTTCTAAGCTATCCCGAAGAGATTAACTTATACAAAGAGATAAACTTAGAACTCTGAAGAGAAGGCAAGAGAGACAATGACAATATGACAGAAAATAATGAAAAATCTGTCTGTTGATCTTCTTTTTCAAATTTTTTGAGTTAGTAGTCATAGACTAGATGATGAACCTACTCGTTAAATTTAGACACGCATAAATACAAGCAGAAAAGTCGATTTGAATCTCAATTTTTACAATCAGTCCAATTAGTTACAATAATACTTAATTTAATAAATACTTTTAAGAACATTGGCAAACTTCGTATGTATCTAATTTCTTGTGCGTAGAATGATTTTATGAATATCCGCCATTGAATTAATTTGTTTAACAATAGAACTAGGTTTACGCATATTTTAATTTTGAAATAAATATATCCTTGACTAAAATGTATGAATTAAAAATTAATCATCACATTTTCCGACTTACTATTTGTTCATTTCATTATGCATATGTGACACCAAGAACGCTAATAAAAAAAAAATGAAAATAATATAAAATATGTGCAGAAAGAAAATATTGCATTAATTAATGCAAGAATTACATCATTGCAATAATCCATCTTGTCTCACGAGTGCTACATACGTTTCAATAATTCTAAATGATCAATTGCAATATTTTTATGATAAATTAGTGAATAGATGATACAATGATAAAAAGGGTCATCAGTCAAATGGATTTGTAAAAACATACAAACATCTTTATGTAATTTCAAAATATTAGGAACAACATAATAAGGATTTTATATTCCCTGTAGTTGAATTATAATAATGTAAGTCAGATACTTAATTAACGGTCGATACTAATATAAATATATTTAACTTATATATTACACAGTATTTTCGTATTAAATAATGCAAATGATGTAATGATCTAAACATGGTAAAATAGCTACCCTTGGCTACATCTCTGGCCATATTACTTTTAGCTTAAAAGATCCTAAGATTTTACTCATGTTATTTGTCACTTACTTCAACTACATTATTTTAAGTATGAAATTACTTTACTTACCTACTCTGCACAAATACTTTAAAAGTATCGTAAATAAAAAAGGTCAATTAAAACTATTTAGAAAGTAGGAACTGTGAAGAGTTGTCAGCAAGTGAAAATAATTTCTTATTTGTATACTATGATCGGATTCGGACCATAAATGTATTACTAACATAGATAGTTATTGCTTTTGTAGGCTGTATGTCATCTTTAATATTTGTATTTGTCGGTAAAACACTATTATTACAGTCACCATGATTTGAACTTTTGTATACTTGGATGACGTTTTAATCTTTACTATGAAGCAGAGAGATTTTGATGCAAATCTTATTATTTGTTTATTTACTGTAAGTAAACGAATTAGAAAAAAGAACCGAAATAGTAAAATATTTCCAAAGAATAGAATGTGATACTTAAAATTATATAATATAATTTATTAATCAGTAACGATTCATTTTATCACGCCTATGCTACTTGAACAGTCTATCTCTGTTATAATACCTATAAGAGTAAGTAGGAGTATAGAGCTAATAAAAACTATGATAATAAGCACTATTTAATCATAAATAAACACAGAAAGTATAAATGATTATGAATAATTTAGAATAAACAATCCGAAGAGAACATTAGCGAAAAAGCTATTTCATGATAAGATCACCAAGACTATCAAGAGATCTAGAAGGTAATTATGTTATATTATACAAACAACATTCATGAATGTACGATTACTGATCAATAAACTACGCCTGAAGGCTTCTTACAAACTACTTAATATACTATGACCAACAACTGAGAACCCACGCGTTATACCATTATCATTGCAACTCGTTCCATTATCACAGTGGGCGATGTGGTTTATTGAAGCTAAAGCTAATATTAAGCTAATTATTCTAACATAGAAGGATAGTTGAAAAAAATAATGCTTGTTAGAAATTGAAATCTAATAATCTCACTAATCAGTCTGATATAAATATATGGGACCCACGCGTCTGCATGAACTTCATGCATTCAAAAGTATGTAGGCGGCCTTCCTGCGGTCATGCATATTATTTGATTTATCAAGCTGTAGGCAAAACAGTACCTTGTTTAGTAGTTTCCTGCGGTTAAAACCAATTATACGTAAGACTAAAAAAATACATTTGATAATATTTTCAAGTGTGTTACTATTATTAACTGTTTAAACAATGTATGACGTCACAATTTGTTATTTCATAAGTTTCTATAGAACCACGGTACGTAGGTCTTATGTTACGTAGGGCGTATCTTTGCTTATACTTTTGACTGCATCAAGTCGATGTTTTATGAATTGCTGCTTATTCAAATGCATACAATTTCATGTTTTTTTAATTCAAATATAGGTAGGTATTTGTTGTTTAATTGAAAATGATGTAAGTTTGACTTTCGATTTTGACGTTTGAATTAGGTATACTTTTGTCTTAATTTTCTTGTTATAACAATAATTAAAATTACAAACAAATTGAAGCAATAGTTTTGACAGAACTTACAACAAATATATCTTAAGTAAGAGCTCCTTACTTAGTTATGTTGTTACTTAACTACATAATATATGTATATAAATCTAATATAACTACGAAACTTTTATTGTGCTACAATAAAAATAACAAATAAAAATCAACTATCAAATCCATTTGACTGAACAACACTAATAACAAAACTAATCTTATGAGATTCTAAACTTAAATTTGACAATCATCTAATGCGTAAGTTCTATGATATTACTACCTTTAGAGTTCAGAAACATGGAGAATATCTACTTGATTACAAACTGCTACCTTTTAACTAACGAACATAATTATGATAATCAAATACATCGAGCAAGACAGATACAATTTATTAGTTAAGATATACGGTTTTACTCACGTGTATATTTCGGGGATTATCAAGGGGTGAGGCGTCCTGCTGCACCGGTTGCAGGTGCCAGACTGGATTGTTGTCTGTCCCACCGATTGGTTGGTGGATTGGAATATAAGTAAGTAGTAAGTAAAACCGTATATCTTAACTAATATGAATACCACTCACGAAAGTATTTATTCAAGCAGATACAATTTTTTTCAAAATTGCTATTCGTGCACTCAAAACAGATAATAATTATATTAACTTAAATAATTGTGGATAACTCTGTGTTTTTTAAACGATTATTATTAATGCCGTAAAATTTATGAGTATTGAATAATATTGGATATTAATTTAATAAGTTTTAGATACGGGCTGTTTCACCATGACTATCGGAATCGGGGCGATGATTATAATATACCTACTCAACTCTTTGCACTTGTCTGTTTGTTCAAAAGTATTTTTATTATTTTAATATATCAATAACAACATTGAAAGCAATAAAGAATCACCATGAGTTAGGATAAAAAATTAAAATAACTTGACAGCCCTTACTACCCCTAACTACGCCCAGCTTATTCTAGCACACGGGTAAACATACTTTAATTACTTTTTTGTTGACAAAAATATATTATACATAGAAACACCCAGATCTATGCATACAGGACACACAAATATCTGCACTAATCGAATTTAAGGCCATTAATGTTGCAGTTATCGCGCCACAGAGAGGTCGTCAAAAGTCTATCGTATCTTTTTTAGTCTATGGTGGAACAGTCCCTAGAAAACAGTGAGCAGTCTAAGACGGAATTATATTTTTGGACGGTAGTAACCGGACTAAGAAGCAGTGCTCTCTTAACTTTAGTGAAAAGTTTCAGTAAATCGACGGATGCTGTAGAATAATATTAGTTCTAAACGTTAATTGTAAAATCATTATTATTATTTCTTGTACAGAAAACAAGAGCAGTAGGTATATAATGCGTGTTACATAAAATTATATATTGTATATATATACGCTAAAGAATAAAACTGCTGGGCAGTAAATAAAGACTTAGATTGCTTGCACACTTGCATTCCTACTTATTAAGTACCTAGTCATATTCGCGTGGAAATTCTGGACTAAATATGGAGACAGTCTTTAAACAATGCAAGGCTAACTTAAAACCTTTTTATTCGTAAATTTTATAGTAAGATCATTGTTAAATGACTATTAGTTAAATAATATAGTATAGTTCATAATTTATTAATAAGGAAAGTTAATGCGGCCAAGATATTTACTATCTTTTCCAAATTATAAATGTTGTGATTATGATGTGATTTTTCTTATTTTTTTTTATTTTGAGCCAATTTGATTAATTTTGTTTTACAATCATCAAAAAATAAACTGTAATGTTTGAGCGTTTATATATTGATCAAAATGTTGTAGGTATTTATCGAAAAACTGACTTTCATGTTTTTGCAATAATTGCAAATATCCCACGGAAAATAGGTTTCTAAGTATCGGGCAGCAGTGTTAGCCACGTATCTCCCTAGATTATATTTCAGTTTGGATTTGAAGTATTTAGTAATTATGAACATTTGAAAATTTTAAATATTTTTTATGAGATTTAAAACGACCGATGGCTAGTCAAAGTGACAGGTTGCCGTTAAATAAAGGTAGGGCAAGACGTTCAACACTAGACGTTCAAGCGCTGAAAGATGACGATATAATTTTCATTAATGATATCTACTATGAAAGGGTATGATTACCTATTTATACTTGATAGAATAATTTGAAAAATTATAGAGAATTGTAAACCTTGTTACCTTAGCCATCCATAAATTACGTCACACGAATTTCATGATTTTTGGATCTTTTGGATCCCCCCGTCCTTGTCACAGGTGGTCACATTTGTGGAATCCCCACCTCCTGGTGTGACGTCACATATTTTGCAATTTTTCATCCAGAACTCAATACAGCAGTTCTAAAATTATGACCCCTTGTCACACTTGGCTGACCCCTCCCCCCCCCTTAACGTGTGACGTAATTTATGAATGCCCCCTTACGGAAAATCATTTAGGAGTGCGCCAAGGACACATTATAATAATTTGCCCGGTTCGGAAATTGCTCAGTATTTTCTTTTGATTGTGTCTGCCCATAAGTTTGACAAGCTCACAGTATTTCCCATCCAGCTTCTATTACAGTGGGTGATATTATTTACGTCATTAAAAGGCTACATATACCGAAGGTTGTTAAACTTAAGTACCTATCCTAGATTGTTTTATTCGTTTTATTATCTTGCAATGCAGCGCGAATGAGCAAAAAAAAGTTATTTTAATTGATAGATTTTTAATAATCAATATTGTGTGGGTTTCTTTCCAAGATCTCGCAATAGATTAACATAAAAATTCTTTTCAACATACTTTATTTGCACTCTAAGCTGAAATCTATCATAGTTTATTTATGGTTCAGAAAGAAGTATGCCTGGTAGCGAAGCGACATAATAACTGACGACTTACGATGAAAGATATTAAACGACTTATTGATTCTATGTATAGGTATATATCTATTGGTGACGTTGATATTCGATTTATAAATTATAATTTTTTAGATGCAACAAACATGATAGCTGCAATCCAAAGATTTCAGATTAGATTATTTAGGTATTAATATTTAATTTTTAATCTGCTTCAAATGCGTTGCCATTTGATTTCCTGTTTTATTTGTCGATCTTCGTGATATACAGTTCTACCACATACACGAATCATAAAAGGCGTTGAGGCACAACACCTCTAACCGCTGCTCCTCCTCCTCATTCCTATACTATGAAGATTGAGTAATCCTCGGGTTGCGGGGGCACTGCATCAGGTGCCTTTGCCAAGGTAGGTCTCGCGCCAAGACGTTGGTGAAACAGTAGGGGCACTTCCATTCGTCCATACCGAGAGCTGAAAATGTAATTTATCAGTAACTGAAAAGGCTGTAGTGTACTCTACTAAGCAAACTGTAAACTAAGTGTATCTTGTACTATCACACAACTTCTATTTTGACACAAATATTATACGTAGAAACACAAATATAATTTTGTGGAAATATTTGCACTCGAATTTTTAGAGAATCAAACTCGCAACTTTTGACGCCCTAGAATGCGTATGCGTTTAAATTTATAATTTCTATATAAGGCTACCTACAAATTTGTGTTACGCTAAAACCATGTAGCCTGAATAGCTATCAGTAAAAAATATTTAATCAAGTCGCTCTTGAGGTCTGAAGGTAAGTGGTTACCGGTGTTTATGTACCCTCGCACCACCGCTGGATCTAACCTCACTTAATAGCCAAAGTACCTATAGTCAGTCAAGATTACCCGAAGAACAAAAATTCTATTGTTGTACAATTTGCAAATTCTGATAGTGAACATCACTATCACAAGTGTCAATACGTCATCTGTACCTCCTCTATTTTTTTAGACTTGTGATCCATGAGGGTAATAGGGTGTGTACAATTATACATGTATGGTAGGTACTTACGTATGCAGTTTGCGTGATAATCGGAGTCGTCAGCTCGCAGTGCAGCTCCGCAGGATTGACACGCTTTCCAACTTCCCTCACACATCGTACACTCTTCTGGAAATACACGTCAATGGTTTTGAAACAGGCATGTACCATTTTGATTCTTCCTAAAGACAACTCGCTGTAGGATTTACGAACAGTATTGGAAACCTTCGGTAGGAAAGTATTAGTATAATATTGTCAGATAATTTTAATTTTTCAGCGTGCGATCATGAGTAGATTTCCAAGCCGATTAGATTTCCAACCCGAAAATCCAATTAAGGAGGGTTCAATTTTCGGGTTGGCAAAAATGTTATTGGGCTTTTCTGTTCGGAAATTACTAGTAGTGAGAATACTCAAGACGTGCCCGATATTATGGCAATAGGTTTATACTCTATAAAAATATAGCTGGCGAAATGTACTTAGGTTAGATTGCCTGGCCACTAGCAAAACACTTTTCTGGGAATAGCCTATTTTGTATTAATATTTTTAATGTAATACAGTAGTATTATCATTTTTTATTCTATGGTATAGTGGGCAAACGAGCAGACGGGTCACCTAATGGTAAATGTCTACCGCCGCCCATGGGCACCTGCAACTCAAGAGTCACAAGTGCGTTGCCGGCCTTTAAGGTGGGAGTAGGGGAAGGGTGTAAGAGACGGGAGGAGGGAAGGTTTAGGGCCTCCGGTAACCTCATTCACTGGGCGAAAAGCAATGCAAGCATTGGCTCACTGCCGGTTTTCTGTGAGGCCGTGGTATCACTCCGGTCGAGCCGGCCCATACGTGCCGAAGCATGGCTTTCCCACGATTAAAGTATGGTAGATTTGCCAAACGGCTGCACGGTATAGATGGGTAGTCATTTGTACATAGAATGCTCCATATATGAGATGATAAACTCCGACACTGTTTGAATAATCACCATTAAAACTTGCACGTCTTACTGTTTTCCCACGGAGGTTTTTTTTTTGTAACTTGTCAACAGATGGCGCTGCACGGGGGGAGCAGTGATCGAAAATTAATATAATAATATATATACCTAGTAGATGTGCATGTAGCATCCTAGCCTCCAGTGCGACGCGGCAGTGTGGACAACGCGCTAGTAACACGCAGCGACGCCAGTAATGCGACTCCAATGCATCAGCCCTTACACGACGACCGCACCAGGTACATGTCGTGCTGGGGATCATTCAGAACAGTTACAAATTCATACCAAAAGCCCAACATCTAATATTACATACTCTGGGACATATTAGGTACACAGCGCTGTCCAGGCCCGTACCTCCAGACCCCCAACTAAACATATTATACTAGTTTTAGAACACGGAAACATATACTTAGATACTTGTCTTTAGTTAGTACATACATATTATACGAAATATTGCACGAGCTGAGAACCCGGTTTCTGAAAGGCTGATTAAAATATTGTTCAACTAACAGAGCTATCAACTTAGCAAAAGTGTCAAATCAGCTCGAGATTCTGAAACGTTGATGAAAGAAAACTTAGTAATCCATGATCCATTTCGTTGAACATTCAAATGGCATTTGATATAAGATTTTTTAACTGATCTGATGATTAAATGATTAAACCAATGTGCCTAACCATGCTTTCAGCTACTCAATATAAACTTTTTTTTTTTTATAAAAGATTACTAGTGGTACTTGACAAGAGATTTGCGAAATAATTAGTAAATTTTTGCGTTGACCAACCTTTCAGAAACCGATCGTAAAACTTTCTTTCAATACACATAGTTTCTATTTTGTTTTCTTTTTTAGTTTAAAAATTGAACGGCTTATTCGTCTTGTGATGATTGATCCTGACCACTTAGCCAGATGTCGTGGGTTCAATTCCCACCTAGGACAAATAATTGTGTGCTGAGCACGATTATTTGTTCTGTGTCTGGGTGGAATTCATCTATGATATGTATGTATTTAGTAGTGTATAAGTATGTTTATCAGCAGTCTGGTTACCATAGTACAGGTTCTGGCTAGTTTGAGACTGCCCAGACTGCCTTGTGTGAGGTGTCTGACGTTCAAATTGTGTTTGTTAAAAATAGGTATAGTGAAATGTAGGACTGTACAAGAAATGTAGACATACTGCAAACTGATAGGATCCGGAATATTATCAGCCGCATCCCCTCCACCGAGGTCATAGCCCTCATAGTGCCTCTCATCATTGCTCGGCTGTTGTTGTCTCCTACCTAGAACATCATAATTTACTTCCATTAAAAGTTAACGCTATTGAATATCAAACACTTAGAACAGATGGCTGACTTTAACAAGAAGTTTAAGTAAAAACCAACTTTCGCAGCACATGAATAATGTTGAATATTGATTGCGCCATTACGCGATAAAAAGTAAGCCATCTAGCTTAATATTATATTATGATAGCTGTACCCCGCAGTTTTACCTGCGATTGTGGTCACTGCTATGCTCCTAAGGCTCGTAGCGTGATGTTACATAGCCTATAATAATCCTCAATGAATGCTCTATTCAATACAAAAATAATTATTCAAATCTGACTGATAGTTCCAGAGGTTACTCCGTATAAAACAAACAAACAAAAAATATTTTTTGCTTTATTATATTAGTCTGGATATAATGTATACATAGGTTTAACGGCCAATCTAATGTGTGTTATATCATCATCATCATTAGATTAGGTTTTTACAGTGATTACCATCAATCAGCAGTTCGCACGATGACGCATGGGTATCATCACGTAGATTAGTGTTTTAGGGACGCAACGTGAAACTGGCCGCGCACGTGGTGTTTCCGTTATCACAGTAGATCTACTTGCGATAGGAAAGTAGATCTTCTGTTCTTTTTTTTTATGGTATTGGGGGTAAACAAGCAGACACGTCATCTGATGTGAAATGACTACCGCCGCCCATGGGCACCTGTAACTCGAGAGTCACAAATGCGTTGCCGGCCTTTAAGGTGGGATTAGGAGAAGAGGGGGAGGGGGGAAGAGGGGGGAAGAGGGGGGAGAGGGGAAGGACTGGAATAAGGGAGAGGGAAGGGTTAAGACCTCCGGTAACCTCACTCACACGGCGAAATGCAATGCAAGCATTGCTTCACTGCCAGTTTTCTGTGAGGCCGTGGTATCGAGCAGAGTCGAGCCGGCCCATACGTGCCGAAGCATGGCTCTCCCACGTCAAAAATTTGTCACGTTGTCGTTCACGTCAATTTTAGTTTGCCCATTGAGTTATTTAATTGTCCATGAAATGCTAAAAGTTCTATAACAGTACTTTTGGTAGTTTTGGAGTTACATTCGCTTTTTGTCGTCATTCAATTCTGAAATATTTACAGTTAAGTACGTGTTTTGACTCGATCGACTTTAGACGTGATTTAGTGTTTGATCGTCCGTGATTAAGACCAATTAAAAATGTTAAAAATTCTCTCTATGATAACGTATCAATCAAACGTATTAACTGTATCGTCGTGTCAAATAAAGTCAAGATCTGAACAAACCCTGAACTCACCTGGGCTATAATAACCGCTTTCATCCATCTGGCTATGTTCATCAAGATGCAAGTTCCTCAAACCAGCTACTAACTTCGGAGATTCAAGAACCACATCTCTAAAATAATCCGCCTTTACTTTTGGGGAGTCCAAACTCCTACAGTCGGAATCACACCTTAAGTCATTTCTCGACATCTGTGGGGAGTCCATAGGCAAAGAATCCATACTTCGTAGGTCGTTTTTGGATGTTTTAGGAGATCCTAATGTTGGGGAATCTCGGTAATCTATGTGTAAAGGTTCGTAGACAGTTACTGGCCGTTCCTTCAGGTGAGGCTTCGAAGGTTCATGGTCGTAATGAATCATTGAGTGACGGTTTTCGCTGTTACGATTCGTACGGCGATATACTACTTGATCTTGAGCCTGACTTTGGGCTTCTTCGAAGTGTACCTGAAAAGGTTAAGCGATATAGTGTGATATTTAATAAAAAAAATTATACTTAACTTAAAAAAAGTGATCCTAAAACAACTTATAGAATTGATCAAGATATTGAAAAGACTATTACGAGACTTATACCTTTGTAAAGTTTAATTGACTGGCCTGTTGGTCTAGTGGGTAGTGGTCCTGACTGCTGAGCCAGAGGTCGTGGGTTCGATTCCCACCCAGGAAAAATAATTGTGTGATGAGCATGATCATTTGTTCTGCGTCTGGGTGTAATTTATCTATAATATGTATGTATTTAGTAATACACAAGTATGTTTATCAGCAGTCTGGTCACCATAGCACAGGCTCAGCCTAGTTTGAGATCAGACGGCCGTGTGTGAGATGTGTCAAGTCATTATTATTATTATTGTAATGTGAACATATAGAAGATAAATAGTATACTACAAGTGACATATATTTGTGTACTGGCAGCGCTCCGCGGTTTCACCCTCGTAAATCCCGATCCCATGAGAATATCGGGATAAAAAGTAGCCTATATGTTAATCCAGGTCTCCAACTATCTACATACCAATCGTTTCATCACAATCGGTTCAGTAGTTTTGGCGTGAAAGAGTAACAAACATCCATACATACATACATCCTTACAAACTTTCACGTTTATAATCACGTTTATAGGATTATGTAGTCAAATTAGTTTGTATCCCATTTATTTTACAATTTTTAACATAATATTTGAGTGCATCTACTTCTTCTTTTGCTTCACCCAAAGATTGACTGGTAGAGAATGCCTAAGGCATTAAGTCCGCCTATTTACGAAATGTGCAAAAAGTTGAAATAAAAAAAAATTAACACAAACATTCATGTTAATATTTAAGACACACGTGCGCCTAAAATAGGAGGGGGTCGCACACTTAACCGCTCCAGCTAAGCTATCACGTGGGTAGCGCACTGGGTGGGGTTCGAACCCGCAACCACTTGATCGCAAGTCCCACCCCTTAGCCATTACATTACCGCCGCTTTTTGAAGATGCAATTTGTCGTTTGTGAAACCGTAGATAACATTCTGCTTTTCAGCGAAAGATCAAACAGAATCAGTCAATCGCAAAATGTAAATACCTATTATACATTTACCAACTTTTAAGCTTTCGCATTCCGTGATATAATTATGTATTTACACCGGAATTCTGAGTCAGCCTGTAACGCACCGTCAGTGCAACCTGGTCGAAACGTCAGGCAATTCAGAGGTATGTAATACCTATTTTGTGATCGCGTTAATTCCTGTGTAAATACATAATAGTACCTACTTTTGTTTCCCAATTTATTACCGTTTTCGATAGGATGTCAACGTTTTTTATTTAAAATTGGAAACTCTAAGAAACTTTTAGCACTTGTCTTAAGCTTGCTAACAACTGTAAGCCCATTATTTCTACGTATGCCTTGAACGTATGTTTGCAATATATTTCTTGACTAGCAGTTCCCGCGCGGCTTCGCTCACGTGTACATATTTACATATTGCGCACGGAACCCTAATTCTTTTTCCAAAATAAAAAAGCCTAAGTTAATCCTTATAACACCAGCTATCTACCAGTGAAAGTCCCGTGGAAATCGGTCCACCCGTTCCAGAGATTAGCCAGACACACAAATTTTTTCAAAACCGATGTTTATTCATAGGTATCGTGCAAATAACTGTGAGCTTAAAAAACTATTATTTTGACATTACAAACAGACACTTCAATTTTATTTATTTGTATAGATGTATTGATGATATTAGATAAACGTCATACTCACTTTCTCAGTTCCTGATGCAGTAGATCTCGGTGAATGTTTTGGACTAGCAGCGCTATCTAGCCTCAGTTTATTATAACCCGGATAATTAGAGAAGTCCTTCGCAGTTCTACTCGGAGTGTACCGTTTTGTAGGTGATTTCTTCAAACTGCTCTTTGTTTTCGACGTGGTGTAACTACCACTTATACTTGTAGGTGCTAAAGTTCCCCCACTTGTGTTTGACGTCATGGACTTCAGGCTGTAGGATGACGTGGCGCTGATTGATGACGTCATGCCTAATGAGGCTGTTGTGCCGCTGATCGTTGTCCCACTTCGATTAGAAGGTGCGAGGCTTGCTGTTTCGAGGGAATTATCCGCTATGGACGAATCCATTCCGTTGAGAAGTTGTTCTTCAGTGGGCGCTTGGTTCAGCATTTTCTGAAATAGACAGACAATATGAATTGTCTCTACGACTGTAGTAATGTAATGATTGACAGTTCTGTTGGTTTAGTGGTTAGTGATCCTAATTGCTGAACCAGAGGCCGTGGATTCGATTCCCACCCAGGGCAAATAATTATGTGATGAGCAAGATCTTTTGTTCTGTGCCTGGGTGTTATTTATCTTTCTTAATGTATATTTATTATTAAGTAGTAGGTATATAAGTATGTTTATCACCAGTCTGGTTCCTCTAAGGCAGGCACTGCCTACTCTGGGATCAGATGATCAGTGTCTGAGGTGTCTCAAGTTATTTTTATTCTCTTTATTCACTTAAATATACATATAAATTACATTTTTAAATACATTCAGATTATAAAAAAAAAAATTTAAAAATATAAAAAATAGTGTCCCACCGGTATCGGGTACAGGGACCAAGCTACCGGTGGTTAGGGTTCCAGAGACAGAAACCTCCTCACTATGCGTGCCGAGGAGGACTGCCTTCTGCATCAGGCTCTTAATCCAACTGCCTAACGTGAGCCTCTGAATGTGTTGGTCGAGGCTCTTAGCAATTAACCCATGGGCCGAAATTACTATTGGATAACCATAGCACCACGGGCTAGGGGAACTACTTAACGAGCGACACCACTGCTGTTGCCGGTGCCGCGACGCTTATCGTTGGATGGGCTGTGCACAGTAGGCGCGCAAGTTGAATGCAAAGCTAAAAAATGCGCTAGTCCTACACTTTTTTTTATGGTATAGGAGGTAAACGATCAGACGGTCACCGGATGGTAAATTACTACCCCCGTACATGGGCACCTGCAACTCAAGTTGCAAGTGCGTTGCCGGCCTTTAAGGTGGGAGTAGGGGAAGGGTGTAAGAGGGGGGAGGGAAGGGTTACGGCCTCAGGTAACCTCACGCACTCGGAGAAAAACAATGCAAACATTGTTTCACTGCTGGTTTTCTGTGACGCCGTGGTATCGTTCCGGTCGAGCCGGCCATATGTGCCGAGGCATGGCTCTCCCACGGTGCGGGCGTGAGAGGTAGTATTTATAAGATACAATACCTTTAGTATTGTACTATTCGCTATTAAGTCCAGAGCCACGCATCTAAGATGCTATAGATGTCAGTAGCCGTCCAACGTAGGCATATTTCTGGTACTACACTACTGAGTAAGACATACCTCATTTGATTTAACAAGTGCATACATTCGTAAGCTATGGGTACATTATCGCTGACTAATATGCATTATTCCATTCAAAATAAGTATTGGAAATCTAACAAAGGGAAAATAATCTTTTAGCTATCTCTGTACCGAGTAGTATAGCGACACTTGAAAGATAGAGAAATAATTAATACATTGATACGATTGCTGATAATTCAGAATGAAACATCTTATAAATTATAAAATACCCCCGACTCGAAAATTCCTTCAACGATTACAGAAGAGCTAATGATCTTCGATCGGCTGAATAGATTTCCTTGATTTATATCTAAGAAGACTCTCGATCAAGTCACCTTTCAAATAAAAAAACCGCACTCAAATCGGTTCATCAGTTTGGGAGCTATGGTGCCACAGATAGACACACAGATACGCAGACACGTCAAACTTATAACACCCCTCTTTTTGCGTCGGGGGTTAAAACTAAGTGCATTTGACTCCCACGTCAAAGTGCAAAGCAAATATTTCCATGCATTAATTATAGTTCCTGGGAGACCGAGCTTTGCTCGGTAGCTTTTTGTAAAATCGTATTTTTTTTTTTGTTAATTTTGCATTTTTTCAAGAAATACAACTATGCAGTTGAACTTAAAATGCAAAACTGTATCTGCATACAAAATTTCATCAAAATCGTTGGAACCGTTTCCTAGATTCAGATTATATATATACATATATACAAGAATTGCTCGTTTAAAGGTATTAGATATGTACTAGAGATGGCTTGATGATCCAATTTCGACCATAATTCATTTGGATTATTTCATTGACCAGTATAACTTGAACTTTTATTGGATAGATATTTGTACCATGACTGGTTAACATATATACTGGACGCGTATAGCTTGATGTAGCCGTTTCCCCGTAATTTTTAAATTTGTAACACATATTGTTTAAAAAATTTTGCTTTCTGCACTTCTTCTACGCTTAAACTTTAAGTAGGTAGTACCTATTCTAAATTTCACGTTACTGCATTCAAAATTCGAATACGAAATTTCCTTAAAAATGCGTACAACATATTCTCTTGACGTTTGTATACGGCCTATGCAGTATGAAATCATTATTTTTTGGGGTTCCATCCATCAAAAGGAAAAAAAAGGAACCCTTATAGGATCACTTTTTTGTCTCTCTGTCAAGACCCTTTTCCTCAGGAACCCGTGAAGGCATCTAGTTGAAATTAACATCAAATACTTATGTCAGCGGTCCCTTGAAACTGTAAAAAATCAGGCTTCTGAATCAACGCAATCAAAAGATACGGCCATCAAGCCCTAGACTGTAACAAATTTGAACATTTCGCAGGTAAAAAAAAATCAGTAGGGTACTTCCCATTGACCTAGAATCATGAAATTTGGTAAAAAGCAAGGTCTGACAGCACAAATAAAAGAAAAAATCCGAGAGTCGTTAATTTGTCGTTATATCATACAAAAAATGGTTTTTATGATTACAAACTTATATTTTGCGGTTGGATTGTTGACTTTGTCGTACATCGCAACCGCAAAGTTAGGTTTGTTTTTCGAAAAAGACAGGCAAAAGTCTTCGAGAATTGATTCCCGAGATGGACTTACTATCTACATACAAGTTTGGTTGCTCGATGCGCGAGTCAGACTCGCACTTGTCCGGTTTTTTCGTTTTTTTTTTAATGAATTATGAGTATCGCGGGGGGCTTCACAAACATTCAAACAACGGACATAAAGAACATCCAGACTTGAGGCAACTATTTGTGGATCACACAAATATTTGTCCCGTGTGGGATTTGAACCCACAGCACTAGGCGCGGCGAGGTGACCACTTAAACCATTGCGCCATCCGTGCAGTCTGCAGTTTGCATACATATAAGTATTTACGATAAAAAAAGTATCTAAGTATATTCATTTATTCAAGTTCGAGAACCCAAGAGTACAAAGTATTCTGTATATTAATACGTAAAGCGAAAACTTTGGATCCCTTTTTACGAAAATTGGGCGGACGGAGGAGTATGAACTTTCGCACACTTATAGTTCATACAGAGAAGTGACGAATGCTAAAATTTTTGAACAATATTTGCTACAAAGTAGAAAAAAATGCAAAGACGGGTACATGCAGCTATGAGTGTTCAGTATATATTTTGACCTGTCATGGTACAAAAGTCTATACAATCACAGGTCAAGTAATATTGGCCAATGAAATAAACCATGGTCGAAATTCGACCACCTCGCGATCTCTAGTTTGTGTATATAGCGCTATATAATATGTTCAGTCATATTATTATTAATACATTGCAATCAAATTCACACAAACCTGCATATCAATCCTATCGAATTGTTGGAACAGGTGCCTATAGATTAAGTTCCTTCTAGTTACTGCATCATCGGGAGGTAGTTGAGCTCGTACGACCCTCGGAGATCGTGCATAAGCTGCTAGAAGAATACGTTCGGCTGCAGCACGAACAGAACCGGCTGCATGCTGAGCCCCAGCTGCTCCGCATTCCGCTAGACGGCGAACTGTAAGACCGCTAGAAGAAAGCAAAAAGAAGGAAGAGTTTAGTGTCATATTAGCAGCATTTAAAAAGAATATTTAATAAGTATTCAGGTTTAAAGAGCATACAAGTACTAGCAGCAATGAAAACCGCTGAATACATAAGGTACAGATACGGAAGAAAACGAAATGCTCTTGGACAAAAACAAATCAGTAAGAGAATGTATTCAAATGGAGAAGCCCGGAAGACAGAAGACGCCGCTTCTTGACTTACTGCTATCTCGATTACCAGCATTGTATTTTATGCTGGGTGTTAGGTTCCCTAGAGCTTCAGGTTGCAGTGTTGCTTCATTTAGAGCGTGTTTAAACATCGCTGACTCGTTACCGTCAGATGGGCTGTCTACTTGTTTGTAGTTCTATTAAAATAAAAAAGAATGGCCACAATGGTAGTACTAGTAACAAAAATCTACCAGGGAGCATTTATTGCAGCTGTATTTTATCATTTGCCTCTACAGCCATTTGTATTTTACAGTCGCCATTGTGTTTTTATAATAGGCCAAGTTAATTGGCGACTTAATTGTTTAAAATTCATCGAGACGTTTGGATACAACGGGAGCACAAAAATGAAATGTGGAATACGAGAAACATGGGAAAGAAAATGTCCCTTGCCTTTACGATGTAAAAAGCTTAGGTACAAAAATTTCTTTTGTAAAACACAATGTGTTGCAACATCGACACAAATTTGATCAAAAAACAGATGCGCATGCGAAAGTTCAAACGAATGCTATGCAAATCACGTCAGTCTTTATTCCTATCGGAATAATGTGCAACTATAGTGCAATGTCATTACCTCACCGAAGTTTATAAATTAAATGAAGTTAAGGTACTAACTACGTAATATTAACTAATTTGTGTTGTAATACATCTTTTCCCATAAACCGATATACGTCACGGTTAAGTCTCCAACTGCATTTTTTGTTTTTTTTTTTTACATCTCACACATGGCCGGATCTTAAACTAGGTAGAGCCTGTACTATGATAACCAGACTGTTGATAAACATACTTATGTATTTCTAAATACACACATAATATAGATAAATTACACTCAGACAGAACAAATGATCATGCTCATGACGCAATTATTTGTCCTGATTGGGAATCGAACCCACGACCTCTGACTCAGCAGTCAGGGTCAGTAACCACTAGACTAACAAGCCAGTCATAATTATTATTTATGTATGTGTCCGAAAATGGCTTTATGTGGAAAAATTCCATAGATTTTAATTCATTTCATTGCATCTGAATGAAACTCCACGGGGGCGTAAATGAGCGTATTTTTTTTCCAGCTTTAATTAATGAGAATTAAATGAGTACAGACGTTTCAGGGTTTGTTCTTGAACTAGGGTGCAGGCTGAACGAAGAAAGTGGCGACACCCGGTCAGGGTCTTTCCTGGTGCAGAGGTTGGCCATAGCCATTCAGCGCCAGCGTGGGAACGCAGCAAGCGTTATGGGCACCTTTGCGCCGCGCGCCGGGAGCGACCAGGGGTGGGTTATTAGTTTATGACATTGAACGATAATTATTGTGATGGATATATTAAAAATAATAATATTTACATATGACTAATTGTATGTAATATATATTATAAGCGAAATATAATAAATATTATAAAAAAAAGAATTAAATGAGTATTCGATTAATTTCACTTCATTTATCCATACGTTTCTGAGAAAAGACAAAAAGATCGACCGACTGTAAGACGGACCGTTGTCCGTGTGACTGTCGAATGCTTTTTCCTTTCGAGATCATGTTCCTATAATTTTGCCAACACATATTACGAACAAAATACAAAATTAAAAGGATGATTGGAAAGCCTATCAAACGTTGAATCATTTCTAAATGAGGCAAATTAATCAGTGCTGATGCAACATTGCACGATAGTGTGTGCAATACAGCCAGCGACACCCACACATTCAAAGGTCGAATGTAAAACAAATGACGCATCCTTTAGAATGTGACGATTAATTTAAAGGCTTCAACTATCTGGGGATATAGCTCAGTGGTAGAGCAATCGACTGCAGATCGATAGGTCCCTGGTTCAAGTCCGGGTGTCCCCTCAATGTGACAACATTTTTGCTCTGAAGAAAGTATAAATATGTAGAATAGATTTGCTTATTAATCGTCTCTTTAAAGGTGACTTGAGTGAGAGTGTTCTTAGATATAACTCAAGAAAATCTGTTCAGCTGTTCGAAGATTATCAGTTCTTTTATAATCGTTAAAGGGATTTTCGAGTCGGGGGTATTTTAAATTTTAGATTTATGAATATGTCTACACCAACTTAAAAATATTTTCAAAAAATGATTTTAAACGATTACCAAATTTCTATAATACTAGCTGCGCCAAGCGGTTACACCCGCGTAAGTCCCTCGTTAAGATTTCTTAAATTTTCCAATTTTCCGCGCAACTTTCTTAAATTTTTCTTTCATAAGAACTTTCTCCTGACAATTAAAAAAGAATTAGTGAAATCGCTCCAGTTATTCACGCGTGATGCTGTGACCAAGGGAAATAGGGATTCATTTTTATATTTTAAAAAGGTTTAACCGACTTTAATGCGTGAAATCGTGGTAAATTCAAAGAAACTGTAGTCTTCGTCACTTAGATTTCAAATTTAAATAGGACCAATTTAAAAGGAAGAGATATTTAATAAAAAAAAACAAAACCCACGATGAATGAGCATTCGCAGAAATGCAACGATGAAGAAATCTTATTTCTGACGGAAGGTCTACGCTATCTACCTTAAACGCCATACAGTAAAAAAAAATGGATCGGTTTGTAATTTAATTTACCTAAGTTACTAGAGCTAGTTAAAAGAAACTACTAGTACAGGTCAAGGTGTTAATTTCTGTAGTGAATAGTATGGGACTTAGTTCACCTGTTCTTGTCGGTGGATATGCCGTGGCTGAGTATGAGCTGTTCTAGCATCTGCAGCCTTGAGAGAGCCAAACGAGGGTGCATCGATGCGGCCACAGGACGCACCAGCTGTTGAGGTATACTATGAAGAGCTCTGTGAAATATTTACAATTTAGCATTAATACTTTGACTGGCCTCTTGGTTTAGTGGTTAGTGATCCTGACTGCTGAGCCAGAAGTGGCTGAGGCAGAGGGTTCGATTCCCACCCAGGATAAATTATTGTGCGATGAGCATGATCATTTGTTTGGTGCCTAGTTTGGGATCAGATGACCGTGCGTGAGATGTGTCAAGTTATTATTATTATTAATACTATTAACAATGGTTTAATAAATATGAATTATATTTACAGAGACACATGTATCCTCAGACAACGAACATTGACTTTTACGAGAGGGTAATTTGAAGTTTTTACGAAAAATAAGGTCAGATTATCTTTTCTCCTTTTTTGGATGCTCGAGGCACAATAAAAAAAAACTCGTGGTATATGACAACCACCATGGTTCCTGATACTTCCTGATTATCAGCAGGAGGTATTGAATTGTGTCTCAAGCCCATTGTCAGTTTTTAAACTATGGTATACATGAATTATTAGATAAATATTGCTCCGATGTTCATTTTAGGCTAAAAATTCAACTGGACACATACCTGACTTGTGGGCAGTCAGCTACAGTGAGAACTGTGTGCTGTGCAGTGGAGTGCACTCGAGGAGCTGGATCTCCGCAGGCACGTAGCAGCTCAGGCAGCAACTTCTCTATACATCGTCCTACTTCCGCACCACAAACCCTGAAATACAAATTCCATCATTATTTTGCCTCCTTTTCTGTTGAGCAAATTTATAACAATATATATGAAATCCACCGATTGTTAACGTGTCGTTCTCACGAAGAAATAAGCGAAACTATTTTGGCGCCAACTCCAACAACCGGTTTCATCCGCAGCATTCATTATGTTTCACATCAAATCTGCGAGTATCCATCAAGTGGATCCACTGTTGCTTTTAGAAAGATAACATATTCAGTTATTAACAGTGGAGGGAGCTTGAAAACATGTTTGTCTTTGAAGTCCGATTCATGGATCTACTTGGTAGGTAGTTAATAAATAAATAAAACTGAGCGAATAAAAGACACCTCTTGTAAAACTCTTATTGTATTCAGGTTCTTAAGTCAATCCCAGACCGTAGACTTTACCTCTCCTGCACAAATTCCTTGAACAGCACCTTGACCACCTCATTCGCCAAGCTGTACACTGAGAACACTTTATCCCTCAGTGCTCTCTGTAGTAATATGGCAGCGGCTCTTGCTGTTTTGTTAGGAGAGGTTTTGGTGCTGCCGTTGGATGGAGATGTTAGTTCAGCTCGCAAGCGGGATAGCCCCTCTTCTTTGTCTAGGTAGTTCTTTGAGAAGAATTTTTCTACCTGGAAGTTTAAAATTATATTTTTTAGTTATTAAAATATAGCACATAATTACCCTTCAATATCTTGCGTTTTAGAAGGTTGTAATAAGGATGGAAACTGTAAGCAGGCAGACGCTAGGGATTTATTCATTTTTATTTTATATATTTTTTTATTATTAATATTATTTATTGGCAATGTGACGTGTGCCTTGTCTACAGATGCGACGTCCTTATTGCCTAATACTACGGCTATTAAAGGCGTTTACTTCTTACTTATGAAACACTTTTAGCTCTTTTGTTAGCTCCCCTGACCCACTTCTTATATCTTGGGAGAGCCATTCTTCGGCACGTAGAATTGCCGGCTCGACCGGAGTGGTACCACGGCCTCACAGAAAACCGGCAGTGAAGCAATGCTTGCATTGCTTTTCGCTGAGTGAGTGAGGTTACCGGAAGCCCTAACCCTTCCCCCCTTACCCCTGTTCCACCCTTCCCCTACTCCCACCTTAAAGGGCGATAACGCACTTGTGACTCTTGAGTTGCAGGTGCCCATGGGCGGCGGCATTTACCATGAGGTGACCCGTCTGCTCGTTTGCCCCCTATACCATAAAAAAAAAACTTCGTGATATCTACGGGACCCACCTACAATGTCGAAAATGTATGTACATACGTAACCTGTGTCCCAATGGTGTTGACTTAAAACCTTTGATTATTTATATCTCAGGAGACAATAGACTTCAGTATTAAATAAAACTATCTTTATCTGAGGAAAAGAGACAGACAGGCGGATTATAACGATGCAATGGCATATGGAAGAGTTTAGGTTCGGGTTCATAATCTTCAAATAGTATTAGGAATTCTTCAAAACATTATGACCAAAATTAATTATTTTTCAATAAACTAGAATTACCTTTAACTAATACTTACTAGAGGATAACCAAATATAAGTATAGGTAGAGCAGCATGCTTTCTCTCTCTTTCATTCAGTTTGTGTGGTTGCGTAGAACGAGAATGAGACGTGGCCGCACTGCCTCCACTACATTCTTCCTCTCGACCCTCACGCAAGTACTCATTGGTGTGGGAACTGCACAAAAGGATTTATGAACGTTTATTTTTTTACTATGGCCTCACAGAACTCCAATTTCTTTTTAAACGAGCTATCATATCTCCCAATTTCACAAAACTATTGTTTAAAAACTACTATTGAAATGGGGTCTCATATTACTAGTTTTCTTATTAACCCCTCCAATTATTTTATTTTATTTTATATTTCATTCGCGGGATAGCCATGCTTCGGCTTCGGAGTGATGTTACCGGAGGCCCTAACCCGTCCCTCTCCCCCTCTTCCCTCCTCTCCCCCTCTTAGAGGTCGGCAACGCACTTGTGACTCTTGAGTTGCAGGTGCCCATGAGCGGCGATATGCATTTACCATCAGGTAACCAGTCTGCTCGTTTGCCCCCTATACCATAAAAAAATAAGCAGTACTGGTTGTGGATCGGACCCGCAATTACTTCATCGCAAGTCCAACGCTGTAGCTATTACCCTGGCATTATATTGGATAATATGAGTAGACTGGATCTGTGACTGGTCTAGCGGGTGTCCCACTTTCCAGTCCATGGTCTCTGCTCGAGAAGCTTTATTCCCCAGGGGGCATCAGTCCTCTGGACTATAATAATATTCTGGGATAGTATTATTAAACAGTGCTATCTTGACCCAAACTGAGCATAGATTGTAATATGGATTTTAGAACACGGAAACAGAACAAATCAGGGTCATAAAGACACTGTGCCGAAATCCACATCTGACACCAACGCACAAAATTTATAAAGAAACAAATTTTTTGAATATCAAACAACTTTATCTGTACAACATTTGCATATTGGTTAGAAAATTATAAATAAAACCGTCGTCCTAGTTTACTTGTTTTGCCAATATATGTACAAATTCTGTTAAAAAAAAGTAGGCAGTCATGGAATTGCTGACAGAAGTGTAAACTTAAAATGACGTATGACGTGTCGCGTCAACGAAATTTTGACAAAAGGTTTTCACTATTGCGCACTATAGGCGTTATAAATTTTCACTTTAATTACAATTATGTTTTTGTTTATTTTACCAAATGAATTGCGCACACAATAAGTACTTCATTGAACTAATTATATTTTGTATTATTAGCGTGACGGTCACGCGAGTTCAGTGTTTTTCCCAATAGCAATAGTGTACAACATGCCTAAAGAAGTTTTCATTTCAAAAACTATGTAACAAAAAATTAAACCGACGAAAGAAGAAAGAAACTAAAAGTGAAAAATAAACTCGTGCGCCTAACTAAACTTCTACAGTAATGTAAATACCTAAATAACTTTGAGTGTGCGCCAAACATATGGCTAACCCTTTGTTAAATCTGTAATAATATATGGATCTCTTAAATTTCGTATATTTCGGTGACTTACTGTCTCAATGCCGGTAGTAATCGTTCTTCATAAGCTTCGAAAGTTGACCGAGGACCCGCACTCTTGTTTCTGCGACGTATCACGGAACCTGGAGCAAGACCTGTAAGATTAACACTTCAATACATAGAAATAAATATTTTTAACCTACGTCTTAAAAATAACACCCCTTTAATTCTATTTCAATAGACCTATATTGGAAAAAAAAACAAAAAAGGACACTATTACAATTTGTAAGGTGGTGAGTTAAATATTAGTCATATCAGTAAAATAATAATTATATTGAACACCAATTGTTACAAGCTACTTCTGCAAGGAGGTAGGGCACAGCAAAATTCAGTTTTAATTAGAAACCTTCCACCAGCAACATAGCAATAGGCCAAAGACAATGCTATATATGTACAGACACAGATAACATAATACTATACTAGTAGTACAGACCAGGGATGTTGCTGATATTCGCATCCGCAATCGCGGAGCTTCTGCATTGATTTTGACATCTGCATCCGCAATAATCAATGCGGATGTTGATGCAGATGTAGTGCAAGTCGCGACAAGAAAGAAAGTGGGTGGGGCCGGCGACCGGTGTGTGCCGTAAACACGTACTGATTGACCAATAGGAGTAAAGATTGTATGAGTGACAAAATACTACGCGTTTGTTATTGTGTATCATTTGTTACATACAGTGAGCATTGTGTTTTGAGAGAGCTTTCTGCAGTTGATAGATTATTTAACAAGTGAATTCACAATGCCACCACCGCCACAAAGTTAGATTTGGACTTATTTGAAATTAAATGAACATAACCTGGATATGGCTATGGCTATAAAATATGCAATAAAATCTCCTCTCGCAAGGGCCGCACCACCTCGTCTTTGAAAAATCATAAAATCGATGGACCCAAATAAGTTTAGTTGGTTTGAAAGCTCTAGTAAAGAAACATAAATGCAAATTTTTATGAACTTGTTTCTAGCGAACAGTTTAGTTGCGTGCTGGGTTAATTTATGAACCTCTGCGAAACAGACTCGAACCTGAATAGGCGGAAATATTACTGTTTATTAAATATAATACAGCAATTTTTTATTTGACATTTTATTTTGATTTTTCGATTACTAATGAAATATTTAATATCATTATATTAATACGTGAGGAGAATTCTTTGAACCTTAAAAAATCCGCATCCGTGGATGTCAAAAGCTCTATATCCGCAACATCCCTTTTACAGACGTACATACACTCACGCTTGTATCCCTCAAGGGGTAGGCATAGGCGTGTTAAACACCCACATTTTGTCAACTATAATTTGGTCCCACTCACGTAATACGGGGCAAGCCTATTGGCGACAATTGGGTACTTTGGGAATTGAAGATAAGAACATTATGAGTATATTAAAAGGGAAAGGTAGGTAAAACGGAAGGAAAGGGATATTGCTTATACGGTTGACTTCAGTTAAGGGTGGGGGAGGGGGTCAACGAAGTATGACATTGTGTGACAAGGGGTGGTGAAGGTCATAAGTTTCGTGACGTCACATGTCGAAATCTGAAGTATTAAACACAAAACATTACCTGTAAACGACACTGTACGACTGTAAAGACACGTTACTACACTTTTATTAAAAAACAAAAATTAGAACTGCTCTTTTCAGTTCTGGGTGTAAAATTAAAAAATATGTGATGTCACACCAGTGAGAGGGGGGGGGGGGGGGGAGTTTCCACAAATGTGACCACCAGAACTCCACATATATTATGGATCCAGTAGTTACAATCAAGAAAGCCACGATTGTTCGGGACCTTAGTGCTAACTTGACAGCCTTAAGTGCCACCTGGTGTGTTTTAGAATTTGCTACTTTAGCTGACTAACACATACTGCCATCTAGCTGACCTATGTTGTACTACATAAATGAGCTGTAAGTGTTAATAGTAAGTATTAATCGATTGTATCTCATTCAAGTACAATTTCGCATATTTTAAATAAAGGTTACTATTAATCCTTGGCAGCTTTAAAAATAATATTTTACCAGTTGTGGTATAGTCTCACCGTTGGCTGCATTTGGTGTGATACTCCTTCTAGGACTATCCGTTTCTTTTCTCAGTTCTTCTTCTTCCAGTTTTTTCTGAACTTCTATTTTCTCTCTCTCATTCTCTTCTTGCATTAGTTGTGCTTGGACGGCTTGAATTGGTTCAGGATGAGGAAATGACGGCGGTATTTCTTCTTGTAGTGTTTGTTCGGGTGACTGACACAGATAAATTAACAGTTTATTAAAATGACCTGTATGATTCATTCATTCATGAGTTGGTACATTTCAGTCATGTTCGCAAAGCTGAAGTTTGGAGAATAAGTGGAGTAATTTGCAGTTAACAACGTATGTTTGTATATATTTTGGGTACCTATGTATTCTTTCTAAAAGCTTTCGTTAGGATTCCTTTAGAAGCAACCATACAAAAGCTTCTGTTACGTCATAGTAGAAAAGTTAAAAGCTGACAATTATTATTAGGAAACGTTTTCTGTAGACCGTGAGTTTTTGGACACAAAAAAATTTCAAAATGACTACGTCATAGGAGCAAGTAAAATTTTATAAAGGTTATTTTTGAGATTCTATTCAACGACCTTTTGCCAATCGGCGAAGGACTTTAGTGCCTCCAATAACGGTAGATATTTCGTTGAAAATATGAGAAGAGGGTAATTATTAAAAAAAATCAAGTGAGATATAAAATGCGCATGGATCTGATATCCGGATGCGAGAACGGGAAACCACTATAAATAGTATGCTCTCTCCTTTTCAATTGCTAAACGTTGTCAGAATGTAAGATGCCTCAATAATAAACCACTTGATTTCGCCTTCTTTTAATCACTTTCCTGAGTTAGTTTAATGCTTACCGGAGGCGTGTCATCCAATTCTTCTTCTTGGCCGTTTACGTAATCTGGTTCCTGTTCAGGCTCAGCTTCTATTGGAGGCACTGGCGACGGTATGTCCAAACTGAGGGAGCCAGCTACCACAGATGGAGACAGATGGTGAGAGAAGTCGTATTCTTGTGGCATAGAGGAGTCGTTGCGGTGGTCTGGCTGAAGAATTTACGTAAAATATTAGTTTTTCGAAATGGAATGTCTGACAGCAAATAGTTTAGATTTTAAATAATCATAAGAATATTTTAGAACATATTACAGAGTAAGTACTAGAATACGCACAAACAAACTATTTATAATGTTTGTAAATATGTAGGTTACTTTACTGTGGGTACCAATGCAAGCAGACATGTTAATATATTTAACTAACCCCATCATCCTCAAACAGCCTACACAGCGCAGGATCCTCTTTGACCCCACACAGAGCATCAGCTATTCGATCACGCATGCGCCGCGCCAGCTCGAAGTCATCACGTGCTGCAGCTGTTCGCTTCCGCAAACGCCATCGGCCGATGCGGATTCCGGCTGAAGCCAGAGCCGCACCGGCGGATTTTAGGCGACGAGCATATTCGAAGCGCTCCTCTGAAAAGTAGCAACTTGGTTACTATTTAATAATTTTTGGATAATAGGATTACACTGACTTAGTTATTTTTAAGTTAATATTACATTACAAAGTTTAAATAGTTGTGAGCCTTCAAAGGTGGGTAAAATAGGTAAATAAACTGGCATATATTAACGAGATATACAAAGATTGGTCTCAGAAAAGTTATACTGAATTGCTTTACCCTCAACAGCATTCTTCTTCTTCTCATCTAAGTTCCGAATTAGATCAGCGATATCGTTGTCAACATACATGATGAAAGCGAGGTCATCATAGGGAGAGTAGGACGGTTCTTTACTGGCAGTCGGTGTGGTCTCCACCTCTTCAGCTTCCTCACCAAGGACATTGACGGCCATTAGTGCCACCTGGTGATTTTAAAAGTTACTACTTTTGAAACATAACAACTGACGTGCATTTGGTGCCATCTAGCTGACGTATGTTGTACTAAATGGTCATAAATCACACAAGTCAAATTTAAAGTACCTGGAAGTTGTTTAACTCAAAGCTGCGATAAAATATTACCGATTTGTCGATTGATTGATCGTGTTGGCAGAACTATATTACATACGAATATTTCGCCAACAAAATATTCGCGTCGCACGTAATAGAAGATAAATATGTAACCAAACATAATGTGACTATATGATAAAACTAAGCTTAACCGCTGTACTTAAATCCTACCTGATCATCTTCTTTAGCTGGTGGATGAGGTCCGGATAGTCTGAGTTTAACGAAGCGTGCTACTGTAGGCTCTGGGAGGGCAGCTGATCTGCAATCATAATACAATTCTTGAATTCTTCTGCTTTAAGACTTATAGTTGGTGAATAATAAGAACAGTCGTGGATGTAAAGAAACTTGAAAATAAGCAATGTTTTAACTGATAATTTTAGGAAATTCATATACATTCTCTCGCCTCCGATCTCTTATAATCGAGGATGCAACTCTTAAAACATCGTAAAGGATCATTATCATAACATAGAATTTACTGCGTATTTTTCACCAAAACCGTGTAGCTATAAAGTGTTGAATTCAAGAATAATCGAAAATGTTATAGTACCTTAATTCCCTGGTTCTGGCTTGAGGCGCTGGCTTGGCTAACGTGACTCGCCCCACACTGGTGTATGTGGCCCCACATGGTGTCGCCGCTCCTTCGGAAACTAGGCCACCGGACACGAGGACTTCTACGCATGACGCTGTCACCAAAATAAAAAAAAATACTTTAGTGAGATAAAAATAATGTAAATTTAATGTCTGCTTTGTCCTGTTTGTGTCTTTCTCCCAGTACTAGATCCGATCGTCTAGTGCAGACAAACAATGTATTTTACTTTCAATGAACTGAACAAAGAAACCTGGAAGCTTAGCAGTTCTCACTCAAGTTTTAATTAAATATACAAATTATAGGTTAATGGATGTATAGTGTTATTAACACTTAATGGATTAATAACAATCCGGAATAAAAACTTGGTCCAGTCTAAATGGAATTAATTATTAAAAGCACTGGATCCCTTGCCTTTAGTATTTATAAGGTTTGCTGTCAAAACTCACGTATGAGCTGATGGTGTGCCAATAGCTGTAGTTTGTGCACGGAGGTGACGCGGGACAGTCGGAGGAGAAGCTCGTGCGGTGGAGCACCCTCGCTGCGCCAGCCACGAGCTGCTGGTCCTTGCGCGTTCAGCTCGCATGCTGGGTACGAGCTGTCCTCACCTGGATAGCAAAAGCAGAATTTATGTGCTATTATGTATTTTTAATAACGAAGCTGTTCCTTGTACAAAAAAAAGTACCCTGCTTACTAAAAGCAAGGTATTTGTTGAGGTCTCAAACAAGATTTTTTTTTAAATTGATAAATGGAATAGACGTTTGCCTTCAACCTCACCTAATCCAATCCGAGTCCAAGTCCTAATCCAAGTCCGATGAAGACGAAGATCATACACGCCCACACCTATCCAAGAGAAACCTTTTTACTCTATTCTTGTACATTCCAGGATTATAATTCTCTGGAAAAAGAACTTGAAGGTGACCATGAAAGGATGGAACTTCTGTCTGCGTCTAGTAATCTGGTGAAGTTTTTGCATAATTTGTGTCCACAGGTTTCATTCATAAGGTACGCCTCTGATTTGTTGGAATATCACCTACTTTGTAAAAAGGAGTACAGATAACGTACAGTAAAATTCGTTTATCTAAATCAATCAAATTTCTGCTAGGTGTGGCAAGTAATAATAATATTCTGAGACATATTACACTTTGCTGTCTAGACCCAAACTAAGCTGTACTATGAATTCTAGAACACCGATAAACATACTCAAAGGTTACGGTGATCATCATCTTCATCATCCTCCGCGCCTTTTCCAAATAATTTTGGGGTCGGCTTTAAATCTAATTACGATACGGCCGAACTTTGATATGTTACGTGAAGCTACTGCCGACCTCCACGGTGACGGTCCAAGAACGGTGTGTGCCTCCGACCAGGCTAGGTGATCATGCTTGGCGGACCGCGGCCAAAGAGCTGATGTTGGGAAACACGATACAGGATCACCTTTTACTTGGTAGTCTAGCTTGGTAGTATGCTTTGCTATATGTGGATGTCACCATAAAGGAAGTAGAGCGTACTCTTAGTTGCCTTCATCATAGTTGTATATATAGGTCAGTAAAACAGGATATAGCAGATTCAGTTCGCAACTGAACCGTGATACCTGACGAAGTGAATCCTCTCGGCATTATAGCCTGAAATTTTGCTTGCTATTGTGTCATTGTGTCTTTGACATAAGTCGTAAGTTAAATTAACAACATGCAGATTCTGTCAAGAGGCAGAGGAAACTGCAATGCATATTCTATGCTCTTGTGGTCCACTAATACGGCACCGAAGTATTAACCTAGGGTTGCACATCATGCAACCGCAGGAAATACAAACAGTCACTGCTGAAAGGATCTGGAGGTTTCTCGAAGCCATAAGTCTGAGCAGTGAGCTGTAAAGTAAAAAGTGCGCTACCAAAGACCAGAAATGGTCGAGGTGGCACTAAGCAGTCAAACAATAATAATAAATAATAAGTTAAATTAAAGACGTTAATTACAAAGTTACATTAAAATAAAAAATATACCAAATACTAAAAAAATAATTTGCTTCTTTTCGTTTGTTTGTTTCTCTTCTCGATTGAAAGGATTGAACTTCTGATATTCCCTACTTGGTTCACCTCTGAGCACTTAAGGAATGCTTTCTCGCTTAGGTCTGAGTTCCACGGACTGCAATCTGCGGGACGCGGATGACGTACAACTGGATCTACATGTTTTTCTACACACAATTATTTATTTCTATTTGTGTAGAATAGAAATGAATTATTCAAACCGTAATGACTGTTTGAAGTAATCGTTCATTTCTATTGGACAGTCTATGCGCCATTGAATATTATCTAGTTTCTAGTTAGACTACTGATAAGCGGCAATGCATAGGGTTTGGGGAGGACGGAGTTGGTTTAGGATAAACACTTTCTTTTTTAAATATGCAATATTTGGACCTGTGTTACGAGGTTGTCACTACATAAACTACACTACATAAAATTGATCACCAATTATTCGAAATCGTCAATTAAAAAAAGTAATGATTATAATTTAAAATTATAGATTGACACACACAGAGTCACCGCAACAATAGTTTGCTTTGTCAAATGTAAAAGCTGAAAATAAAAAATGGATAACATAATATCATATCTGCCTGTGTCGATCTATAACCGTCCGTTTCCAAATGGTTGCGCCTTGTGAGAAGAAATCGGACAAACAAACTCACTCGTTCTTCGATCTATGGAGTGATAACTAACAACTTACGAGGTTCGCGTTAAGACCCTAATGCAGAAGATTGTTTTAGCTGGTAGCCAACAATGTAAGTAGGTAATGGAAGCGGATAAAAAACACCGAACAAGTGTGAGTCGGACACGCGCACCGAGGTTTACATATGAACTTGTATGTAGATAGTTCGTCTATCTCGGCAATCGATTCTCGAAGATTTTCGCCCCGTTTATTCCGAGTGACAAATTTAACTTTGTCGTTCTAAGAGTACTCTCACATACATCGATATGTGAAGTATATTATATACTATATAATATACTTCACAGTAAATTTTTCAGGAGCAAAATATAAGTTTGTAATCGCAAAAAAACATTTTAATGTGATACAAATAGAAATAAATTTGCGTCTTTCGGTTTTTTCCTTTACTTGTGCTGTGAGACGTTCTTTTTCACCAAATTTTATTACTCTTGGTCAATAATGGCAGTACCCTATAAGCTTTGATTTAAATGTGAAATGTTAAAATATTAATTAAACTTAAATCTTTTCATTATGGTGACTTAGAAACTTTATTTCTTACAGCTTCGTAACACCGCAGTTATAAAAAAATAATGTTAATTTTAACTTGATACCTCCCCTCCACGCGTTCTTGAGAAATAGGGTCTTGATCAGATAGCGACAAAAGTAGACTATACGAAACAGGTAGGCAGGTATACTTATTTTTGAAAGAAAAACGATGTTTCTTTCGAATTTGCATTTTAAGATTGACCTTTATATTGGTGAAGAATAACAATTGTCCGAGATAATCTACGAAACAGCGAATATATGTACATTTACAATTCTAGTAATAGCTCAAAGTATTTTGGTCATAATATTAAATAGCATTTGTCAATATTACCATAGGCCAAAGTAGATGAAAGAATTTAGTATTACGTAATACAATCCGTGAAGTACCTCATAACAAATCTGATGATGTAAGACTACAGACAACTTATTTGTGAAACGTCTGATCGGTGTTGTCTAGAGTGTCTAGACTGTGCCGGGGGTATTACGGCTGCGTCCTAAAGCTAGAAAAGAGTAAGTAAAGGAAAAGTAAAGGTGATTTTCCCCTGTCAAGGTAGTACGAGGATTGCATGAGAGTGAATAGTTTTCAATTCTCTCTCATGCAATCTTCGCAGTTTTCTTGGGTTGAATACAATTTTTGGGACAAATTTCCTTATCGCACGTTACACTTCAGACGCTCGGCGGTTAGGGGCTAGGCGGAAAAAAGTGTTAGCGCAACAAAAAATGCTGACCGCGAGTTTTTTTTTATTTACGCCATCTGTGGAGTCTGCGCGATACTACTGTAATTGGATGTTGGTTGTATACTAATTGTATAATTAGTTTGGGTAATTTACACAGATGGCGTAATTTTAATTTCAGGTTTTTACAATATTTACTAAATTTTGATACAATTTATTCAAGCCAATAAATACTTTATTTTATATTTAGTGAAAGGATCTTCATTCTAACTGAGTGTCCGAAAGCTCACGCGTTTTTGTAGTTATGCGTCTTTCTCCGCCCAAACCGACGAAAATCCACTCAAGCATTGTACCTAAGCTATAAGGGAGAATACTAGTAATATGTGACGCAAGTTACTTACAGTCTATAAAAAAAAACTTTTTCTGCTACGGAATAGTAAGGTATAATATACAAAACAATCTTCAACCTCAAAACTACTAATGAAACTGAATATACATGTAAAGAAAGGATTACTTTCTTTGGAATGTTATTCGTACTTTTTTGAAATGTTAGATTCTCTTTTGGGAAACAGCAAAGAGTATCTTGACACTCACTGTCGCTACTGTCAGAGGTCAGAGAGGTATGTCGATGAGAGATAAAAAGATGGATGATGAGGGAAATGCGGACCATATATTTTTTAGCTGTCCTAAGACAAGGTTCCCTATTTATGATGTTACTCCTCCTCATATTCCCCGCCCCATGTCCCTTAAATTGATCCTATCACTTGTTTTCACCCCTTTTGTATATATATTAGGCAAGTATATTAATGTAAATAAGATTAAGTTTTAATTTTGTGACAACATAAACATAATTCAATATTAATTTTTGTTTATTTTATACTATGTATTAATTTCTATGTATTCACATGATTGTCTCTCTTAATCATGCTTAATTATGCTTGTAGAAGTTTAGAATTCACGATTATTTATAGTCAATACATCTCTACAATTATTTTTTTTGTGGCTCTACTACAGCTCTACGTAAAATACTTTGATAGTTTGTCCTCCGTATACCTACTGGACATTGGCAAAATTGTGGTAACTCCACAAAGCCACAAACCAAAAGTTGAAGTTGAAGTTAAAAAGATGGAGATTGTTTGTACTTTGTACAATGTTTTTAATTAAATAATTTAAAATAGAATACGTAAACAGTGAAAGAAAAGCCTTAAGAAATAATAAACTTTAAAAGTCGTTTCTTTGTTTTCAGGTAAGCTTTTGAATTACTGTGTAACGTTGTGTAGTTAAGCATAATACTGTGTGGTTTACTTAAGTAAATTCTAACAAATAAAAATCTTTGTTACAGAGCAACACAAGTTTATTTTATTTCAATTGGCATACATAATTGGTCTTATATACATTAAAGTTCTAGAGCTGTCACCACTGTAACTGAGATTGTAAGTTATTTAACTTGAAATTAGCTTGTGCTTTTCATGTCTCAAGTTTGGTTGTATCAAATATGTAGGTTGAGTAACAATACCGAAGTAGACTGGAACGCTAGATATTTTAATTAACGTGGTATGTGAAGTTCTTGGAAGGCTGGCGCGCTATGTCGATGCTATTTCACTACAAGAGTAGGTATACTTTGGATTAAAAAAGTGTAGCCCTTAACAGTTACATTTTTATTAATCGACTTCAGTATTAGAGATTTTTTTAAAGGTTTTGTTTAACTTGCTTTATACAATATTTACTTATGTACGAACCTTTTTTCTCTCTTATTGCATAGGTGTTAACTAAATAACAGCGCAACGTCTTACGAAGTAGTTTTAGTAGCACAATGCTGAGCTAACGACCAATTTTGGTTCATACAGAGGTTTATTTTACTTGTAAACTTTACAATAATTGTTAGTTTGTTGTTTGCCTTTGTGTGAGTACATAATAACTATAAATTTAAAATTCAAAACACCTCTGACTCTAAAATCCCTTCAACGATTAGAAAAGAGCTGATGATCTTAGAACGACTGAACAGATTTTCTCGAATTATATCTAAGAACACTCCCAATCAAGTCACATTTCAAACAAAAAAAAAAACCACTTAAATCGGTCCATTCGTTTGGGAGCTACGATGCCACAAACAGACACAGTGGCTTTGACCCCTCTTTTTGCGTCGGGGGTTAAAAATAAATGTGTTTTCTTTCTTTGATAGTGGTCAAATTTTGCAACTGTTTTTTTTTATATTTTTCTCCAACTGATTGAGCTGTTTGTTTCGCTGAATACCAGTGCGATATTATTGCATTGCCAGCGAACCGTTGGTCTCTGGAACTGGAAGTAGGAAATAGCTGCAGCAACTCCTTATCAGCCATGATACCGAGTTTATACTCGTTGAATATTTCTTAAAAATTATTATAAACCTAGACAGTGCCCACGGTTTCATGATTCAGACGGATGGTGGACATAGAGACTTCTTTTACTACTCAGCTGAAGGAAATTTCCATCACACTGCGCAGTACGCGACAAGTGTTATTTATTAATACGTACATATGTAAATGTTGACGATTCGGTCTTTTTAAATGTCAAATTACTAGTATACGTAGATATACAATAACTGTTACATGACCGTTACATATTACTTTGAATATGATAATCAATTCAGTTTAATTTCGTTTTTAGTTATAACGTGGAGCACGATGAAACTAAACTGGTACCATCGCAAACAGGGCTTCCAATTCTGGTAATAAGTGTTTTATTTCATTACGCACTTGAGAGAACGAGAAGGTATACATATGTGTATAACAGCCTACTTATACGATTCATATACAACATACATACATAAGTGTAATAATATGTTAAGCACAAACGGAAAACATACATACAGCTTTTTATACGAAATATGTAAGTGTATTAGTACCTATTTTCGAGCAAATTATTTGACGCATTATAAACAACAGCCTTCAAACCTTCAAGAAAAGAGCGTACTCCATCTCAAAGGCCGGCAACGCACTTGTGACTCTTGAGTTTCAGGTGTCCATGGGCGGTTCTTATTTATGGAGTACATTAAAAAAATATAACTTACCCATTAAAAGTACAAAAGAGTAATAATAAAAGAGTCAATACATTACCAGATTGCCAATCAATACCTATTATTACCGCTTAGGCTTCGACACAACTGGCAATGTTTAATGAAAGCTACCCTTGTCAAAGAATAATAAATTAGCTTTGTCTTTTCTGATAATGACTAGGTATGAGGACTATGAATTAATAAATGACAAACTGATCGATTGGAAAGGATAAAAGGTCATGTGGTACTTACGAGTATATGCATACATTTTGTTTTATGTTACGATGGGAAGTATGAACCATGTCTTTTTATGTTTAAAGATTTCTTTTATGTGTATGTCTGTCAATTGTTCAGATCACGTTCCAAATACAAATAAAAAAATTATACTTTTAACGAACACCGTACCTTGATGCAAAAAAAAAAAATTAAGTATTGTTAATTTCGGATGAACGAAAGCGTGAAGCCACCAAGGTTTTTAAAACCAAATTTAGAAAAATCCGTCGAGCCATCCTCAAGTAATGCGTGGTAGACAAGATAAAAATCAATAACAGTCATAAACAAAAAATATTTTTATTATTTTTGTAGATTCGAGACTTATCGTAGTAAAAAATTAAATTATACAAGAAACACATTAAGTCTTTATGGTGTTTGTTCTTTTACTTCATTACTCTGCGCTTAGGAGATAAAACACAGGAAAAGGTATGAGAAGAGATGGTATAATTTCCACACACGCTAAGCATCTACATTTGCAGCGATTTAACAAAGATCATTATAGATTTACCAGGTGTGGACGTGTACGTTTCAATTCACAAACAGATTGAACAGATCCTGATAATCATTTAAGTTTATACTAATATAAAGCTGAAGAGTATTATATCTCTGGCACATCCGATAGCTCAAGTCTTAAGAAAGTTATTCATTTAGAAGCGGAGTCGATACAGCTTTTGATGAAAGACTATAAAGAGCAGTGATGCGCCGCCTTTTCACCGCTGACCTGGTCAAAATGCAGGGAGACGTTGAAAAATATACAAAATTTAAATAACTTACTTGTTGCGTAGACGACGTGAAATGGAATGCGTTTTGGCATTCTAAAATATCACTACCTTTTAACTTTCGAACAAAATTTAATAATCACTGCCATTGCCATTAATTTTTAATATTGATGAAAAACCAGAAAACACTATCAAATATTTTGGAAACGGATAATTTTTGTTGAAAGCATTATTTTTGTATAGAAAACTACATTTTATTGTTAAATAGGAGTGTTTTTTTTTTTGTTAAATAAGTGGTGCTATGGTGTGGACTAGAATGAGAAGCGACTTGAAGTTGGGCCCGAGAGGGTGCCGGTAAAGTAATCAATATTTGCGCGGCTATGCACATTACTCTTGAAATGCCGCGCAGGCTGCATTGATTGCAACGCCATCTAGTAGAGCATGTACGTTGATTCCGTTTTTCGTAAAATTACGCCACCGTTCATAGTTGTTATTTTTTTGCTACGGTATTCCACAGGGCAGTAATTTAAGCCCTTCACAGATGGCATTTTTTAGAATATAAGGATAAGGCGTTATAAATTAAAAAAAGGATGGTTTAATTGTTCAACTACGGGCTTTCATGCTGGTTGAACGAGTTATTAGAAACACTATGAGAGTTTTTATAATGTTCTAGAAGGCTTCGAAGTCTTCGAAGTCTGAAACCCATATACTCTGAAACGGATCTAGTTTGAAAATCTAAAATAAATGACGATGATTGGTATTTTTTCAATCAATTATAATCCTGGAACTTTCAAGTGGAGAGTGAATAGGTTTCTCTTGGATAGGCGTGAACCATCTTCGTCTTCATCGTCACTTTCCATCAGATGAGTTAGAAGACAAACACCTGTGACATTTCTTAATAAAAAAATTTGCTTATGATGCTCGATTTCCATAATCTTAACCTACTTAACTAGTTTATATTTTGGAATCGAAATGTAAGTAAGTAAGTAAGTATTGTTCAAAGAAGTTATTATTTTTTTCAGAACGCAGGACTGCTTTCTTGTGACGCAGACTTTAAGGCCGAGAGCCATAAATTCATAAGGAGGATTGGCCATATTAACGCAACCGACGCAACTGCCGGAAAAGAGGACAAAAATAATTCGATACAGTAGAAACATACAATGAGTACTTAGTCAAACAGTAACATGGCTAAAACTAGACAATTCATGATGGCCTGCCTTCATGACAGTGTAAGTTATGGCAGACGTGGTATGACGTGACTATCAAAGTTGACAAGGGCTCGCACACTGCACGTTTCCCAAGGATTTGCTTACAATATTATAAGCAGGCTCACCGTACAACTGACTAATAATCCGCAAAACCTTTTTTACTGTGCTACAGATTATTCAATGGAACAGATGGCTTACTTTAACAAGACATATAATAAATAGCAACTCATTAAGGTCATTATTGACCATACACCAATATTCTTTTAACTTTTACAGCGCTTTTTACAACGGTTACAGTCGACGGAGACAATGTCAAAGTTGCAACGTCACAGCATCTTTCCTACTTAGTGAGCCGCTGAGGGGTTTTCGTCCGGCGTAAGTATATTTTTGGTACAATGCCACTAAGAGAGCTGGGCCTAATTTTGACCTGGTTACCACATAACTAAATAATGCCCAGTTACAAAAAAAAATACAAATCTTTCGACTTTTAGTATAATAAGCTATTATTTGCTATTTTACACAATCATTATCTAAGGTAAAGTATAAATAAAGTTGTAGAAAATGTTAATGAACTATTTTTCTTTAATGTGCACTTATCACCGTCACTGAAACTTATCTGTGTTATCTTAAAACATCTAAAGCCCCGTATCTAAGAGTAATCAAAATAATCAGTGTAATTAAATTGTTATTGACAATAAAAAATAAAATTGTTATTGTCGATTTCTCAAATATGGATTCAGTGTACAGTTGAACAATAGCAGGTAGGTTTTGTAAATTATTTTGAATTTTAATGTAATTTTTATTTAGAGTTTATTTTGTTCTATCATACACCAAACATAAAGTGTTTCAGAGTATAAACGTACACGTATATTTAGACATTATCCTTGAGAAAAACAGTGCTGAAAATAAAATTTACACTTATTTTTTATTTCTAAAACTTTGGATTGAAATAAAGCAATGTCTATCCGATTACATTAACGGGTATTAACGAGATCGTTTGGGTATGTATATATCTTTAAACTGCCTAATGTTTCGACCAAGTCACACTGGCCATAGTCACGAGGTAATTTCGACTCAGAGTGTACTGTGTGACTCATGGTGAATTTAATTGAATATCATGGAACGCGAAAGTTTAAAAGTTATTAAAGTAGTAACTATTTTGGGTCTGTTTCTCTCTAGCCTAATGACTGCTGAATTAGTATTCAGCAGTTATTAGGCTATGACCATCAAATACTAGTAGTATTTGATGGTTATAAGTGATCTTTGAAAGTCTTTTACTATTAGAAATTTACTTTCATTCACATATAAAAGGGCAAAATCCATATAATTTTTTTACCATATTACACAAGTAATGATTGTTTCACACCACTAGGGTATAAAACAAGCATCATGGTAAGATGATGTAGCCTATGGTTGGTTGCAAAACAGCATTGTTTAGCCAAGGAATATATGGCCGGAAAGATCTATAAACGTAGCTTAATTTCTATATAAACTCACGTTATACAGAATGTGTACTAAAAGAAGAATGATGTTTCGTAGGTATGTTTTTAGTGTCGACTGTACTTCTCCTGGGGTTACACCTTGGCTTAGCCCAAAATCCAGGATGTGATTACTATCAGCAGGTAAGGAAAAACATATTTAAGATGTGTCGTGTTTATTAGGACATACTACTACACATACTACTATTACACATAATTTAAAAACCTTATATAAAAAAGGAGGTTCTCAATTCGTCCGTAGATCTACATTTTTATTGGATGCATTGGGTTTTAAGAATTATCGTACAAAAGTTTAGAAAAATCAAGTAACTACGTGGCTACCTACGGAGAGTTTTGAACTGGCTTGACTTAGAAGCATTGATGTCGGGTGGACTTAGATGGTTTTTAGATTAGGGTTGACGGCCTTTGAACATTTTCCGTAACGTCTTAAGTTTCTTTCGACATTTTTTTAAATTTAATCTAAAGTACAAAAAATACAGTAGATCATCAAGTAGCCTCACTAATGTAACGTAATATTGTCGTTTAAGAGCCTGTAGCTACTTCGACCGTTTCTAATCTTCTGCAGCTCACTCTTGCTTTACCTTTGCATTCACTGCTCAAACTTATAGATTCGAGAAACCTCCAGATCTTATGAACAGTGATTGTTTGTATTCCTTGCGGTTGCATGATGTGCAACCCTAGGTTGATACTTGGTAGCGCTTGGTGGGTATACTTTTTTTTGAAAGGACAACTCCCGCATTAGGAATTACTCCTGTGAACGGGGGACTATACAAACATACAAACAACGGACACAAAGAACATTCAGACTCGGGTGGGAATCGAACCCACGACCTATGGCACAGCAGTCAGGGTCACTAGTTACTAGGCCAACGGGCTAGTCATGTCAGAAGTGTATGTGAGTCACATGTTAGGTTAATTATCTAAGTGCCTGGCAGTTCTGAGTATGTCATGCTCGCCTACACGTCCAGCAGATGGAGGCGTTTGTGTTGGATACTTTGGCGATGGATGGATTAGGTGGACAATGGTTGACGCATGCGTTCATGCTCGTGAACGGGTGCCGTTAGTCGGGGCTTGTTTACGCCGGGTTGCTATTACTTAAAATATAGCTGTAATTCCCGCGAGTGTTTATATTTTAAAACACATTGTCCTTAATTTCACTTATAATGTCAATGTTACCAGAAATTGGTAGAAAACATGTTAAAAAACAGTGTCCTTGGAGAGTCTTGCCTGTTCTTTTCCATAGGATCTACGTGTTGGAACAAGCAATTAGGTTTACGACTGACTGATTCTCACGGAGTCCTGAAAATTCAAAAATATCTATAACGTGAATGCACCTAATAGCGACCCCTGAAAATCGGCACCCATTACCGCCCGTTTCATAAAATTATCATTTTAAGCTGTTGTCTTAAAGATAGACAAGTGGTTGCTTTAGAGAAAATATAGATGCATTTGTATTGCAAATATATATCACTTGCTTGTGAGCGTAAAACAACGATTTAAATAATAATTGAACAGTTCATCGATGGAGTCCGGAGATAGCGCATATTTCATAGTGTCCCGCTCCCGATGGCGTAAGCATACTCATTTCTTTCTTAGCATAAAATATAATCGTAAAGCATTCTAATGAACCTTCTAATGCTTTTGATGCCTTCTTAATACTTTCATAAACACAAATAATTACAAATTTTCATAAGATACAGCTTTAATTTGCCCAAAATTCAATATTAAAATGTGGCGGTAATAGGAACAATAATCACAATTTTGTTCCTATTACCGACCTATGTCGATGTTAGGTTTTCGATGAATATTTTAATTTAGATTTTTCTTGTTACAATGCATCAATTAATAAGTAGTAGTATACTAATTTGATTAGTTAATATGTCAATTTGTATTTGAGCTATTAGCGCCATATATTTAAGGATATCGATAGCTGTAAAAATCAACTTTGTTCTTATGTAAATGTTTTAATGAATAAAGGATATTTAATTTTCAAATATTGTATTTTTAAAGCTAAAATATCATGAATATTAATTATTCATAACTACCGAACCTATATAATCATACAAATGTACTAAAAAACAATACATTTACTCAATACATATACATTTAAGTGAGTCAATAATAGGTTTTACGATTTTCTTTAATAGAACCTATTACCGATCTACCTGTACTTTTGCAGTTTTTAAGGACAACGAACCCTTATAGTTTAGGTATATCCGTCCGTCTGTCTGTTTGCCTGACTGTGTCAGTTAATAGTGCGTCAGTAACTTTTTATTTATTTTTGTAGTAAATTAACGTTATATTATCTCATAATAAACATTTTTTTTTAAATATTTATAAAATATATAATAAAGCAGCAATTCATTATTCATTAAACACTAATATTAAAATTTACTGTTGTATAATGCCACGTGTACATTCATTACACTATATTTTAAATTATACTATAATTTGTTATATTTGTTCATTAGCATATTTTTTAAGTGTTGCTAATAACATCCTGTATTGCAGTGGATCATTTATATAAATAATTACACTCACACAAGCATATTTATTTAAGTTGAATTGTTCTGTTCATTTAGCGGTCGGTAATAGGTGCCACAAAAACGGTATTAGGAATACACCCCATGCTTTGGATCGGTAATTGGGACATAGCCCTTTTCATTAAATTATATTTTTATAAATTTTTATCTCATTTTTGCTAACGGTTTCTATATCTGACTGAAAAGCTGGTTAATTTCAGTACTTGAAATAAAATAAAAAATGACGCCAGTTATTAAACATGTGCTTATTTTTTGCATATCAATCTGAACTTGGCTTAAACTGGCGGTAATGGGTGCGTTTACGTTAATTGTTTTAATCAAATGACTTTGATTTAATTTCATTTGATGTATTATTATATAATTGAGCGGCCGGTAGTAGTGTAATAGATAATTTTGATCAAGTGATTGCACTCCTAACAAAATAGCAGGGATGTTATGGATATGTAATTTCGGATCTGGATACGGATACGGATATATGAATAATGTTATACCGGTTTCGGATACGATTACGGATATCAGATTATTTCGGGTTATCCGATAGTTTCGGATAGTTTCGGTTACGGATATTAGATCTTTAAAGAATGAAACAGGAAAATACAGATAGGTAATGACTTAGCATTATTTCTAGGTTATTATTTGGTAGTAGAATCAGGATAAAAAATAAGCAATGGTCGGAATATGTACAATTATTATAAAATATGTAATTTTCAAATTATTATTTAAAAATTATTCGAAACTTTTATATCGGTTACGGTTACGGTTTCGGATAGATTTTTATTTCGGATATCCGATAGTTTCGGTTACGGTTACGGAGTTCCATAACATCCCTGCAAAATAGTTAACAAAAGTACTGTGTGGGCGTGGCCTACATTACCAGTATTCCTTATTTAAAAAAAAACATGTCAGTGCCATACGGTTATCATGTCCATTTAATATCTACAGATTGCTGTTGGGAATTCATACACCATCAACAGTCCTGGATGGCCGAACAATTATGGACCCGGCCTACAATGTCGTTGGATCACGGACTGCCCTGCTGGCTATAGATGTCGTCTGACGTGTTCCGAAATAAGGATACCCCAGGTAATATTGTTGGATAATGTTGTATTCTAGAATATATCTATCTATCTACATATTTATAAACACTAGAGATTGCGTGGCATTCGAATTTCAATTATAATTCATTAGGTTTTAAATACTTTGTTTTACGTCATTGATAAGTAGAACTTGATCTGTAATTTCCGTACCATAAGACTCTTATGGTACGGAAATTCTATAATAATATCTCTTATGATAAGGGGTCAACAGATATAGCTGCTTGTAGCCGATTCCGTAAAATTAATTAATTTTCAAACTGAATATTTTTTTAGTTTTTTTTTGCAATACTTTTACGTACAAACTTTAAGCATGGCAAATTTCACATTTGCAAGTGCGCGGGATTTGCTTAGAAATGTGTACAAAGAAGTCTCTTCATGTATTAATTTATAGATAAATAAAAGGCTGCGATAAGGAAACATCCGGCTGTGATGTCTCATCAATTACGGATAGAGTATAACATCACTTCTTCGGGTATATTATACCGTGTACATAAATAATTAAATTTATATTCAATGTAACAGATTTTCGAAATACCAAGAAATTGAAGTTTCTTTTAGTAAGAATATTAAATTACTTTATTTTTGCTAAAACTTATAAAAAATCACGAATTATAGATAAGAATACACATTTCAATCGCCGTCTTTTCAATCTCTTATTCTGAGATTAAAAGATCAATATTGTATGATATACCTTGTAATGTTTTGTACTCTATAATTATTAAAAAGACTTAAATTTCTGACTATTTTCAACATTTTAGACAGACAAAAACGTTTCGTCAAACGATTTCATCAACAAAGTTGGCAACTGTGCATGCAGTAACCGAGTTTGAACTTTTGCAGACACAATCATGCTCCGGGGATCGTCTACTGGTCTCTTTAGCCGGCAACACTGACCTCTCTGGCGCTCAGTTCTATTGCGGCACAGGAACGTTGAATGTTTTGTCCACAGGCACCAGGCTGAGCTTGGGTAAGCTCTTTATTTATATTAGTACTAGGAGGTTTCCGGCGACTGGGACCGCAATTAACTAGGACCGCGGTCCCAGTTGCCGGATCCATTTAATTTAAATATTTTTCTTCTGGCGACTGGGACCACTCCGCTGTGGCTAAGTAATTTGCAATAAAAAAATATTGTGAATATAAATTGAGATAAAAACATTACAGACTTAAATATTGTCCTTATCGTTCAAAGATTGTTTGCAATTACCAATTATCCAATCAATATTGAAAGCAAGATAAGATAAATCGATGTAGATTCGATACTAGGTGTATATCATGTAATCAAAGTTATTGCTTGCGCCCGCGCTGGTTTCGAACCAAATTACATATATTCGAAACAAAAAAGCATAAACTTAATTGTGAACTCTGTTCGGTTAAGAATTGTAGAAACTTGTATGAAATGACGATTGTTCGATTGTTACGTCTTATTTGGTTATCTTCAAATCAAAACTTTTAATATTTAGTGCGACAATCATACTTAAAACTGGTAAAGAATAACACGTATCTAATGTCATAAGGACTATCAAATAATAATTCATTTCAACCACCTCCCTCCCTCACCCTCCTTAAACCCTCTTAGTTTAAAAACAGCTTATGAAGAACAAAAAGATTTTTTAGTGCTGAACAAGTGTGTGTCATATATGTGATATTGCACACCTAGATCTAGGGAGCTAACTCAAAAAAATCAACTTTTGAGTTGTGCAAACCATCGAAATCCTAATTTCAATACCTACCGACCAATAAAACAGATTTAAAACTATCACAAACACTCGACACTAGATGCTAAATTTGCAATTGTTTTGAGCTGAGCAAAAAAAAAAAAAAGCAAATAAACATACATCGTTAATCAATATGGAAATAACTACAATAATCCAATTTTCAGCCCCCAAACATGATTTAAACACAAGATTCCTACAATACCTTTCTTCCAGCTGCATATAAAAAGCATAAACCTACATACACAGTAATTAATTTTTCGCCTTTTCTGAAAAAACTACTTTTTAAGGTTCCATTCCTCAAAAGGAAAAAAGGAACCCTTATTTGAGTTAATACCTGTTTACTCGTAGACCTAGGTGTGCGATATCATGTTTTGATCACAAGAATCATCAGTCATCGCTTGTGGCCCACCCTGTAAAAGGTATTTCGGTTTAGAGCAATTTGATTATTGCTGGATGAGCTCTATTTTAAACCAAGTAGGTAGTACGCAACCGGCCCATGTTTAAAGTACGAGGGTAAACCCCCTTATACTATAAAACGGAGGGTGAACACATAAACATTATCGTTCGGTACCTAAACAGAATGCTGAACTATATTAGCACTTGTTCTGTCGCGTACCGAGTTAAACATAATGTACATAGCTTATATATGTATACCAATATATACATATGTATACCAATAAAGCGTTTGTAAACGCTTTTTTAATATGTAAAGAAATTAGATTATTAGATTTTAAAAGAAATTTAGATTGTATACCAAATTTAGATTGTGTTAAATTTTAAAAATTATATGATAAATTACTTTCAGGTCTAATAAGTTCTGTGTGGAGTACCGGCGGTAGGTTTACATGCCAAATATCAGCTGAGGGCAGCGCCCCTACACCTAGTTGTAGATGCGGGGACAGGAGAATGGTAAGGGTAATTTTATTACACAACCTGAGTGGCAAACAAGCTCACAACCCGTCCGATTTTAACAAGTTAAAGATGACGATGATAAAGAAGACAGTTGCAACGATAAATACTATGTCACTTGAGTCAACGCGCGCCGAACGCCAACGTCCTTCCATACAAAAACAGCAGGGCCTTACCCCGTCTAAATCATGTCATTCATCATGTTGTTCTATAAAACCTTGTAACTATTAAAGAACTTGTAAATTTATTGCCAATAAAAGCCTAATGTTATTAATACCCTAAATGAAAGAAAACAGGGTGTGCCTCATACAAAAAATGACCTTATACCACTTAAAATATAATACGTTTTGGTTTAGAATCGCATCGTAGGCGGAGTAGAGACAGGAATAAACGAATTCCCAAGTATGGTCGGCATAGCTGACATCAGAATATCTCAGATGAGGTGTGGGGGCGTGATTTTATCTCCATGGTACGTGCTGACAGCCGCCCACTGTGTACAAGGGCAGTCTCCATCCAACTACGCTGTGATCGTAGGAGAACATGACGTCACTGTGGGTAAGTCTTCTGCGTATCTAATAGGTATTATGATTGCGAATGTGAGATTGTTTGCAAATTTGATAAAGAAATTTTGGATTAACGTTGTCAGGGCTACAGAAAAGGAGATAATGGTAACTTTTACCTTTCATCATGAACAAAAGTACTATTCCCGAGGGATAAAATAACTTTTAGTCGTCCTTCAAACCTTTAAGAAAAGAGCGTACTCCCACCTTAAAGGCGGGCAACGCACTTGTGATTCATGAGCTGCATGTATCCGTGGGCGGCGGTAGTCATTTACCGTCAGGTGAACAGTCTGTTCGTTTTCCACTTTGCCATAAAAAAAAAAAATAATGCGAGCGAAGTGGAGGGCGAATGCTTGTTTTTTATATAACCGATCATCAACATTATTTCAATCAATTTACACAAAATCTTAAAAAATTATACATCTAAACCTTCCTCATGAACCCCTCTGTCTGAAAATCCGTTCAGTAGTTTTTCAGTTTATCGCGTACAGACAGACTCGGCGGAGGGCTTTGTTTTGTAATATGTAGTGATTATATAGATTTTAAACATTAAATAAAAAAAACACTTTTTTTTTATTCATGAAGAGGAAAAAATACTCAGGGTATAGTAGTTTAAGTGCCCATCTTGCTTGCTCCCAGGTGTGTAAAGAGCAGCACTCATAATTAAGTAAGGTCACCACTCATTACAACCGCTCAACTCTGTCATAGATCTTGTAAATTAAATCTTTACTGGAACATATTCTAATACAAGGACTTATTTGTTAACGACTTGCTACCTGATGTGCTTGCCGCTATAAAAAGTAATTAACGACACAAGGCCTAAAGTCTTTACTTATTTAACAAGTTACCTTTTGAATTCCGAAATAACTTTTTACACTAAGAAATAACATGTAATTTTTGCTTCCAGGTGATTCACCAGCCACACGGGGGTACCAAATAACTTCTTTTAATAGTCATCCATGGTTTACAGAGTAAGTATCCCTTTTATATGTATATGTTTAACGATTTTTTATCCTCACATGGATAGATATCAAGCAGCTGCATAAAGCGAGAGCTATATTAGGCCGACGCATACGTCTGAGACGTCTTACACGTGTCATCGACGCAACGCGTGTCATTCCAGAATTCTTCAAATTCACTGTCCGATTCATTCTTTTTTAAGTAACTGATGAAAACAGAGTCGAAAACGTTGAAAAAGTAGTTGCGTAGATTTTATGTGCATACCAACCTTACACGTGTAAGACGTCTTAGACGTGTACGTCGGCCTAAAGTTGCTCTCGCAGACGTCTCAGACGTGTGCGTCGGCCTAATGTAGCTCTTGCTTAACACCCATCTACGTGTAAATATCAACTTTTTTTATCATATTAATCATTACTTTTTCTTTTTAATTATGTTTGGTCTTTTTCTGTCCTTTACAGGTCTAATTACGACTATGACATTTCAATAGTCACTGTGGCGAACTCAATTTTATTCAGCGATCTTGTAGGACCCATTTGTCTGCCATTCAAGTTCCGAAACTGGGACTTTGCGGGAGCCACAGTTACAATGCTAGGTAAGCTCAATCCGAAGATAAATTAATGTAATGATTACGAATTTAGACTTCTGTCTAGGTATTAGGAATATATTAGTCGGTTCGATCCCGACATATACCACTTCACCGTTAGCTTCGGTTAGATGATGACCCGTGGGGGTTTCCAAACGAAAACAAAAAAAAAATTGTATAAATTTTTAGTTTCCTTTATGAATATTAGACATCCATCGGTAATACTTATGTTTTTTAGCAATTTAGAGAAAACGATATAGAGATCTTCCGATCTTTGGGATAACTTAAAAATGTGATTTAATGGGAAACACAAAATAAATATTTGTAAGAATTAACGACAAAAGTACTAGACCTTGAAATGAACTATGAACCGTAATTCACGACCGACAGTTACGACTTCAAAATTTGCATGACCGTCTCTGACGTGCGGATACCACATTTTAACTTCAATAAAAGAAACATATTTATGTTAACTAAAAACTATTAAGGTTTTTTTTAATTTATTTAAGGACAACCAACAAAGTACCACCATACACCAAAATACATGTTAAAGTTGCCATACTTTTACATTTTAAAGTGTAGCCTTCACTAAAGGCTGCCCCGGCATGCTTTAGAAGTAGGAAATGCAGTTACAAAACATTTATTTTTGTTGCCATGTTAAAAGAATCCGTATGTATACCGATTCTTTTAATAACATCCAACATACAAATAAAAACTTACTAATAAATGCGAATACAAAAATTTTCTAAATCTTTATTTTTATATTTATATATATATATATATATTTTTTTTTAATGGTATATGGGGCAAACGAGCAGACGGGTCACCTGATGGTAAATGACTACCGCCGCCCATGGGCACCTGCAACTCGAGAGTCACAAGTGCGTTGCCGCCCTTTAAGGTGGGAGTAGGAGAAGAGGGGGAGGGGGGGGAAGAGTGTTAAGGGGGGAAGAAGGGAAGGACGGGAATGAGGGAGAGGGAAGAGTTAGGGCCTCCGGTAACCTCACTTACGCAGCGAAATGCAATGCAAGCATTGCTTCACGGCCGGTTTTCTGTGAGGCCGTGGTAACGAGCGGAGTCGAGCCGGCCCATACGTGCCGAAGCATGGCTCTCCCACATGTATAATTAGATATATATATATATATATATATATATATATATATATAAGTGAAAAAGACAAAAGAAACTACAATATTCTTTTTTCACTTTTGTGATAATGCCATATGCGAGACAGACTTGACTTTATGTAAAGAGTCAGACATACTCGTATCAATATCTACAACTGGAGAGCGTGACAGACAACCAAATTGAACCTGCATTCTGTTAATGGGGGAAAAATGACCCAGATTGGCTTTTAAGCCCTCAGCGCAAAGCAAATGATATCTGGACATACGAGCAAGTTTGTAAGGCACATTTATAATTTATCTGACTGAGTAACCGCGGACAATCAGTGTACGTGTTATTTTGTATAGGAACAGATGATCTGGGATCATATGGCGATTTTCTAGACTCATAAGTTTGAAATGTTTCAAGCGAGAGCTGTAGTTAATTTTCTGACCATATTGCAGTGATATGACAAGTGCCAAAGAAATCTTTTCTGCACTGATTTAGCAAGTTTCGATCTATTATTTAATATTTTAAGGCTGGGGTACGCTGTTCGTTGGTGGCCCGAACTCAAACACGCTGCAGAAGGTCGACGTGAACGTGATCACACAGAACACCTGTCTGGCTCAAGTGCCCGCCGTGACGAACAGGCAAATGTGTACTTTTACTCCAGGAAGGGATGCTTGTCAGGTGAGGAATATTTTTTTAATCTGTGTCTATTTAATTTTAGTTGCCGGGTTGCTAGTAATATACTAGCAACCCAGGGCGGGTACAAATCGCACGGGTACAAATTATACACCTAAACCTTCCTCATGAATCACTCTGCCTATTAGTGAAAACTGTATGAAAATCCGTTCAGTAGATTTTCAGTTTATTACGAACAGACAGACAGACAGACGAGCGGGGGACTTTGTTTTATAATATGTAGTGATGAATGACAAATGTTTTTCTCTTCTTTAGAACGACTCCGGTGGTCCAGTGCTTTATTCTGATCCAACCTCTGGTGGGCGACTCTTCAGCGTAGGCATCATCAGCTACGGCCGATTCTGTGCATCAGGATACCCGGGCGTCAATACAAGAGTTACTACATTGTTGGACTGGATCGTTCAGAATACTCCGGGTGCCAATTACTGTATCCTCTAACTGATCGAAAAGATATTCTAAAACACAGGGCATTTGTCTTAACGCTTACCTCATTGTAAGCGAGTAAGAAAACAACTAAAAATAAATCATTATTCTTTGTATTCTTTGAAATAATTATATCTACGTGACACCTGTTCGCTGTTCACATTAAGACACGTAAAGATTTCATTTGGTTGATTTTAGATTGTATCTAAAAGAATCTAACTATAATCTGAATTATTTAAGTAACGCTCCACTGTGTATTATAGTATACTAAATAGTGAATAAATAGCCTGCATATTACAACGTTAGTTTTCTTATTATTATATGTTATAATCATAAGTATTACGATAGATGGATTATGCACTTAGTTAAAAAATGGACGATGTCTGTTACGTAAGTTGTGCCAAAGTTATTGGTTGTCGTAAAATTGCTATTTAAAATTATTTACTCGCTGCAATCATCGGAGCAGGGTAACAATTACTCTTTTGTTTTGCGGCGGGATGAGAATCAGGGCTTAAGATCGTCTGATTTATGACCGAGTCTGCAGGGAGTAAATAATTTTACGGGTGTATCTACCAATCAAGTCAAAAAAGGTTGCATGGACGCCATATGGCCTGTTGATATCACATCGTCCAACACTAAGAGTCTACTCACTTTAGGCGCACACTTCCGATGTTTCAATATGCTAAGAGTCTCACACTTTTAGACTTCGACGCACCTTTAGATCGACATTACTCTGAAGTTAAGAGTTACCTACTACAGCATTAGTATATCATCAGTAATGTTAATAAAATATTCATGTCAAGATTGCAAGAGGCTTAATATCCAAGTATTTGGGTCAAGTTTAGAGCGAATCTAATAAGTATACCATTTAAAGTTTTATTTGTACGTTTATCAGCAAGGTGAGTTGATAACGTCAATTACGATGGGAAGTATATTGAAAAAAATGAACAGAAATGGTGATTTTTTATAGGGTTTTTGTAATGGAAAGCACACACAATGGCATACACATTAATGCCCGGTTCCTATAATCAAGAAACGATTCGTTTTGCTTATGGACTCGTTTCTTGATTATAGGAACCCGGTATTATAATACTAATTCGTTGCTACCCAATGTCATTGCTCAAACGACAAACACACGATACAATTTTACTACCTGATCAGATTTGTCATTTAATTGGCTAACGAACAGATTTCGCCAATTTTCGGTTGATTTTATTTTCTGTACTAGACTTCCTAAGAAAGGTTACCGTATCCATAATATTTTTTGTTTTTGAAGAAATGCTACTTGTATTGATCTTATAAATTTTATATAACCACCAAACTGAACAAACGTCTTAATAACGCGTTAATACACACTTCCTTTAAAAAAATCAGAGCACATCCGCTCAGTATGCTACCTGCAGGCAGACTAATTGACAAAATTGCCCAATTAGCGTCCACACGAACCAATTTTATGTGACACGATCAAATCAGGCGGTCATGACCACCCAATGACTTCGAACTGGATGATTGCAATGAATTGAATGCGTCCACACGATACGATTCGATTGAAAATCAAAGTCAAATTGTGAAATTGTTCCGTGTGGACGCCGTTTTAAGGACCTCCAGACAAACAGAGACGGAGAAGGACAGGTCAGTCCTTCTCCGTCTTTGTTTGTCCATGCCGTATCATATCATGAGCCTATAAATAAAAAAATAAAGACAACCCTTTCTGTCGCGAATAATACTTAAGGTAAATTTAAATCTTAAATTACTCGATGTGACGTTTCGATTGACTCGCACAGCACCACCTCCTTGAAATGTTAATGTGCAAGTACCATTGAAATGTTAATATTCCGATCTTGGTTGGCGCTACAAAATAGCGCACTCTCTCCCTATAAATGCTTGTAGTATAGTTATAAGACAGCAAGCAATAAGACTGTTTAGAAAGCGTTACGAATTTCCATTGCTCTTTACAGTTTCATATTTCACAAACAGAACTAGGATAACCCCTACGTTGTGACGCGTTATATACCTTGAAATCCTACTGCGGTACATCACCCTCTGAGACGTATCGGAGCGTTACGAGGTGTGTATCGTTTGGAAATACTAATTCAGTTCATCTTGGCCCGCGGGGACATTTTGAAATAGTATTTCGATATGCGCGACCCGTACCGGTATATCCGTTCCGGTAACTTGCTTCTTTACTTCAGCGCCCTATTATCAGTTAGGTTATAGGTAGCCACGGTTTGGAGCAAGATCGACACATCGAAATAACTTTAATTTTTATTATCTCCGGACAGACCTCGGTCGCTAATTGAAAGGGCCTCGTTGGAAAGGACAACACAGATATAGAAGAAGCATTTCCTTGTCAACTTAAATTCCTTTGTATCATGTCTCCGTTACCAGTACCTACAATTATGTGACAATTAGCTAAGTATTTAAATAAATTGTTATTTATTCTGCAAGAAGATAATAAGAAAAGTATATGTACTAGACGTTACATTGACAAAATGTAATAAAAACAAACCCAAATAATTTCATTAAATTTCTAAAATTGTTTGTGAAAGTAACCACTATCTTATGAGAAACTAGCAGCGCCCCGTGGTTTCACCCGCGTAAGTCCCGATCCCGTAGGAATATCGTGATAAAAAGTAGCCTATGCGTTAATCCAGGTCTCCAGCTATCTACATACCAAGTTTCATCGCAATCGGTTCTGTGGTTTTGGCGTGAAAGAGTAACAAACATCCATCCATCCAAACTTTCACATTTATAATATTAGTGGGATATTAGTGGGATTGTAATTTAGCTACATATACATATATTATCCTACATTTAGGAAAGGTATGTTGTATAAGGTATTTTATAAATTTAAAATGAAATGCCGTGTTCCGGAGACACCTATTCATCCGAAAATTTATTTTGAAAAGAATAATTAGCAAACACTCATATTAATATGAAGGATTTTAAATGTATTTCTGCAACTCCAGGACCAAGGGCTACGAAGAAATTATCAACTTCAACTTTTGGTTTGTGGCTTTGTGGAGTTACCACAATTTTGCCAATGTCAAGTAGGTATACGGAGGACAAACTGTCAAAGGATTTTATGTAGAGCTGTGGTAAGGCAAAAGAAAAATTATAATTGTATCTCTACAATTGTAATTTTTTTTTGCTCTACCACAGCTCTACATAAAATCCTTTGGGAGAGACTATAAGATAGACTATTGTAGAGGCTATAAATTATAAAAACAAGAATTGTTGTTAGTGTCATTGCAAAACCATCAATATTGTCAAATATGTCAGTTGCCATGGAAGGTGATGAAACTTAAAAACTTAAAGTATAATGTTGCACAGATAAGACAAACTTAATTTAATTTTAAAATATAGGGTGTATCTAACAATGATGATGATGATCTAACAATGCGACACTTTCTTAAATCACTGAAAGGGCAGTTAGATACATCCCTAGACATATATATTAATAAAAAATACTTACTAAACACCCACAGATCGCCAACTATATTTGGCCCTCATGTAGTTGAGGGCAAGCCTATTGCCCAACCGGGCACTTTGGGGATAAAAGATGGGAAACTTGGGAGTATATTGAAAGGGAATAGGTAGGGAATAAGGGAAAACAATAGAAGGAAAGGGGTATTGCTTATACAGATAAATTGGGAAGTGTAAGCAATGCTCGAGCAGGTCAGGGTCGCATATCTCGAACTGGCTGTTGCCATGATGTCTGAGCCCTCTAATGAAATAGAAAGAAAAAATAAAAGTGTGTGTGTGCAATTCACACACGGCAAAAGTGAAACTTCAGAAAAGTAGCCTACGAGAGAAAGAGAAATAAATAGTAAAATCGACACAAATCATTTACTAATGTTAATAAATTTAATTTTAAATAATTTATATAAAAGTTATTGGTCAAATTAACACATGTGTTAAATAATTGACATAAATTAATTAACCAACGAATTTTAATACGCATGTGAATGATACACCACCTTGACTATGACGCATTTTCTGAAGGCTTCGTTGTACGTAGGCGCAAACACAAAGATTATAAAAATCACTGTACACTTGTATTCTATCTCATTTTCTCGCAGGCTAAATCCTACTTATGAATAATTATGTTTGTCTCTTTTTGGTATTGCTTTTTCGTTTCATCGAGTTTTTAAACTACAACGGTGCTAAAGAAGTTTGACTATGACGCATTTTCTGAAGGCTTCGTTGTACGTAGGCGCAAAGCCAAAGATTATAGGAAACACTGTATACTTGTATTCTATCTCATTCTTTCGCAGGCTAAATCCTATTAATGAATATGTTTGTCTCTTTTAGTTGTCGCTTTTTCGTTTCATCGAATTTTCAAATCACAATGATTCTAAAGAAGTTTCACTTCAAAAGCATTAGTTACATACATACCTACAGTTACCCCAGCCTATGGTATTACTATTCCTTTCGGGACATTACTAACAGAAATTCGGCGCAAAAGCAGCAGCGCAAAGCGCAGAGCAAAGCTAAAAATAGTATAATCCAATTATGTGAACAGTTCATATAGTAACTAACAATAACACCATTATCAGCTGTTACTCGAGAGCAAAATAGCCTTGACCAAATAAACTCATTTATTTATTTATCTGTTGCTGTTTACTTGTGACTGAATAACTGACAGAACGCATGACTTAAACTGATTTTAACAAATGAAAAATAGGGGATAAATCTATTTATTAATACGTGGAGCGAAAACTTTGGATCCCTTTTTACGAAAATTGGGCGGACGGAGGAGTATGAAATTTCGCACACTTATAGTTTATACAGAGAAGAAGTGCTAAAATTTTTGAACAATATTTGCTACAAAGTTAAAAAAGATGCAAAAACGGGTACATACAGCTATACGTGTCCAGTATATATTTTGACCTGTCATGGTACAAAAGTTCATACAATGACAGGTCAAGTAATATTGGCCAATGAAATAAACCATGGTCGAAATTCGACCACCACGCGATCTCTAGTTATAATAAAGTCTCTTGTACAAAAAACAAGGACTTGCGAGAGTCCTTAGACTCCTCAAACCGACCCTGTAGCAAAATCCATTCTCAGCTTACGTGTCCTACCTATACACTACCTCCTTGCCAAATTTTAAGTCTCTGGTACATAAAACCAATGTATTTCATATAAACACTCAAAGAGACCTTAGACCTTAATCCGTCCCTGTCGTAAAATCCGTTCTAAGTAATAGCCTACGTCCCAGTCAAATTTCAGGTCTCTTGTACAGAAAACCCAGGGCTTTCATTAATACTTGTAATAGCTCTTAAACTCCTTACTCCTTCCCTGTCGGAAAATCCGTTCTAACCTCACATGTCCTACATACAAACTACCTCCCTGCTAAATTTCAGGTCTCTTGTACAATAAACCAATGTCTTTCATATAACGTCTTCTACTCATTAACTACTTCTCTGCCAAATTTCATCTTCATAGATGAAGTAGTTTTCCAGATTTTGTGATTAGTCAGTTGATGAGTGAGTGAGTAACCTTTCGCTTTTGTAAGAAGATTGATGATGAGCGTTCTTTAAATTTGCTATGCCGAAAAGACTAGAATCAAGGTAGGGCTGACCTTTCACATTTCCGCCATCTATAAGGTTATTCGAACACTATCATTCTAAATTTAACAGTTCTACGAATTTTCAAACAACATTGTCCTCAGAAGCAAATTTAATTAACTGAAAACATTGTTATCAGCCGTGAAGCCTTCACTGTCTTCGTTATCAGTGCATTTTATTTCAGCGCCACACGATTATAACTAGCATACTCTGATTTGCTCCGTACTATAGTAAACACTTTACTGATGCGCTTATTTCGCGATCTATTAATTCTAAAAGTTATAATAATAATTAAATATTAAAAAAATAACAAAAATAAATATTCATGAAGGAAGTTAAATTGTAATTATATGAATAAATTTTAGTGTCGTGTTACAAAAAGAAACTGAATTTATATTCCAGAGACATTATTCAGGACTCGTAATTAATTGAATATAAGGTAAGGTAATACATAGCCTATAACTAAGCTATTGGCCTGAAAGTTTTAGGTACTGCTACTACCAGCAGCTGAACGAAGGCTCATTGTTCCGACTTTAGAACATTAGGCCTTTGTGTTAAGAATACTCTTTTCTTCTACATCCAGAACCGGTGCTACTTTTAAATTAAATTCTAAGTGACTATGTTAGATCGTGTAAGTTAATACGTACACTGCCAGCTAAAAGTTTGGGATCACCTTAATAGGTAAAAAGAAAAGTAGGCAAATGATATCAAACTATTTATTATAATAATTAAAAAATATCAAACACTTATGTAAAAATACCTTTAATATTATAAACCGATTTTCCTCTCTCGTTGTGTGTCGAATTTCTACATGCCTAAGTTTCTTTTGTATTTGTAGTCAAGGTGTAACGGTATTATATATGTGTAGGTGTAATTATTATAATAATACTATACGAGAGCCAGAATGGACTGATTCAGGTCATCTTAGAGGTTTCATTCACAAACCACAACATTACTAGGTTTCGTTTGCATCAAAGATAAGATTATTTTACACTTTTTTATGGATCCATACCCAAATGGCACCAACTGATTATATTCCTAAGCCACCGATGTCCGTCTGTCTACCAGTGAGCCATAACTCATGAACCGTAAAAGGTAGACAATTGAAATTTTCACAGATAAATACACACGTATTTATAATAATGTCTTCTATAACAACAAATATATTTTTTTTAATAATAATAATTTATTTGACATTAAAGTTGGTACACTTGTGATTGAGAATTCCCTGACTCCTGCGCTAGTTAAAACTGTGTTGCAGGAGAGTGTCTTCCCCTCTTAAAATATGGTCAGAATGTAATGTCAGTATTATAGTATTTATAGTAGTACAACGATCTTAAAAATAAAAAGTTAAACCTAGTTTTACCAGTGCGTGAGGTCTGTATGTGTGTGTGTGTGTTTGTGTGTGTGTGTGTGTGTGTCTGTGTGTGTGTATGTGTGTGTGTGTGTGTGTGTGTGTATTTCATGTATGTTTGATTGTTACAAGGTTCTATACTGTCATAATTTAATGACTTTAACCATATAAAGATAGCCCTTCTCGCTGCATTGTTATTGATTTTTCTCATTTTATAGATTTTATTGTATTTGTTATAGGTATGTGGAGCTGAAAAATAATTAAAACAAAATTGAAGGGAATAAATAAAGAACGTGATTTTTCGGCATTTTTGTTTAAATCTTGTACGGTGGTCCGGGACCGGTCTGCTCGCGCTTGGTCCGTTTCTCTATCTGTTTCTAACTTAATATTTACAATACCTATATTATCTATATCTATACCTATAATATCGTATACCACACAATATATATATAGATATAATATTATAAGAATTTTAGCCACAATTCTCAAAATGCCTGTTACAAAAACACGGCAAGAACACAACACACGGCAAACACAACACACACACACAACAAAACTTGCGTGGAAAAATCAAATTAAACGCAATAAATGAAAACTCCATTGTCACAAGGTTCAATAACCCGAATAACACGATTATATTCCACTAACAGTCAGGTCGTCACGTTTGTATTGTTTTATTAGTATAGATTAAAAAAACAGACATTATAAGCTAGACATAAGGAAAACTAGCCTTTTTTTTGTTGCGTAGAAAAAAAATATCCATATGGAGTACTCTAAACTGGACATAACTTCGAATTTTAGCCACAAATCTCAAAATGCCTGTTACAAAACACGACAGAAGCTTGCGTTGAAAAATCAAATTAAACGTAATAAATGAAAAGTCCATTGTCGCAAGGCAACTTCCTCAAGCGCTTTTCCGCTCACACGCATACATTTTATTGCATCGCCTGTTTTATGTATGTACCTCTTTAGGCCGGGTTTATTCACCTGTGCAACGTCTACAGTGACCGAACGAATTATTATGCATCAAGTTACTAATAATCTTCAATAATTTAGTAATTGGTCAGATTTAAATTAATCTGTGAATCACATAACTATGTCAGTTGGATGTAAACAACAATGTATTATTATCTGGATGCGTTTAATTGGGTCAGCTGATACTATAAAAACAAACTGTACAACTCATGAATAAAAATAATTCATTGTATTCGTTCCAAATAAGAGTGTGTTTAATATTTTTCGGTTTAATGATAATTGGAATTGATATTATATTAAAACTTGACATTATTAATTCCGCTATAAAAAGTACCATCCATGGTTCGGTAGAAGATTAATTAAAATGTTAAACAAAAAATATAAGCTCAAGCAACGATATCCCACTAATATTATAAATGTGAAAGTTTGGATGGATGGATGTATGGATGTTTGTCACTCGTTCACGCAAAAACCACTGAACCGATGGCGATGAAACTTGGTATTTAGATAGCTGGAGACCTGAATTAACGCATAGACTTTTTATCCCAATATTCCCACGGGATCGGGACTTACGCGGGTAAAACCGCGGGGCACTGCTAATAAAAAATTTAATAACCCGTTAGACGAAATAGAATTAAAATATGTCGGTAAGCATTGCGATCCGCTGGCCAAAGATTGTTACAATAACTATGTAAAATTGCTTGAAACAGATCTTAAAAAAAATATAACTATTCTGGACATATGTGAAAGCTAAAAGAGAAGGGTCAAGCACGTATCCTAGGTCGATGACAGATAGATTAAATATGTCAGCAGATGGTACTAAGATATGTGAGCTGTTCGCAGGTCACTTTGTGTCCGTCTATAATCAAGAACAGAATATCAGCAACGGTTTCAATTGAGAATATTTACAATCTTTGGACAAAAAAATTTATACGTTTACTCAGTCATTATATAAATTACAAAATCTTATTGACAAAATTAAAGAATATAGACACCAATAAAGGACCTGGGCCTGACGGAATACCTCCTATCTTTATTTCATCTTGTTCTACTGAGTTATTATGCCCACTTATGATCATCCATACATCCATACATCCATACAAATCAGTTTGTAATGTCAAAATAATAGGTTTTTTAAGCTCATACAGTTATTTGCACGATACCTATGAGTAAAAATTGGTTTTTTCAATTTTTGTCCATCTGTCTGTCTGTTTGTATCGACTAATCTCCGGAACGGGTGGACCGATTTCCGCGGGACTTTCACAGGCAGATAGCTGGTGTTATAAGGAGTAACTTAGGCTACTTTTATTTTGGAAAAAGAATTAGGGATCTGCGCAAAATATACAAATAAGTACACGCGAGCGAAGCCGCGCGGAAACTGCTAGTTTATAATAAATCATTATTCACCGGCGTGTTTCCTATGAAATGGAAAATAGCGAAAGTAGTTTCAATATATAAATCAGATTATATTGAAAATGTCGCGAACTACAGACCCATCTCAATCTTGTCGTTATTTGCCAAAATTCTCGAAGTTTTAATATGTGTACACGTTCAAAACCACTTAAAGCTGTATCTGAGTAACCATCAGCACGGATTTGTTGGCCTTAGATCCACGAGCACAAATTTAGTTTCTTTTAACGAATTGCTATTCAAAACAATAGACACGGATTATCAGGCAGACGCAATATACACGGACTTCAGCAAAACCTTTGGTAAAGTGCCACATGCAATTTTAATTTCCAAATTACGCGCTTACGGCATTTCTGGAACTTTGCTAAAGTGGATGACGTCATATCATCAAGATAGGAATATTTTCGTCGTCGTGAACGATTATATTATCGGTCCACTCCAAAACACATTACTTCTGGAGTACCACAGGGCTCGTATTTGGGACCAATTTTATTCAATTTCTTCATTAACGATATCCCCGATTGTTTCCAGTATTCTGAAGTTATCATGTATGCGGATGATCTGAAGTTCGTGTAAAGAATTTAATCAAATGAAGATACTGAACGATTACAGAACGATCTAGATAGACTAAAACTGTGGTGCAAAAACAATAAAATGCATTTAAAGTTTAATAAATGTTATCATGTTAAATTTACCCGTAAGCACAATTATATAAACTCAAAATGTTTTACATCCCATTGCGAAATTAAATAAGTGGATACAATTAGGGATATAGGAGTCTTATATGATAATAAATTAACGTTTGAGCTACACTTAGAAAACATTAGCAAAAAAGCTTCAAAAATGTTGGGCTTTATTTTAAGACTACGCAAATTTCTTCGTAACAATAAAACTAAAATTCTACTTTACAACAGCTTGATTCGTAACACATTAGAGTACTGTAGCGTAGTCTGGAGATCCCATTATGCAGTACATTCCTTGCGCCTTGTACGTATCCAAAAACGTTTTCTGTGGTATCTTGCTTCTTCATCTCAAATGGGATATCAAAAACAAAGCGCTCCTACGATAGAAGACTTACACGCTTCGGCATGATTTTGCTTGCAAAACGTAGAAACCTAAATGACGCATTGTTTGCCTATAAAATCCTTAACCAGACAATTGACAGTCCCCAATTATTAGCCCTTTTTAAATTTCGTGTACCTGCTAGGCTTCCACGTATCTCTATCACACCACTTTAACCGCCAATTAGAAGAACAGTTCTTGGCGCCAATTCTCCGTATGCAAGAATGTCTAAGATAAAAGAAATAGTTTCAGCGATGTTATAGACATAAACTCTGGATCAATTTCCAATATAAAGTCATGCATTTGTTTACCAGATATGGTGTCACAATAAATTTTATTTAATGTAAACTGCGTGTAATTGAAGGTCGTAGTTGAATTTTATAATTATTCTTAATATATATATTTTAACATAAGCGGTGTTTACCTATAAGTAATTGTTACATTGTTAATTGATTTTTCTGTAGCATGTGTATATTACAAGTCTTGATGTAAACAATTGTTGGTAAACCTAGATGCTTAAGATAACCAATAAATGCTATTATCCTTTTAGGGAATGTCACCACAGTTGCTTCAGATGCTCGTACCTAATTGTATGAACATCATCATTCCAATCATACCACAGATAAGATAATAGTTACTTCATTCATAGTACCTCCACTGCTGAACATAAGCTTTTAGGTCAAGTCAGGAACGATTCTTCAGGATTTATACAGGTTATATATTATACCTAATACCTGATAGAAATTCAATAGGTTTTTAATGTGAACTGGTCGTTTAAACAGATAGATCGACAAATGTGGCGGGTAAACTATAAGTATATATATATCTTAATATAGTGTTTACTTTATTTGTAACAGAACAGGTTAAGCAAACTTACGCATACGCAGAACACAATAAATTTTGTACAAAATACATAAACTTATACACAATAACACATGTGTTAAGTAGCGTTTAAGAATAATATTTTTGTAACTAAAATAATATCGAATAAATATCTATACATTCAGAAAGAGTACATCCTTACATTATTTTATTTTGTTCATTTATAAATGTAGCATATTTTTCAAAAGATATTATCAGTTATAGGCATACATTAAGAGCTGTTTTTTTTATGATATGACAAACGACCAGACGGGTCACCTGATGGTAAATGACTACCGGCCTTTAAGGTGGAAGTAGGTAAAGGACGGAAAAGGAGGAGGAGGAAAGGGTTAGGGCCTCTGGTAACCTCACTCAGTCGGCGAAAAGCAATACAATCATTGCTTCACTGCCGGTTTTCTGTGAGGCCGTGGTATCACTCCGGTCGAGCCGGCCCATACGTGCCGAAGCATGGATTTCCCTTGATAGCTTTGCTCAATAATTCAAACATATTGTTACGAGCCCGGGCTCGGGATTAGAAAATTACACCAATTTATTACATTTTACTTTAACAATTAAAATTTGCAATTAACACAATATCAATTAATTCTCATATTTCAATTATCACTATTTCCACTTCTCTATTCACTTGTACTTAGCACTTGTTAACTCGCAGTATCACTCAACTGGAACTGTTATGCAACTGCCTTATATATACTCGAAACGTTATTGCATAGAGAGTTCGTGACATTTCCCGAAAACTGAAAACCCCTCCGGAATCTTCTAATATATTGTGGATATTCTATAAATAGACTATTAATTCCATTAAAACTGTAGGAGAGCTATGCTTCGGGACGTATGGGCCGGTTCGACCGGAGTGATACCACGACCTCGCAGAAAACCGGTAGTGAAGCAATGCATTGCTTTTCGCCGAGTGAGTGAAGTTACTCGAGGCCCTAACCCTTCCCTCTCCCCTTCTTCCTCTCTTCTCCCCTTACTCGCACTCTCCCTCTTCCCCCCTTCCTCCCCTTCCAATACCCTTAAAGGCCGGCAACACACTTGTGACTCTTAAGTTGCAGGTGCCCATGGGCGGCGGTAGTCGCTTACCATCAGGTTACCCGTCTGCTCGTTTGCCGCCTATCCCATAAAAAAAAAAATATTGTCAAAAGATGGCGTGCGCTCAATTTAGGTAATCGTAGGTATCGGTAGATGGCGCCCGCGGGTCAATTTAGGCTTCCGTAACAATATTCAACTGGAAAAATGTATGAATCTTTGTTTTTCATCTACCAAATTAAAGGGAAGTATCCTAGGAAACTGTTGGTCTATTCCACTCTAATCCCCAAAGCAAATCCACCGGGGGATTCTTTTCCACAAATTATTCTACTTTAATCCACTGTTATAGGGGATTTGATTCCTATGAACTCATTTCCCTTTTTAACAAAACGTAAGAAAATAAAGTTACGGTTCTCGGGTTGCTCACATTGCCCGCAGAACCGAAAACCACTGGGGTAGACGACTGGACTAGACTGTGTCTAAGGAAACGTAGTGTAGGACACCCTGCGGTCGGGTGGAGTGAACGGTGGCGATGAACTGGATAGGGAGAGCTGACGATCCAGCTCAGTGGCGTACATAGGAGAGGCCTATGTCCAGTAGTGGGCGATGATATACTGATGATGATAATGATGATACGCGCATCACTTAATAACGGCTGAACTGATTTGACAATTTTTTCTTCTATGTGTCAATAAAAGTCTGAATAAGGTTTTAAGGGAAAGAAAAGCTGGAACAGTTGCACTGAAAATTGTGAAATTCGGGAAAAAGGGGAACTGCTTGTTTTCATAAAATTAAAACATATTTATTGAAAATAAAAATAAAAAAACATTTGTTGGGTCAGCTAGTTAATAGTAAGTTCTCGTGACAACCATTACATTTATGAATACGTTCTGCAACCTCCATAATTATGTTGCTATTGCTATTCAATCTATCTCCGATCGTGAATGCCGTGGGGGTAAACAAAATAGCCTTTTACGTTAGTGTAATATGTAAATTATATTTGTAGAGAAAACCGACATGATTTATTCAAGTGTTCGTAAAACAATTAGGTATTATGTTAATATACTGAAATATTATTTATTTAGAGCAAACATAGCGTCTGATATACCAATACATGATACACGATTCAGTACAGAGTAAGCTATGTGAAGTGATATTATCGTGAATAATTTTGCACGGATGTGATTCGTACTCTGTTATTGTCAAAGTAAGCGAAAACAAATGATTTTATATAGTTCTATTTGTATTTTGTATTGACATTAAGGTGGGGTGATTTATTAGCATAAAAAATTGCCCATTTCACTTGACAATAAAATTATATCCTGCGTTATTATAATATTGAATAAAAATTATTTAATTGGCAAACAAAAACAAAGCCACACACCAATCAAGAGGCTTGACTTCAAAACTAAGTAAGGACTTTTAATATGAAAGTCAAGGAATTCACCCTCATTATTTAGGCGTTTCTTTGCAGTGTTACATATACATCAGGCATTACTTCGTAGCAATACATTCTTAGTTGTAATTGAGGAATGAAACCATCACTCATTCTCGGTTTATTAACCCCAACCCTGGCAACAGCTAATATAGGCGTCAATTCCACGTTAGGTATTGCTGTAAGTTCTACCACAATCAAGAAAGTGACTGATGGATAACCTATCGTCTAATACAGTGATTGATGGTTGCATGATATTGATTGCTCAACATCTGAATATTTTGATTTTTACATCATGCAACCATCAGTCATGACTTTTGGAATCGAGTGACGCTTGCGTGAGCGTGTAATGGGCGCCATAACCCTCAACAAATATGGATGGTAGGTAAGGAAGGTAAAACAAACTTCCTAGTAAACAAGGAGTCAAGTACTAGCCCCTGGCTTAGTATGCTACATGACACAATGCATAGAAATTGTTAATATGTATTATCAAAATTAGCGCTTTGTAACGTTTTGTGTTTCAGCATGTATTATTTTATTTCATTGTTCCTCCGCATTTAATAAAAACCTTGTATTACATTGTTCCAGATGAATTTTAATTGGATTTTGCTGTTTTGGTTTCTGAGAAAAGTAGCCGCTCAAAGCAGTAATTGTGACTTTTATGAAAGAGTGAGTGCTTTTTTTAACTTCTAAGGAGATTTTTTAAAATTTTATTTAGCTTCCTCTTGTGATCCTAATTTTTATTCCACGCTATGTAAAAAGGTACGGGCACCGAAGTTAGAAGAATGTTCTTTTAGGCTGCACGGTAGCAAGACAGCTAATAAAGTGAACTGTTTTAAATGTCGTTTGATTGATTACATTGCAAATTCAAATATTCTATTTGCAGGAATATGGTATCCAATAGGTCTTAAAATAAATGAGTGCTTACACATATTCTACCTTGCAGTGCCGCGAAAATATATTTTTGTCAAATTAGCTAGGTTACATAGTCGTAGCTACATAGATTTGTAATTTTTTTATTTAAATTAAAAGAAAATATTGTATGTAGTAGTAGTTATTCAGTAAAGTATAATAATTTTTACTTCCTAATAATTATCTAAGCTTTTTTCAAAAAAAAAATTTTTTCCTAAGTTTTGTTACTAACAATGGTAAATTAATAAAATAATTGGGTAGGTGATTATATATTTGTATGCACATATTAGCATTTTTTCACAGTAATTGAAGTCTAATTACACTAGTCAACAATTCCTATTTTATTTTTTATTTCGTAAAAAATCTCATGTGATTCGTGTTCTATGGGGTAGGAATAATGTAGAAAGTCAAATAAAATATTTCTATCCCGCCACAATTTTATGATATATCAATATTGAAATTTGTTTACTGTGCTTTTTGTCAGCCCACCCCTTGTAAGAAAAAATAAGATATGATCGACCCCCCTCCGCCCCTAAATCGTCTTACGTAAAAAATGAATGACGCCTTATAAAGAGATCCGCCAACCTTCTTTATCACAAAATATCTCAAATAATTTTTACAAAGATAGATACTTCTAGGATATGCAATCGGCAGTATGAAGTATTCATTGGTATTTTTCATTAAATGATATTAACTCAAAATATGGGAACGATTTTGAACTCGGAATGGACTATTTCGTTTTTCGGCTTTCCATTACAACCTGTATATAGAACTTACTTGTACGATGCAGGATTAGTAAAAAAATTGAGAACGATTTTGAATTTTACTGTTTCAGTTTTTCGTATGATTTCTTTTACACTCGGTCTATAATCAATGCGAGAACTTACCTGCACGATGCAGGATCAGTAGTTACTACTTAGTTCAGCTTGTCTTCGATAAATGGCCCTGGAACCTGTTTTTACTCCATGTGGATATCGCTACAGTAATATCGTATAATGATAGCGTGTAATTGTTGATTTTAATAATGTTGTCTGTGGTTAATATATAATTATGAAAACACCGTGCCGTATTGTTTTTTGTTTTCCTGTTTTAACATTTTAATAAAACCGAGCATGTTCATTTCAGATAGACGCCACAAGAATTGTTATTGTAGTGAGTCCAAAGTACCCTAATAACTACGATGGTGGTCTACAGTGTAGATGGATAGTCGACTGTCCTTCGGGATATAACTGTCGCCTGGATTGCTCCGAAATTTCTATGCCCCAGGTTAGTAAATAAATTGTTATATTCGTTTTTCACTTCAACAGTTTCACCTTTGCACATTAACTAGAGTCACTAACCGAAGGTATTGCGCCTTTTTTACTCGATTCAATTGACGTTTCACTCGATCTTTTGAACATTGATACATAGAAGTTCAACAATGAAATTGACTAATAAATGCAATTGAAAGGGAACTTTAACTGCATTTGATATAAGGTTGGGTTTCGCTTGTCTTATTTATTTTCTATTAAGGGGTTTGTGTTGTTTTGTTGACAATGTGTTTTATTAGCACATTGCGTTTTATTGGCATCGTGTTTTGTTAGCGTTTATTTTATTGAACATTTATTATATTCTGGAATACATTACCTAGCCTAGCCCTGTCTAGATCCAAGATAAGCGTAATACAAACTATTAGTCAGGAATAATCATATTGTGATGCTTTTTTGGTTAATACATACATACATGTAATATGGAAAGATATCTAGATCATATAAAAAAAAAAAAATCCCTTGACGTGTCAGTCAGTGCTCGAACGCCGCTCGTAATACACTTATGTAAAATACGTATGTATTTTTTTTATGGTGGGGGGGGCAAACGAGCAGACAGTTCACCAGATGGTAAATGACTACCGCCGCCCATGGGCACCTATAACTCGAGAGTCACAAGTGCGTTGCCGCCCTCTAAGGTAGGAGTAGGAGAAAAGGGGGAGGGGGGAAGAGTGGGAAGAAGAGAGAGGGGGAGAGGGGAAGGACGGGAATAAGGAAGAGGGAAGGGTTAGGGCCTCCGGTAACCTCGCTCACGCGGCGAAATGCAATGCAATCATTGCTTCACTACCGGTTTTCTGTGAGGCCGTGGTATCGAGCGGAGTCGAGCCGGCCCATACGTGCCGAAGCATGGCTCTCCCACGTTTATGCTTACGTTTTTACAAAAATTATATCTAAAATCCGTTTATCCGTGTCTTAGAAGGAACAGTGCAAGCTATGCTTAGTCAGGAGCAGAATGCGTTGTGTAATATGTTATAATAATAATATCCTGGGTCCATATGGGTATAAGGGTATCCATGGATTCTAGAACACTATAATTTTTTTTTGTAAATACACATAGAAACACCCAGACCAACGTAACTAGACATATTCATGCATACAAATATTTGCACCAAACGAGAATCAACCCCCCGACCCCCGGCGTGGCAATCGAGTGCACTACCACCGCGCCACAGAGGTCGTCAATATCCCATAATATTATTAATACGTCCTTGAAGCGATACAACAGCGAATTACAGTACGTTTGTAGTCACGCTCTGTCGTCGTGACCTACGTCACTGAACAGTGGCATGCGTATAATTAATACGGCATACGTCACTATCATTTCTTAACAATATTACCTAGGTATGGGGTGCTAAACCTGTAAAAAATTACAACAAACATAAATAATTTTCTAAGCCCTGGAGACAGCTTCTCTCAGCAGAGGCACCAACATCAATTTAACCGAATCTGAGTCTGGGATAGTTTTGATGATTTCATTTCACGGCTCCTCCCAATATGCCCAGATTATTAAATATATATTTATATTTGGTGATTTTACACACAAAACGTGGTTGTGACCTCTGAGCTCTTTAATAACTCTGCGGTCACCCCTTAAAAACTTTTACCCCAGAACTCTTATTACCATTTAACTTGCTAATAGGAGGAGCCATTTTTGTAAAAATTGTTAATCACACGCATCATTTTTTAAATGAAACTACATTTTCAGTCTACCAACTGTATGCTGGATAAGCTGTTGGTATCAAGGAGCGGAGATCCAGGCCTAGCAGCAGCAGAAACATACTGTGGCAAAGGGTCCTTGTCGGCAGTGTCTACACGCCAGAGGATCGTTATAGGTAAGTACATGGTAATGTTATATTTCGCTAAGACGAAGTGGTCTGTCTGGCCATAATTACAAATAAAACGCTTATCGGTCATGCCAAGCCGCATGAACTGCTTGGTAACAACCGGTCTATACTCGCAGTAGTTGCCAACTTTCCTAGTTGTAATATATAGTTGAGCATAATATTGTATAATATGTTATAGTTGTCTCCCTCTCTTTGTGTTCTGCTAATTGCTTCTGTAGAGTTGGGTGATTTCGACCAAAACGTAAGTAAAAAAAAACAATTGCAAGCAGTTTATGGTGAATGTTGCAGGATATAATACAAAAACATAGATGGAACTAAACGCAAGCTGTAGATAAAAACTTTAATACTAAAAAGGACCACATGCCGAAAGCATACAGCTTCCTTGGCAGCAAGCGGTAACCGGTAGATATAAAACCGAATTGCAAGGGTGTCATTAAGTATATGGTGAAGATACCATTGTATCGATTATGCCCTGCAAGTAGCTGGACTTTGAAGTTAATTATTATATTACCAAACAAAGTCAGAAGTTGACTACATGACAGTTTTTTGTTTACGTCATAGGTAAGCTTGTCAAGTTTAGTTAAAAAAAACAATCAATAAAGTAGTAGTAGGACAGTAGTATTTTGTAACAAAAACTATCAAACGCATTGCATATATTATATGAAGTTGAAAAAAACATTAATAGTCAGCAGAGCATTAGAGGATGGTGGTCTTTTATAACAATACGATACTTGGCTTAAAATTTGAAGAAAAATACGTAGAATAACATCCTAAAGTGTCTACTTCGACAGAGAGACGCGTCATTGTTTATTTTTACAAAATAACTTAAAATCGGCTTTTTTTCGATTTTCATTAAATATAAAAAAAGTAAGTAAGTAAAGTTCCCTTTTTCACTGAACTGTTTTGTTCAATTCACAGGCATAAAAGTCGAGTTATCTCGAAATAGCTGTTTTTGTATTATGACACTTCTTTTGCCGGGAGGCGATATAAATCACAAACCATGCGATTCATAGATTATTGTTATAAGTATTTTGTAGTTTTTTATCGGCAAGAAAAAAGTATGTACGTACATACATACGATACTTAGTCTTCGTACGTTTATAATTTATACCTATGTATATACGTAATTTCTTCGTATTAATCTAGATCCCAAGATCTTATATAACCTCACCTCAATATGTAATTTAAGTAAATTAAAATTGAAAATAGTACCAGGTAGAATATCCAGTACTTTTTTATTTATATTAGTAATTTCATTTTTATATTAGAAGGTTATAAACCTGGTGCTTTTTTATGGTGTTTTCTAAGAAATGTTTGTAAATTTGTACACTTTTAAAAATAAAAGTGTTGCATTTATTGGTTCCTTTTTACCTGACTACGGCAAAGCCAAAAAGGAGGTTAATGATTAATGAGTCTATGTATGTATGAAAGTATGTTTTTATTTACGTGTGTTCCACCGTAGCGCCTAAACAACTGAACCGATTTTGATGAATGGGGTATCGATAGATTCATAATAATGGTCCGATGGTTATATTAATTCTAACAAAATGTAATAATGTGGACTTTACGTAAATATCAGGACTCGAAAAAAATAATTGAGTTAATCATGACATGTTTAGTATCAAAAATAAGGTCTTGATGAGCACATTACACATATATATATATAAATATCATATGGTCTAAGTAAAAAAATACGTTTAAATTGTTAACAAACAAGCAAAAGTAAGACTACGATACGTACGTTACGGCTGTTCAAAAAAAAAAAAAAAAAATAATAAAAAAATTAAAATTATATTAATAGCTATTATATATATAATAGCTATTAATATAATATAATACTACATATTATAAAATAAAGTCCCCCGCCGCGTCTGTCTATCTGTTCGCGATAAACTGAAAATCTACTGAACGGATTTTTCATGCGGTTTTCACTAATAGGCAGAGTGATTCATGAGGCCTTCCTCAGCTTTAGGTTTATAATTTGTTAAGATTTTGTGTAAATTGATTGAAATATATGTTGATGATGTCTCTGCTACCCGTTCGAAGCCTGGGCGGGTTGCTAGTATTAACATAAAATGGAAAAGTTTAAAAAACCCTATTACTATATGTGGGTGCCAGGAACACCTTCAAAATTATAATGGCAAGCGACCACAGCTGTACAGCTATATCTTGATTTCTGTCTAAAATATTTTCCTGTTTCGTACTTTTTAGATTACTTTTATTTTTTCGTGGTCGGGTTACAGCCTTTAAAAGCTTATTTTTTTATTTTGCTAAATATGAAAAAAGAATGTATGCAATACTCAGACTAGGACATAATGACCATTGGCCTTCTTTACCTTACAGTCGACCATACATAAATATAGGAAGCCATGTTCCTTAATTAGTTCAAATAAAATATAGATTTTTTAAGAAGAATCATTAAAATTTACTCAAAAAGATCTTAAATGTTTTTGTGGTGCATCAACTTGCAGGTCTCATCACAGCTCGCAACACGACTGGTGGCAGATTCCGTTGTGAGGTGTCAGCACAACCGGTCAACCCGAACACGAATTGCAACTGTGGACTGAGGAGACAGGTAAGAACAATATTCAAAGTATTTAACATGTGAGGAGCTGATTAGACGTCATGGGGAACGATGTGTTTATGGTTAGTTCACTCAAAGGAAGCAAAAGAATAGACAAAATTTACTGTCAATATGACCATAACCACACGAACCACTTGATGGTCTAAATCAATTTGAAAAACAGAATTGTCGGGGATGTGTCGACCCTGAAGAAAATTCTTAGTGCCCTTGAAGAATCGAATTGGTATTTCGAAAAAATATGGCAAAGAGGCCACTGCGTATTGTCGTATGCTCAGGGGCGCGCTGGTATTGAGAAAGATGGGTCTATTTCTAAGGAAAAGGAATTAGAAGATTACGCGGACAAAACTGAGACTTTAACTTTAAAGTATTACATTTACAATTTCAACAACATTCAAATTAAAAATAATTAAAATATCTTGCGGTTCCGTGCTTCAGCACAGACGTCTGTCTTCCGACGTAACACAGACGATTGTCGTCTCTTGCATGGTTCTATATTTTCAAATAAAACTTGTTCTAAACTTCGAATCTGAGTAAGGGGCCGCCAGACAGACATAACGCGCCAAAGAGTTTCTTAATCCGTCCACAGAGTTTGCAATCGGGCTCGTGTAGTCCGTTATTACAATATTTTGTGATCATCTCTCTGATATTCGAGTATTTGGCTTAACCCCTGGTAGTGGGATGGTAAGAAGTAGCTGCCTCCATTGTTTCAGACAACACCTCGGAGCACAAACTGTCATACAGGGAATAAAACGAATTCAAAGAATGTGCTCCAAAAAATTTCAATATACGGTTAGAATTTGACTAACAACTTCCGTGGGTGACAAATACGGTTGTTATCACGTAGTTAAATTGTATGGTGTCTCTCAAGAACAGCCCCGCAACACAATGCAACGGAAACGCAGACGCCTTCAGCCGCACGTTTCCAACGTCAGAAAAAACCGGATACCGAGGGTTCCGTAAGAAAACAAACTTGTGTGTAGATAGAATGTCCATCTCGGGAATCAATTCTCAAAAAGTTTTGATTCAAAATATAAGTTTGTAATTACAAAAACTATTTTTTTTAACTGTTAAAATCACAAATTAACCATTTTTTTTTACTTGTGCTGTCAGACCTTGCTTCTTGCCAAATTTTATGATTCTAGGTCAATGGGAAATACCCTATAGGTTTTGATTTACCTGTTAAAAAGTCAAATTAGATAAAATCTAAGGTACAAATGGCCGTATCTTTTGATTGCGTAGACTTAGAAGCTTGATTTCTTTACAGCTTCAAGGAACCGCAGACATACGTATTTGGTAATAATACCAACTTGATACATCCATGGGTTCCTGAGAAAAAGGGTCTTGACAGACATACATATAGATAAAAGGTTTTTAAAGATAAAAAAATATTACTAAGTAATAATAGGTGTGCCTAGCAAGTCGCTGACGTCACAGTGGCACCCCTAGTATTAGTGAGTTTTTACTTAGTATTACAAAGAATATGAAAAGAACTCTATCCTAAACAAAAATTAAACTTGTTCATATTTCAGAATCGCATTGTAGGCGGCAAAGAAACTGGCATTAACGAGTACCCGATGATGGTTGGTGTTGTCGACGCACGTATCTCTGAAATCAAATGCGGTGGCGTGATCATATCGAACTATTATGTGCTAACCGCTGCACACTGTTTAATAAGTCTGTCACTAGAACAGACTGCTATCATCGTAGGGGAGCACAATATCTCTAAAAGTAATGTATCTTAATTAATATTTTTTAGTTCTGTATTAGATGTGTAAATCGGGACTTGTACTCTGTCCATTCATTTATTTTAACTTTCTTTTTTATCAAAAAAATCTAATTTCTATTTTATTATCCATATATATATAAAAATCAATGCCACTTTTCGTTGTAATTTTATAACTCAAGAACAGGCTCACCTATCCAAACCAAATGTTTAGGCTTTGCTCGGACTATTTAGTAGATGGTTTATGTGAAGTTTGCACAAAAAGAAAACTCAACGAGGGACTTACGCGGGTGAAACCGCGCGGCGCAGCTAGTATTCTATATAATAAAATAACAATTCAACGTGGCAATGCTGCCAGCCTTCTGGGAACACTGCATGCATGTAAATAGCCCGTATACATATTTATTTTTTCTTTTTTTATTAGTTTTAATGTGTAAGTTGTATTCATTTATTTTCTTTTTAACAGTTTTTCAATAAGTAGTCAACTACTGATGACCCAAAACGTTTCTGATTCGATTAATAATAACAATCGATTTTATTTAAGAGGAAGTTTTAATCGATTTACAAAAAGTAAAGTTATTTTTAATTCAAAATATTGATCTCGTTTAATAAATTATATTAATCACGCTTAATATCTCGTACGTTACGCTTTCACGCCTAAACGTGCTAGACGTTTAGGCGTGAAAGCGTAACAGACAGACAGACAGAGTTACTTTCACATTTATAATATTAGTAGGGATTGTACGTTATTTCGAGTAAATTTCTCTATTTCGCGTACTTTATGACAATAAAGTACGCGAAATTACTTTATTTCGTGTGATTTGATTTCTCAAGGATTTATTTTACATAAAGTATAAAAAAGAGATGGGTCGTAAGACGGATTGAAAATTAGTCAATAGATTTGTATTAAAATAATAATGAATCTATTTATGGCATGTTTACAGAAATTCAAAAGTCAATAGATAAATTATCTTTTGATGGATCTGAACTAAGTACTGACAACACATAACTTGCTAATTTGGGAGTTCTTTATTTACGAATATAAAACATTTGGTACAAGATTTGATTAAAGGAAATTAATTGTCATGCACACATTGTGTCTTGAATGGAGACTTTCATGAAGTAAAACGGCATGTGGAAACAACATGGCTCTCTTTTTTACCCTGCATAGTTAGGGAGTTAGTTATTTGGTAAGCTCGGATAACTGTCCAATGGTTTATAAAATTTAGTGATGCTCAACAAGACTAACAATGACTGGCTTTAAAACAGCTACAAAAAATTAACTGTTGTCTCCACCTGAATTGACTAGCCAAATATACACATTTTTTATATTATTTACATACATATGATAAATCCTTAGAGTGCCTAAATAAATGGTTTATTTTTAATGACAGAAATTGGTTATTTACACTCGGCAATATAAATTTAAAAAACAAGATCGAATTTGATCATTTTGTATTTAAATCTGCAAAAACTTAATACAATTGTGGATGATCTTTATAAAGAAACTTCTATATTAAACTGACTAAATAATTAAATATTTACTTTTGAAGGTTTTGCGGATAAAAAGTGTATGAAAAATTCAGCAAATATTTAATAAGGCCGATGATGACTTTTTAAATTTGTAAAAACAATATTTAATTTTTAATATCTATTCCCACTTAACTTAATTACTTATTTATTTTAACTTACATATGTAAAGATAGTGTGCAGATTTTAGCAGAAATAATTCTTTGTTAAAGTTGCTAAAAGTGACGAAAATATATTTAAGTATAATAATAAAGTAAAATAAATAGTACTTTATTTTAACACAATGTACTTTTTTTTCTACCTTTAATAACCAATGTACTTTATTTGGACAAAAAAAAAGGTGGCAACCTTAGTTGGTAGTGACATTACAATGTTTTTCGATTCACTTTCAAATGATCAGTGTATATTCACAATTTCACAAAACACTCGAAACGACAACAAATATGAAAAGCGTAATTAGCTAAACACGTTATGACTGATTTACGAGAAACAAATGATACATACACAATAACAAACGCGTCGATTCTTGTCACCGAACGAAATCTTCGTTACTATTGGTCAATACACACGTGCATAGGGCTCGCAAACATCGCCGGCTCCGCCTATTTTCTTTCTTGACGCGACTTGTGGTACATCTGCATCCGCATGAATATCCGCATCGATTGATGCGGATGCGGATGCGGATGCAGATGTTCAAACCGATGCGTATGCTCCGCAATTGCGGATGCGGATGCGAATATTCGCAACATCCCCACTACGTACCCTTAGTTTCACTTGCGCTTATGGTCACTGCTTCATTCCTAAGGGTCGAAGCGTGATGTTACATTTCCTATACTATTGCTCATGAATCTGGCTAATAAAACAATTTAAAGCGCGTTCCTATAATCAAGAAACGATTCGTTTTTCTTACGGACGGTAAAATTTTCGTTGAAAATATAACCGTCCGTAAGCTTAATGAATCGTTTCTTGATTATAGGAACTGGGCATTACATGTAAAGTAATATATTTACTGCTTTTCGAAGTATTCTTCATTACATTTTAAACACTTCTTTATTCGGTCAAACAATTTTTGAAAACATGAGGACCAATCTTCTAAGGTTTTTCACGTGCTATTCCGGCCCGGAAATGTCATCCCTCTCATTAAATCTTAATTTTTTGGGAAAATAAAGAAATCGCATGGGACCATATCTGTACTATGTGTGGGAAGGGTCACTAGCTCTACCTTTTCAGAAGCCAATAATGACTTTGTCTTGTTCGCGGTGTGCGCCGAAGCATTGTCATGATGCAATAGCTGATGATACTGGGCAAACAAATGGTGGTGTACTACTCAGCCTTAACTGTCTTTTGTTCAAGTGGGATCGTGCAGACGGACCCGTCCGGGAGAAAAAAAACACTTTTTTTTTTGCCCACGTTTCTCGCCTGCCTCAATTTTGTTGGTTTGCTGTCACCTTCGAACACCCATACAGAAGACTGTTGCTTTCTTTCCGGCGTGTAACAATATATCCATGTTTCATCTCCTATCACAATGTCATAAACAGCATTTGAACGTCCGTGATCGTACTTTTACAACATTTTCTTATACCAATCAACACGAGTCCGTTTTTGTTCTGGGGTGAGTTCATGAGGAATCCAGCGGCAACAAAGTTTTTTAACTTTTAAATGTTGATGTAAGATATTTTGAATTTCGCTCATACCAATCCCCAAATGTCCTCAAATCTCCTCATAGGTGATACGCCGGTTTTCTTCAATCAGTTGTCCTCTTTTTGGTTTCGATTAGGTTGGATATAAAAAATATTGATTCGTCACAGCACAATTTTGTGTTAAAGGTAATTCCGGTAAGGATTATTGGAATTAAGTATTTATAAACTAAACTCTCTTGTTACCTGCTGAAGTTACCGTAAAAAAGACAGATTTTAAAGATGTCTAAATTCGTCTGAACTACAGGAAAAAGCAGTACTTACCTAAAAATTGCAAAATTGCCTACCTTCCGACTAACGGGTCAGAGAAGGTGGATTATTAAAACTTTCTTTAGAGAAGTTACACTAAAACTCATCGAATATAATTTTGAGGACATGTTCAAAACATGTTTTCCAAATTTAATCTAACCTTACTTACTTAAGTTGTTTACAAAATCGTTACATAAACTGGAGCAGTGGCATTGTACAAATACATAGACGAATATCTAATCTATTCTGTAATAAGATCACGTATGCGTACGTGTACGTGTTTTATTGTCTTTTTGGGAGCATTTACAAAGATTATTATTATTATTTTTTTAATAACTTTACACATCTCACACACGGCCGGTCTGATCGGAAAAACTAGACAGAGCCTGTACTATGGTAACCAGACTGCTGATAAACATACTTATACATTTCTAAATACATACATATTATAGATAAATTACACCCAACCTTTAGTTACCCATCTATATCTATATATATAAATATATAAAAAATATTCCTATTTCCCTTGGTCACGGCATCACGCTTGAACAGCTAGACCGATTTCGCTAATTCTTTTTTTTGTGTTAATTCTTGTTAGGAGAAGGTTCTTATGAAAGAAAAAATTAAGAAAGTAGCACGGAAACTTAACGAGGGACTTACGCGGGTGAAGCCGCGGGGCGCAGCTAGTCCCTTATATAGTTACTTTATTTACAGATGATTCGCCAGCAACAAAGGGTTACAGAGTTGCCAGTTTCAACATACATCCTCAATACTCTGAGTAAGTGTATTTCTATAGTTTCTTTTAAATTGTAAGTGAGAATTTATCACGTACCCGGCCATAAAACAAGTAAACTTGTGATACTAGTATGACTGACAGTATAAAGTTAAGGATTGCTCGTTTTGACAGACTGGCTGTTATGTGTGTTTAATAGTTGTTAAGTTCACTAGCGACTCGCCTGGTTTTTCACGGGTGCAAATAGTAATTTGGCGATAAGCCCAGAAGTGTTTTACATGAACAAGTATATTCTTAAATTTAAAAAAAAATATTTACAAACATGTCAGATTAAAAAAAAACGACCATAGCTGTAAATTGATTTAAAAATAAATTGTGAAAGATTCTATCGTTTAAATATCGAATATCGATTAAATAGATTAAAATGTACAAATGAAACCCTTTTTTCTTTCAAAATGTATTTATTAATAATTTTATTTTTGTAATTGCAGGTCTAATAACGACTATGACATAGCGGTAATAAGAGTGAGTACTCCAATCGAGTTCAATGACCGCGTCGGTCCTGTTTGCCTGCCCTTCAAATACCTGAACGAAAATTTCTTCGGCAAGAAAGTCACGGTCTTAGGTAATTAACTTATTGGTCCGAGAAATACTTAATTACGAGAATCAAAATGGAACGTGTTTATTAGAAATTGTTTTACACTGTTGTTTCACAATATACAGCTCTATTACCAACGTTAGTGACGCACAAAAGATCGTCAACGGTAACATTCCAAGTACTGTACTGCCAGGAGAGGTAATAGCCATCTCTGAGGTTGAAATTGAACCTTCTTACTTTCATGTACTTTTATTTATTTATTTATTTATTAAGCTCTTTATTCCTTGATTAAAATAACATAGTATTTAAAAGTTAAAGTTAAAAAAGAAAAGTATATTTAATTAAGGATCCCCACTTTATGTACTTATACGGGAATTAACGCGATCACGAAAAGGTATTACATACCTCTGAATTGCCTGACGTTTTGACCAGGTTGCACTGGCCGTGGTCACAGGCTGACTCTGGTCTGAGTCTGAGGTATGTAATACCTTTTCGTGATCGCGTTAATTCCCGTATAAGTACATAATTATATCATGGAACGCGAAAGTTTAAAAGTTAGGATCCCCACTTATTTAATAAAGTGGGAATCCTTAGTAAACATTAACACTATTTATGAAATGATTTGCTCAAATGTCGAGATGAGATATAGGTGTTACAGAAAGGTGTGGTTATATTGTAGGAGCATTAGGTATATAAAAAAAACGAATTTTGAAAAAAAAAAAACTATTGTACAAATCCACTTTGTGTATTTTTAAGCAATATGTAGTTTGTGTAAATTGAAGATTATTCTATTCAATTCTAAAACTTCGAAAAATGGTTTTCATGATAAATGCACATTGCCAAATACGACTATTTCCAATTTTCGTGCCATTTCAGTGTTTTGTTTCTTCATTTTGCTACGCGGACACATTCGGCTGAATCTTGACATTTTATCAGCATTAAACACTTTGTTTCCTTTATGTCAGTCCTCTCTTTTACGAAATATTAGCCGCGCATTTTCGCTTAATTTTCAAGTTCAATTTTTCAGTTTGAAAATGAGATTTATAAATTTAAAATAATACTTTTCCTTTAATTGTTGGCGCTTTGCGTCATTTACAGGATATGACCACACCTCTGTACGCCTTGTATAGTGAAATGCGTCTTCATCGTTTTAAAATTAAATTATCGAGTTTTGTAGTATGCCAGTTCTTTTAGCTCTAACCTTTTTTTCTTTTTTTTTTGTACGTATGAAAACCCCCTCGGGCCGTCACCCCACCGGGGTTTTCGGTGGGGCGGTGTGTCTGAATCGAACCGACTAAAACCACACGGTGTGCCGTACTGCGCCTTAAGTAGGAGGGATCCGGGAACAAACAGCTTTTAGCTCTAGCCTAGAACAAGCAGGTATACGACAGTAGGTTAATTTGTTACCACTTATTTTCAGGATGGGGCACCATCTTCTTTGGTGGTCCAAAATCATCAGTGCTGCTTGAGGCAGATTTGAATGTGATAAGCCTGACCCAGTGTATGTATCAAGAACCATCAGTCACATACCGGCAGCTGTGCACGTTCACTCGAGGGAAAGACTCGTGCCAGGTAAAATTTCACATTTTAATTTCTGTAACGTAGATATAAACTTAACTTTTTTTTAATCACTATTTTTGTTTGACATTGCTAAGCTTGTTCGTGTAAACAATCGCTGTGAAAACTTGATGATAACTCATTGTTCGTTTAAATCATTTTTAAACCCCGACGCAAAGTAGAATACTTTACACTATGATAAATTTCAAATCCAAGATGGCCATTCATTTTATTTTTATTATTTTGTGTCGGACGTATTTTTAAGACTGGTGTAATAGCCCTGTTTCTTTCGTTGTCATACGCTCATTAGGTGTCAAACCGTAATACCTTTCTATTACGGTTTTATACGTAATGTTTTAATGGCATTACACCTTGACTCTCCTAAAATGGGGACAAGGAATTTTTTTCCCATTTTACATATACAAGGGACAACCGTCACAGAAATACCATTTTAAAAAATCTCATTCAGGTTTTATTGTCTACAGGATGATTCTGGCGGTCCTCTACTGTATACGGATCCAAACACTGCTCTTCTCTTCTCAGTGGGTATTGTGAGTAATGGGCGCTCCTGTGCGACAGGCGACTACCCCGGTATCAATACCAGAGTGACTGCCTTCCTCGACTGGATAGTTTCCACCACAAAAGTCAACTACTGCATGAAAACTTGACCTACACGTTATTTGCTTCCTGCACCTTTATTTTAAGTGGAGATATATTTATTAAAAATAATTTATTTTTAAACTTCATTTTATTTTAACTAATAACGTCAAAATGTCAATAAATTAATTTTAATTTCATAAAAAAAAGGAAGTCCAATTTCCCCATTTTCCAGATAATTTTTCCAATTTTTCTTGTCGCAAAAACTTTATTTGAACTGTCACTAACATTTATAAGAAAAAAATAGCAAATCCGTCTAACCATTTCTTTTTTATTTTACGTCACGTGGATCCTGATCGAAAATGTATGGAAAATGTGTCTGAGTGTAATATATTTAAAAAATATATTTTTATGACGAGATCAAAAATTCTTAAGACGGAGGTGAGTTATTATATTTACATGTACAGCGTCAGAGAGACATGAAGAGTGGGGCGAGTTGAGTGGTTGGCTAGAGTGGGGAGAGTGGGGAGAGTGGGGCGAGTAGAGAGAGTGGGGAGAGTGGAGAGAGTGGGGCAAGTGGGGAGAATAGGGCGAGTGGAGAGAGTGGGGAGAGTGGGGAGAGTTGGGCGCCATCCCCACTCTCCCCACTATCCCCACTCTCCCCACTCTCGCCACTCTCCCCACCCTCGCCACTCTCCCCACTCGCCCCACTCTCAACACTCGCCCCACGAGTGGGGAAAGTGGGGCTAGTGGGGAGAGTGGGTCGTGCGTCAGAGCTGACACACACTTTTTTTTTAAGAGTAAACTTCTTTAGCCACGTTTGTGTACTTTTGCTGATTGCTGAACTTGTGACCGTAATAATACATATAAACATGCACCAGAGAGCGCTAATCTAAACAATTCTGTCAGCTCTTTATTAATTAATGTCACCAACCTGTTAATGTGACGTTTTAACTTCGTAGTATCGTTTAAGTTTGCACTTCTGTCGGCAGTCCCATGACTGCCTCTTTTTTTTTAATTTATTTATTTACACTTACTGCAAACACATTTACATAAGGTACTAAGCTTAATGCCGAAGGTATTTTCTTCCAGTCAACCTTTAGGTAATGCAGAGAGAGACAGAATATAATTAAAATCTTAGACTAGGTCACATAGTAAATAAACAAACCTACATATACATACCTACCCACAAACATACATAAATAAACATATAATTATACAGGATGTTACAGAAAGGTGTGGTTATATTTTAGGATCGTATAGTAGACCCCGCGAAATAACGTAAAACGCTGACAACTTTATGAAAATTCGTGATTTTAATACAAAAATCTTATTTTGAAACTGAAAAATTAAACTTGAAAACTTAAAAATAAAGCTAATATTTCGTATGGGAGGGCTGGCATGAATAGGTATTTAATACCAAAGATGTTGATGGAATGTCCAGATTTTTCTGAAAATGTCTGCATAAAAAATAAAAAACCTAATATTCTTATTATAACCTATATAAAAAAGCTAATATTTCGTATGGGAGAGCTGGCGTGATTGATGATTTAATACCAAAGATGTTGATGGAATATCCAGATTTTTCTGAAAATGTCTGCATAAAAAATAAAAAACCAAATCATTGAAAATGACATGAAAATACATAATGTGCTATTTAGAAATGTGCACCTACACCAGGAAAATAATTTTCCAAAGAAATTAAATTAAAAAAAAAACATTAATAAATCAACTATTTGTCAGTTACACATAACGCCCCTTAAAATTTGAACACATATATATATATAAATAAGGAAGACATTTGTAGAGTATTAAGCTGATTCTGCCACTAAATCGCTGTTGAGCTGACGTACTTTATCTTCGAAAGTATACCGAGGTTATCAACAAATTCAAATTCAACATCTTTATTTCATAAAATTGATCATCACTTATTCGAAATCGTCAATTTAAAAAATAATTATTATAATAAACAAATTATAGATCAACACATACATGGTCACTGCAACAATAATTTGCTTTATCAAATGTAAAATAATTAAAGAAAAAAAATGGATAACATAATATCAAAACTTGTCTGTTTTTGATCTGTAACCGTCCATTTCCAAATGGTTGAGCCTTGTGACTTGTGAGAAGAAATCGGGCAAACAAACTCACGGCCACTCTTTTTAAACACCAGACAGTTTTAACAATATTCAGTAATTTTTATTACATCATTTTCTTGTGTGCTATTATGTTTTTAAAATTAAAAGTAAATAAACTAAAAAAAGGATGTGCCAATAGCGAAACTGAGGGGTACAACTTGGACAGTTTATCTGTTCATAATGTCTAAAGCAGTGTGGCGGTACCCAGGTATGTGATTCTCAGAAGCTTGACTAGTTACAAATACTGACAAAGGCCCTGATAAAGGAATAAGTATATTAGAATAATAATGATCACCTTATTTATTCGCGAAATATCGGCAAAGTCACAAGTTTCGGCCTAAATCCTTACTAATCTTGCTAATAATATAAAGGCAAAAGTTTGTGAGGATGGATGGATCTTTAATGCAAAAAAGGCTGAATGGATCTGGATGAAATTTGGTACAGACATAGATTATAGTCTGAAATAGCACAAAGGCATAGGTTCCCGGGGGATAGATTTCAGAAAAATAGTACTGTTTTCTAGGGAAAGAAATATAACTTTCACGCGAGTGAAGCCTCGAGCTAAAGTTACAATTCTTGTATGATTTCAACATGGGCCAACCGTTTTGAGTCTCTATCGTAACTTGAAATGGTGTTAATAAAAAACCGAACAAGTGCGAGTCTGACTCGCGCACCGAGGGTTTGCGGAAATTTGAGACATAAACGGCTGTATCTTTTGATTGCGTTGGCTTAGAAGTTTGATTTTTTCACAGCTCCAAGGGACAGTAGACCTGAGTATTTGATAGAAATTCCAGCTTGATACCTCCTCGCGTTCTTGAGAAAAAGGGTCTTGACAGACAGACAGACGGACGGACGGACGGACGGACAACAAAGTGATCCTATAAGGGTTCCGTTTTTTCCTTTCGAGATACGGAACCCGGAATGTCTTGCATAAAATGACCAACAATTCAAAAGAATACATGTCGCTCTTTCCAATCGTATCAATAAATAAAATGCACAGTTATGCCTTTGCTGTACTGAGGATGAACTACCTTTTCAAATTGATGCTCTATGAAGGTATTACATTTATAGTCGAAATTATCCTCAGTACTACTTTCCAAACCAACAATGTCAATGAATAGTAGACTGCCAAACGAATTCCAGATATTAGCTATCATGCCATGACGTATCGTTACTTAAGGTGATACTGTCAGCATCATTATTTTACTTTAGCATAAACTTCAAAAGATGTCCATTTTACACTGAAAGCAGGTTGTGTTTAAAATGGACTTCTTTCTCAGACCCAAATGCACTAAATAGTCTAAACTTCCCAATAGATATTTCAATTGCTACTTTCAGCCCAGGTCTTGTATAAATCAGTTGCTACTTTGTTACAATAAAAACTTTCGTGAGTGATATTCATGTTTATTAGAGATTATACGGTTTTACTCACGTTTGTATTTCGGGGATGCCCGACTAGTTTCGGACCCGACGGGGGCCCTTTTTTCAAGGAGTGAAGCGTCCTGCCGCGACGGTGTCAGGCGTCACACTGGGATTACTACGCCGCCACCGGTTCCTTTGTCTTTCGGAACGTGCGGATGTAGACGGTTGCGTTTCCGTTGCGTTGTGTGATGCGCTGTTGTTACCAACATTCACCGGCGGTGCATACATACTGACTGTGTCCACTTTTTGTAAAGTCTGTCAGGTCTGTCTCATGGGACGTGAGTTTTAATGCCGGGCCGCCAGGCAGGGGGCAGTGACCAGCCACTGTCTCTGTTGAAATTCGGACGACGACTTATCTCGATTGCTTCGCGTATTTTCCGCGGTACGAAATATTTTTCCCTCGCAGTACGGAAGTTTTGTCAAATCGTATGTAGTGAGGCGTGTCCGTCTTGCATGCGTGTTCAGGCGACGGCCGACCTGTTGCAGTCCTGTTTTTTATACATCGTATGTGTTCCTGTAATCTAGTTGTGATGCTGCGACGAGTCTCTCCTACATAACTCAAACCACAGTCACAAGGATCGAGTATACACCGGGGGCCCCCAGTGGATCAACATCCTTTGGGGAGCGCAGCAGTTCTCTAAGTTGTCCAGGTGGGCGGAAGATTGTTTTGATACCGTAGTTTCGGCTTAATGTTCGCCCAATCTTATCGGTTACCCCGCGTATGTATGGGAGAAACACGGGGTTTCGTTCTACACCGGGTATCCGTCGATTGACTACTGCGCCCGCAGCCCGGGTACATTCTCGCCACCGGTATCCATTACGCTCTAATGTGTGACGTAGATGTTTCATTTCGTCGTCCAGATATTGTGGATCGCAGATGTTGAGAGCTCGGTTTATTAAAGATCTAGGCACAGAAGATAGATGAGAAGGGTGATGGTGGGAGTCAGCTCGAAGGTACCTGTCCGTGTGTGTTGGTTTTCTATACACCGTGTGTGTTAGTCGCCCGTTTGAGCCTCGGATAACTAGTACGTCCAGGAACGGTAGTGCCCCATCTACTTCTTTTCACCGTGCACTGTATCTTTTTGTGTACCGTGTTCAGGTGCCCGCTTAACTCCTCTAGTGAGTTTCGGTCAACGATCGCAAAGATGTCGTCTACGTATCGCCACAGTATCGCGGTTTCTTTGTCGCCGTGCTTAATGCCCGTTCTTCGAACCACTCCATGAAAATGTTTGCCACCACAGGGGCAACGGTGAGCCCATCGACACTCCATCGACTTGTAGATAGTAGTCTCCTCTCCATAGGAAGTAACCACTTTCAAGACAGAATTTTATACAACTCATGTATGCAGTGGGTAAATCTGTGCCTTGTAACAATGTTGCAATTATATTTAATGTCTCTTCCACTGGAACATTTGTAAATAACGAGGTAATGTCGAAACTGACCATCAATTCTGTGTCTTTTAGCTCAACCTCCGATAATAAGGAGATGAAGTGTCTCGAGTCTTTTACATGTCTGTCCGTTTGTTAGTGTAAGGTAGCAAACAAGTAGCCAAGTGTCGTGAGAGTTTGTATGTGGGAGCATCTATCTGGCTAACTATAGGTCGTAGGGGCCAGTCCGTTTGTGTATTTTAGGGAGCCCGTATATTTTCGGTGGAGTAGGATTATGAGGCCTTAATCGTGTTTCCAGGTCTTGGTTGTTGAGGTCGTGTAACAATTTTACTACTTTGTTGGTGACCCTAGCGGTTGGATTATACTTAACCTTTTTGTAGGTAGTGGGGTCGCTCACCAACTGCGTAATTTTCTTATCATAGGCCTCGGTGTCGACAACTACAGTTGCGTTACCCTTGTCGGCCGGTAACACCAATAGTTCTGGATCATCACGTAAATTTCGTAATCCCGTCAATTCCTGGCGGGTCATGTTTTGTGTGGGTGGTGATGATTTGCGTAAAAAGACCGATATATCTTGTCGTAAGCATTCCGCGTCGCTATGGGGTATCCTATTGCGCACGATTGTATTTTCTATATTCGACACTATGCATTCACCGGTATTTTTCGAGGTGTAGGTGCGTAATTTAGTCCACGAGACAGTGCACTTACCCATGTCTTGGCTGAGTTCTTTTGACGAAAGGTTGACGATCGTAGAAGATAAAGGGGTAACTTTTTTGGTGTCATGTAGGTAGGTAGTGTTTTTCCTGTCAATTTCATCAACTTGTTGTGATGTCTTTTAACTATATGACCCGCGACATTCTCAGTGCGACTATAACGTCATTGTATCGAGGATATCCATGCCTTTGTATCTAAAAACCTCGATAACTGTAGGTGCAGCTCATACACTTTTTTATTACATTACTTACTTTTCGACGGTAGTCCGCAATCACACAACGCAACAGCTTTTCACTCGCGACACAAAAGAATTTATCGTAATCCCGAATACACTTTACTGGTTTGATTTGCGCAAATTAGGTACCGCACCATTGTCCCGGCACTGTACTGCAAATGTAACCGCACTCGAGTTTCTTACGTTTTATTCGAAGCCGCGTAAAATTCCTTCACTTTTTCTAACCATACCGCAACCGTAGCGATTTGTTATGTTACAATAAAAAAAATTGATGAAGTTGACAGGAAAAAACACTACCTACCTACATGACACCAAAAAAGTTACC